>VWZT01014336.1:254929-345522 GCA_013397055.1 Pachycephala philippinensis
GGTGAGGGGATGCTGTGCCCGGCTGTGCGGGGCACGGACAGGTGAGGGGATGCTGTGCCAGGCTGTGAGGGCAGGGACAGGTGAGGGGATGCTGTGCCCGGCTGTGAGGGGCACGGACGGGTGAGGGGATGCTGTGCCCGGCTGTGAGGGCACGGACGGGTGAGTGCCACAGCTGAAACCTCCAATCTCTTCCCAATTCTGTTCCCAGCAGCTCTGCCCCTGCACTCGGGGAGCCGAGAGCTCGGAGAGGGGCTCCTGCCGTCCCGCAGACAAATGCTTGTCCCGGTGCCTTTTCCATCTGTGAAACAGGCCAAGCTGTGGATTCTATTTTTTTTTTTTTTCCCTAGCAAAAAAGCCACTAATCATTTATTGCATTAAAAAACCCCTCCTTCGTCTCCACAACTTTTGTTCCCGTTTTATCCAATTAAAACTCAGGGTAAAAAAAGAAAAGTTTCGTTTTCTCCTTTTTGCAATCACAAAGACCCGATCTCAGCCCCATTGACTCGCTAATTGTAAGCACTCAAATGGTCGGGTTTAAAGTTACACTTAGCAGCTGTGAAACATTAGGGTGAAGTGATTACAACCTACTGGAGGATACCGAACATTTTTACAATATCTCAGGAGCATAAGGGAAAGACAACAGGAAATGGCGCAAACTTTCCTACCCTGCACAGCAACAAGCCAGAGCAAAGGAGTGAGAAAATAAATGCAGAGACGTGGCGCAGACGTGGTTTGGATCCTCAAAAAATCACCGAGGAAGCCCTGGTGAGAGCAGCACGGATTTACCCCCTGGCTTGGGCGGTCAGAGAGGACGGGGAGCAGCGGTCAGGGATTTCACAGCTGCACTTTGCAGCGAAACTCTGCTCTGGGCTCTCTGCTGAGGAAGGAGGATGGAGATTTTGGCAGTATTTCGGCAGTCCTTTGCCTTCTGCCAGCTTCATCCCAGCAAATGTTCTGGGTCAGGGCAGGGCAAAGCAGAGTCTGTCCCCCAGAGGGACAGGGATAGGACGGGGTTTGCCTGGGCTGGGCTCAGCAGGGCTCAGCATCCCCAGCATCAGCAGATCCTGAGCCCCACGAGCTCTGCACAGCACCAGCAAACCGATGGCAACAGCCAGGCCCTGGACTGGGCCCGAGATTTGATTTCATTTGAACTCCAAGCTGTCACATTTGGAGAACCTTTGACTCCCCACTCCTTTGCAAGCAGCCCAACGTTCCCCTCCCATGATTTAAGCCCGCTACACGCGTGTGTTTATTACAGAAACCAGGGTAGGATAAGAAAGCAATATTTCATGTTAATTCATGAAATCTGAACTCAACTTTTAATAGAAGAGCCCCACTTTATGCCCAGAGTGATATACAGTCCGCCCCGCTTTAAATGAGACGTTTTGCCTTTTGAACTCAGCAGGAGCCCTCTGCTTACGACTACTGGAAACAGTTTAAAAACCTGCAAGTCCCCGTGTCTCTCGGGCTCTTTGGTTTATATCATGGCACAACATTCTTGCTGGGCTGCCAGCTGCTGTGCTTGAGAACCTGGCGTGTCAGAAACTCACCTGGAGAATTTCCACAGCGACGGGAGCCCGAAATCCTGCAAAGACCGTGAGCCTCTGGTTATTTTTAAGTGGGGTTTGGATCCAGTCCCTAGACTGAAAACCTGGTTGTGTTAAAGTCAGGGGTGAACCTCCCTTAAGTACAGCTTCTAGACTCATCAAGGAACAGAAATATTCCCTCCTGGTGCCTGGAAATGAGTTCTCAGGTGGCTGCTGAGGTTGAGGAGGAGGAAAGGTCGTGTGGCATGAGAACACCTGGCACCCAGTTGAAATGTGGGGCTTTCAGGGCCATGGGTGGGAGCAGGAGTGTGGTGTGAGTGAAGAACACAGTGCACGGATGTGTTGCATCGAATAGAGTTATTGATGAATCAGACCCTATAGAGTTATTATTGAACCAAAATCCTATAAAATTTTCGTTAAATCAGACCTTAGAGACCTTAGAATTAGTGATAATTCAGACCCCATGGAGTTATCAATGAATCAGATCCTATACAGTCATCACTGCAACACACTCAGTTTTCTCTGGCTCACAGAAGAGCTGGAACTCAGTGGTTATTCTGCTGGGTCATCTGTGAAAGTATCAAATTAAAGTTAAATTAGCCACCTCATAGCAATGCTTGTTTTTTTTTTAGGCTCTAGGCTTTCTTAACAGTTTGGCTACGGGGCTATCGACAGCAGGGAATTTAGGACATTCTTTTCAATGAACCAGACTGAAAATATTTTGGTACAGCCCCAGTTTGTAGGGTTTTTTTGAATCTCTCCCCCCCCCCCCCCCNAAACATCCTGATTCAAAGGAGCTTCTTGCAGACTGGGAATTTCCACATGGCCATATTGCAGCACTTATAAAAAGTGATTTAATGCCTGCCAACAACAAATACATTTGCAATGACACCACTCTGTGTTATGTGCTATCCTGCTTTGTGTGCTCAGTCAGAAGCAGCCAGGCTGTCCCAGGCAGGAGGGAGAAGAGCCTCCTTCCTTCCTCCGCGAGAACTTTGTCCCTCAGCCCGCTCCTTGGAAAGCCTGGAAGGAAACAAGCATCACGGTGACAACACAATCCCTTCTGTATGTGTTAATCTGGATTTTGTTTGAACTTTTGGAGCTGACCTTGGCTTGAACTGTGTGAAAAACCCTGACTGGTGTGGACTGACTTGACCCTGCGGTCCCATTTGTCCGCGGTGCCAGTCCTGCCCTCAACCCCGTACTTCAAGCCTTTATTTTACAGACAAAAAGGAACATAACATTACAGCAGATATAGCCAGCGGGCCAGAGCTGCAAGTACTTACTTAGAGGCAAAACTCCCCTCTGATTTCATCCCAAGGAAGTTATTTTTTTTGCTTGAGAAGAGACTGACTGAAAACCAAGCAAGAAACTGAAATTATTGCTGTAAACTCTCGCTTTTTATTAGCGGTTTCAGAGCCTGAAGAAAACAAAACCTTCTGAGCGGCTGTGTTACAGTTAAAAGCAAAAAAAGAAAAACCAACCCAAACCAAGCCCAAGACTGAACTGGGTGTTTGGGGATGGAGTAGGAAGAGGGTGGTTGGTTCTGCATCCCTTGGTGTGGCTGGCTGGAGCTGTAAGATTTGTGGGTTTAGATAGTTTCCTCTCCCTGCCATGACTCAAGCGGCTTCTATTAAAAACAAGTAGTGGGAAGGAAATTTCATAAGCTGACAGTCCCATCTCACTCTGCTTCTAGACACAAGTTGGCTGAGATGTAGGAATTCGTGTGGTTATGATGTGTGAGCCCAGGACTGTTTTATCAGCAGGGTTATGCAGTGCTGGCTCTGACTCTGCACGTTCAGAAGGGTGCAGAGGTTCAGGCTGCTCTGCACAGCCTCTGAACCATGATCCTACAACAGAATGGATGGAAGTGGGTGCCTCTGCTTCCAGCACCTGCTCCTTGTCCCACTGAAATCAGTGGCATGAAGAAGCAGGGCCCCAGCCAAAGCAGGGAGCTGGGTGTTGGTTTCCAGAGGTGCCAAGAGGGTGCAAGGCACACCACCTTGTTATTAAAAATCCTGCCTGTGCACACGAGGACAAGGAAATGGGCAGGCAAAACCACGCTAGACTGGCTGCGTAACAGCCACTGATGGCTTTAATTAAAGCCCTCAAGTCAGTAAATACACCCAGAGTCTGGTCCAGGGAGATACACAAAGCCCACAGTCAGCCCAGTAACACTCCATGAACATTGCCATTTGAGCAGTTTCTCATTTAACTTAGATTTATTCAATGACACATGCATTTCTGGACAGATATCTGAGTTCCAATGAACAGCTTTTATAACCAAATATGAGAAATCTGTGACTGCAGTTAGTCAATTAAGTACATTTCTAAAATACATGACTAGAAGAAAACCGGAGCAAGAGAGAGAATTCTTCCAAAGAACAAAAAGAAACATTTCCATTTGTAATACTCCTGGCATCAATGAGAATCAGAGGGGAAGAAGGGCAGCAAGGAGACGCGACGAGGAAGGAATAACATCATCAACCCTGTCCACAGAAAGTCCTCCAGTTTCCAGTCTCTCCAGTTCATCCATTAATGCTCGGCACTTTCACGAACGGCGAGAGCTCCTCTGAGTTACGGAGATTCATCTCAGCACGAAAAAAGCAGAGAAACCAAGCTGTGAAACCATGTGCTTGACCCAAGATGGCTTAGGAATATTTCTCCCCACCCAACCTCTTCCTGAAGACAGCGAGAAAAGAAGCTGCAGAGCTATCAGGACCGAAGATGGAGCCTCTTCGTATTGCACAGGAACACAGAGTCAAGATCTCATGAGGATGTTTCAGGAAGGTTTAAGAGTTGTCAATATTCACCGGGATAACGAGAACCATCCCACCGCAGGGAGCTGGCAGGTGACAGACACAGCGGGATTGTTTGGGGACAGGAGGCTCGTTTCCCTGGCTGGATCTGTCCCTGATGGGGGGCTGGTTCAGGGGAAGCCCGTGGGGAACAGGCTCAGGGGCTGGTTCTCGTTCGTGGGGAGCGGGGAGCGGTAGCCGTCGAAGTTGCGGGGGATGCTGCCGCTGGTGGAGCCCGAGCTGTTACTGAGCGTCTCTATGCTTCCCTCTCGCTGAAGCTCTGCAAGGGAGAGAGAGAGAGCAGGTCCTGGTTAGTGTTTGGGATAAACCCCAGTGTCCTCAGACAGGTGCTTTACTGACAAAGCCCTTTGCTGGTGCATTGCTCTAACGTCTGCTGATTTGGGAACCACTCCCGAGGAATGCCAGCTCCCGGTTCTGCTTCTCCCCAGCTGGGCTCACGGCTCAGCTGAGCCAAACATGGAGACATTACCTGCTGCCCTTCCCTGGGGTTGGGGCTGCTGACTCAGGACATGACAGGACTCAGTAGTGGGGATCACAGGGCTGAAGTGAGCAGGGTATGAAGGGGATGGCTGCAGGTGATGGAAAATCCTCCCTCCCAACGATGCTGGGAAGAGGGATTGGCAGAGCGTGCACCAGCAGTGCATAACCACTGCCATTCCCCACCTTGGAAACACCAGGGACTTTCCACAGCCCTTTATCCTGCTCAAATGGACATAAATAACTCCGCTTTTTCAAGTCAAAGAGAAAATATACCCTTTCCTCAGCTGTGCCTCAAAGCAAAAGAGAAAGCAGCCTGGCTGTGGCTCTCCCTCTCCTGGTCACACCCACCCAGACATCTCCCCTCTCTGACCTCCCAAAGCCTTTAGTGCTCCCTAATCTGCAAACAGGAGGATTTTTGTGTGTGCAGGGCATCATTTCCAGCCGTGGCCTCTCTGGGAGCCACTTGAACCCCGCTGTTGAGTCTGTGGCCACGTGCAGCATCCCCCCAGCAGCACTCAGCAGTGGCATGCAGCAGGGACATGAGGCAGAGCCCCAGGGATGGCACAGGAATCCTGCCCCAGAGTGACAGGATACAGGAAATACTCTGGGGAGCTGTGATGTGCGACCCCGAGCATGACTTTGTGCAGCCTGGGCTGGAGGGGACGGGATGGGCACAGGAGTTTTGGGCAAATTCCTCTGCTGCCAAGGGGGAAAGAGAACCTGAGGGGGCTCCAGGGGAGCTGGAGAAGGACTTTTTATAAGGGCATAGAGTGACAGGACAAGAAGGAATGGCTTTAAATTGGAAGAGAGGTTTAGATGGGATATTGGAAAGAATTGTTCCCTGTGAGGGTGGGAAGGCCCTGGCACAGGGTGCCCGGAGGAGCTGTGGCTGTTCCATCCCTGGCAGTGTCCAAGGCCAGGTTGGATGGGGCTGGGAGCAGCCTGGGATAGTGGAAGGTGTCCCTGGCTATGGCAGAGGATGGAATGAGATGAGCTTTAAGGTCCCTTCCAACCCAAACCTTTCTCTGGTTTTACATGAGACTTGGCTGGAGGAGCAGCGCCTGCTCTGCTCAATATTCCTGCACCTCCACCACTTCCACTGCCTCACCTGGGATATTTAACCTCCTCTAAGGACCACAGCAGTCCTTGGGCTGCAGTGGGACTCTGTGATAAGGCCAGATCCATACACAAAGTACAGGGAACAGCAAAAAGTCAGCTGTTCCCTAAAACAAAAAGCATCCCACCCCAGCATCGTGTGGCACTGCCCTGCTCCCCTCAGCACCTGGGCACTGCAGGGCCAGCAGCCAGGCCAGCACACACCTAGCAGTGAGGGCTGTGGGATTTAATCCCTCATCCTGGAGGTAACCTGCAGCGGAGATAATCTGCCCAGGATACAAGGAAAACAAATCAGCAGGAAGCTGATCACCCCGAAAGCAGCGCTGGTAATGACCTCAGCTGTATTCATCACCATTCCTTGCCAGTATTTGGTGAAGGAATGTCCATGTCTAAACCTCTTCATTTTCCTCACATCCTTACTCTCCCAAGAGTCCAGGAAGTAAAAACAGTAATTTAAATCAGAAATGAGTGGCGTATCCCACACTAATACTGTGCTTATCCTGTCTGATTTGGGGCTTTTATCTCCCTCAGCGCACAGCTGGCTTTGCTTAAAGGTCCCACGTCAGAGCTGGGGGCTCTGGGCAGCATCTCTGGGCTCCCCCAAACCCCGGAGCGGCTCCTCCCGGGGTGATTCCGCTCTCTTTTCCAGCTAGAATTGATCTCCAGGCAAAGTGTTTCCAGCAAAACAAGGGAGAGGGACAGAGAGAGGAGTTTTGTTTCCCTGTGGCTCCTCCGTGGCTGTTCCTGCCCCTGGGGGCCGAGCTCCTGCCTGTCCATGGGTGCCTGGTGTGGGATCGTGTGCCCTGCCCGGGTGGGATTTGGGGGGATTCGGGCTCTTCTGGGGTCTGCAGGATTTCTGCAGCCGGCAGCTCTCCTCACCTCTGCGGGGGCCTGCCAGGGGGTGGCACTGCAGAGACTGATGCCAGCCAGGGAAGAAGCAGGGAGCAGGAACCAGGGATGCAGCGCGGTGGGCACAGGGCCTGGATGGAGCCCTGCCCTGGCTGCATCCCACAGCCGCGAGCGCGGCTGTCCTGAGCTCCCCTCGCTGCTGCCAGGCAGGAAAACCTGACAATTCCTGATGGGGAGGGACCAAAGACAGGCTCCAGGAGGTGCAGAGGCTCTGGAGGGGATTCTCCAGCCCAATTTAGGTTAGGGGGTGTCAGGCTAAAACCCGGGGAGCTCCCAGAACCAAGCTGCCACCCCCGGGCACACATTCCCCACGGAATACGAGTCCGGGTGCTCCCAAAGCTGGCTCTGGAACTAATTACCCGGGCAGGCAGACGAGCCGTGTGCTCTGATACCCGAGGAAGCCCTGCCCAAGTGCCGGGGCTGCTGCTGTGCTCAGGAAATTGGGCTCTTGCCCTCACCCTGGGCTGGCTCTGGAGCACGGCTGGGTCACACGAGGGGGCAATTAGCCATTACATGGTCACCAGGGGCTACCTGCCCGCACTGCTGACCCCCAGCACCACCTCAGCACGTCTGCATTCCCCCAAACTGGTCTGTTTTATGAATTAACAATAAATTAACCAAAAATCCAGTGTGTGCAATTATCTTTCCTCCCAGCCCTCAGAGCAGAGCAGAGGAACATCAATGCCAGTCCCATGGGAAGCTCGGACACGACTGGGAAAGGCTCCGTGACACGGGGACACCCTTCCCGTTACAGAGAGAAAACTGGAGGGCAATTTTCTCACAGACCCAGTGCCTGGCCAGACCAAACAAGTGCAGAAGGAGCTGTGTGGTGGGGCTGTTGGGTATCAGGAGAGGCAGGTCCCTAAAGCCACCCCGGGATGGGACAGCTGAGCCCCTGTGGCACAGCTCAAGGAGCAGAAACACTTCCCACCCTAAAAAGACACATCACACGTGGGCTTAGTCCCCTGTGCTGGGAACATGCTGAAAAACACAAAATAGGAGCAAACCCCCATGGAAAGATGGGGCTGGGTGGCAGCAGAGCCCAGAGCAGCAGGCTCAGGGATCAGCAGCACTCCAGCAGAGCAGGACAGGGCTGCCCAGGCTGTGATTCCCTTCACTCCGGTGGAGTTACGCCAGGAATGGACTTGGCCCCAGCAAGTCTGAGGGTTATTGTATCTGCATTCCCCCATGCATACACTGTCGAGATGTATTAACTTCCTTAAATGTACCAGTAAAACAACCTCTTATGATACACTTTAATGAACTTGTACAGTAGCCAACAAATTGTGCATCATATAAAACCCATTCGGCCTTATAGACTCTCTGGCTATTTTGTAATAACTGCAATTTGCTTCTGCTGAAGCAAGATAACCAGGGTTGAGAAGTCAGGCTTTGCAGAAACCTAAATATTTGATTTGGGGGGGAGTGGGTGGGAGAAGGAAGAAAGGGGCCTCTGGGAGCTATTTATGGGGTCAAAATAACATGAGACCTGCTCTTCTCGTAGCGTTTCCACCATCAAGGAAATGAAATACTGTGAGAAGACCAGCACTTGCATTATTTTGGCCCCATAAATGGCTCCCTGAGGCTTTCAGAAGCCCGTGAAAAACAAACACAAATACAAATAAATGCTAATACTGGAAACGTAAATACTAAAACCTGCCCATGTCCCCGGAGGAAACGACTCACAAAGTCCTGCCTGCTNAAAGACGAAGGAGCTGGAACATCTGCTGAAGCCATGAGGAGAAAGTCACTTCAGGGGAGCTGGGAACAGCCCTGCCTGCGCTTTTGACAGTAACAGTAATGGGCACCGCTGGCATCACCCAGGGTCCCAGAGTAACAGGATTTTCAGGGCACACACACTTCCCACCGTGCTGGAGGCAGCAGCAGCAAAAACCCTCGTGGCTGCTGGTGCAGGATGGTGAGTGGCCATCCTGAGCCCCTGGCCCAGCCCAGGGCAGCCACCCCCTCTCACGGCACAGCCCCGGGCCTGTGGGAACACTGGCACAGCCACGGGGCATCAGAGGAGCTGGGAGCAGATGCTGGCTGCTCCCTGCCTGGCACCGCTGCCAGCGGGATGCCCGCAGCCTTCCTGCGGCGTGGCCGGCGCTCCACGAGGAGCTGAAAATGAAACCTCCCAGGAAATATTTCTTTCTGCTGATATTCCTGACTACCAGGCCACAGCCAGGCTGTCCCATCCCTTGTTCCTCTGCCCACGCCACGCTGCTCTCCCTGAGCTGGCTGCCAAGGTGGAGGGAGGAGGAAGAGGAGGATGAGGAGGGTGCTCAGGGACAGCCCGGGGTCTGCAGCTTTGGGGGAGCAGTGCCACTCGGGGTCCAGTGGGGCGGCTGCACCCTCTGTTCCAGAAAGCTCCAGGAGCTGTCAAAGGACCCCATCAAACCCAAAAAGGTACAAAGCCAAAAAGGTACAAAGCCCTGCCAAGCCTAAATGTGAAACCATTTTATAGGGCGCATTAATTCAATGCCTGAAGAAAATCTATATAGCCCTCTTTTGCCCGGAACACTCATAAATTATGCTGCCTTTCTTAGCCGTGCTCTCCTGTAGTGGTCCACTCGAAGCCCTGGTATCTCCTTTATGTCTACTCAAAAATCTCCTCTCCAGTGCATTATTTCTTCTAATGGTTTTTCCTTTCTCTCCGTTCGCCTTCCCCTCTTCAGCACAGTTTCAAAATATCCTCCCCAAATCATTTGCTGGAAGAGCCGACCCTTCCCTCTTACCTACGGAGGGGCTGCGGCCGGGATAACTGATACAATGACAGCAGCCTGATGTGTCAGGGCAGCAGGGAAGCGGCAGCAACTCTGAATACAAGAATTATTCTTCATCATCTCAAACTGTCACAACACATTACCCTCAAAGCCGCAGCTCGCTGAAGGAGTGACCCTGGACTGAATGGGAGAGTGCTCGGGGAAAGAACTAATTGTAGCCTCTTTTCACACGTCAGTCACTTTTCACAGCACCAAGCCTTTCAAGCTCAACTAATGTCAAGTTCCCTTTTCCTTTTGCTGGGCTGAGTATTTCTGATTTTTAAGGATGGCATTTTTAAAGGAACAAGGTCTCTGGTGAGGGATGAGGCCAGGGAGGGGAGGGAAGGAAGCGTCGGAGTGAGCACGCATCAGAAAGTCCATCAGACGCCCGAAGACTCGTTAGGAATTAGACAATTAACAAGTAGGAATGCAGGAAGTGGGGTAATGGCCAGCAGAGCTCGAATCTCCTCGATTTCATTTCTGTCATTCACAGCAATTATTTTGGGGAACTTTTCAGGCTCTGCCGTGCGCCGAGGGGGCCACAAACGCAGGAATGTCCTCGGCCCCTTCCCCAAATGAGGATGTGGAACAGGCTTTTTCCAGGGGTGGGGGAGAGACACAAGGTGCTGCTCACTAAACCCAGCCCTCCCCATCCACGGGGGCTTCTGAACAAACAGCGAAAAGGCAAAAATTCGAGCCTCACTTTAAAATCAAAGACAATTCCCTTCCCTCTGGAGGAGGTTCCCTGCAGGCAGGGCTCTGGGAATGCCAGCCTGGTCCCTGAGCTGGGGCAGGCACTCACACGGGCCCTTCACACCTCCTCGTCTCTGACTGAAATCCTGACAGATTCTGTGGCAAAGACTATTTTTTCACCCTCACATTTACACAATGCCCATCACGGGGGACTTGCAGAACCGACTGGGGCTTCCCGAGTGTTACTTATTAACTGTAATGAATAATAATTATGGAGCTTCTGCCATCTGGATTCTCACTCAAAAGGGCCCTATTTAAAGGGAACGCTAAAAGGCAATTTGTATTAACACAATGGAAGTCTTGAGGATCTCTTAAACTGTTTGTAATTTACACAACGCTCCCCAGTGAATGGGTGAGTTAAACATTTTAATTTCCCTGATTGCTGCTGAAGGGAGCGGGATGCGCTCCCCGGGAGGAGCTCGCACCGGCACTTGTACATGAAACGCTCCATCTTCCAGGGTTTAGACAACATCCCGAACTCTGCTGGGTGCTCCTGGCACTGTTTCTGCAGGAACACTCGCTCTGAGCATCACCACGGTGCCCAGGGCAGGGTGCTGCTGCCTGGGACACACAAGGTGCAGAAGAGCTCAAAAGCCGACGCGAGGTGGGAAACCGCAGCGGGACGCAGACCCTCCTCCTCCTCTGGAAGTGACATCGCTGCTGCTGCACTTGGAGGTTTTTCTTGAGTATTCCCATTTTTTTTTTTTTTCCTTATGAAATGCAATTATGCTAACGAGGGAGCTCTAATTATAATCCATCTCCAGCAGCCTCGGCGGCTGCTCGGAGCGAGGGGCTCCAGCCCTGCCGGCAGTGCCAGGGACCCGCTGGCAGGGAGGGCACAGGGGGGCACTGCACCCCCGGGGGAACCTGTGCTGTTGGGTATTTGGATGAACAAAAATCGTTCGTATTAAACTGCAGCGAAACGAAAGCGCCGAGTCCTCATTAAAAATCTTCATTTTCAAAGTTGGTTTTAATTTGAGATGGCTGAAATTTCTGGGCAAATGCGCGTCGCTCCTTTCCAAAGGGAGCACAGCAAAAAGCCAGTTCCCAGTTTTATATATTGCTGTGATTACAATTTCATCTTGTTATGATAATGTTTAAAAGTCAATTAAAGCTGCTTTGTGCCCCAAGCTTTGTGCCCATTCACCTGCACCAACACCCAGCGCAGTGGGACCAACCTCCTGCCATGCTCTGGGTGGCTGTGACAAACCTGCTCCTCAGAAATGTTTCTTTTCCCTTTTTTTATAAACTCAGCAGTTTCATAAAATAGATTTTAAACTCTTTTCAAATGAGGAAATTTTAAAAAAAAAATTACAACTATGGCATTTGAACATTGAAAATCAATTCCTGTGTTAGAACTGTCTCACCCTGTCACAACCTGAGAGATGTTGAGGTGCCACAAAAGCACCTCCATTAAATTTGCAAGTAAAGGAGACTGGGAAACACTGCCTGAGCAGCTTCTGTGAAATCGGGATTCAGTGGCCTATGTAAAATATTAGTTCCTGTCAAACTACCTTACAGTAACTCCAGTGCTGAATCCACCCAGAGCTGGCTCGTGCCATGCACTTGGAGATGAGACCTGGCATCTTGGAACGAAGGTGGCAGGATCCAGCAAGGAGATGGAGAGGTACAGGAAGCAGGAGAGATCCAGGGGAATGAAGACTGAGCCTTCTGAACATCAGAGTCCTTCTGAGACCCCAAATCTCATTTCTAGTGCCTGATTTCACTGCAGAGATGCCAAACAATTTAACACTTACAAAGCAGGGAGGACACCTGAGCTCACAGCAATGTCTGGGTCTGCTTCAGGCACAAAGAGGTCGGCGAGAAAAGGACAAAACATTTTCCTGCATCAACTTCTAAACAGGTTATTTACTCCTTTAAAAAGAGAACCCAGAAAGCTCCATGTGACTCCAGCCCATGGAGTGGGAGACCCAAGACTCTGGCATCTCGCCAGACTTGACTCTGAGCATTTTATGGAAGGTTAAAAGTGCACCAGATAAAGGACTGGCATTTAGAGGGAGAATATTCTTCAAGATAGGCACTTTCACAATGACTTCCAGTGCTTTTAAAAAATAATCTCAAGTTTCCTAGAGCTGTATATTTTTGTAAAGAGGTTTAGGATGTTTTCCTACATAAATGGCTCTTCAGAAGGATGAGCTGCCGATTTTAGCCAGCATGTGAAATTTCAAAAGCTATGACAGTCAAATAGAAAATCATTTCTGTAGCCCATCACACCCTGCAAGCCTACAGCTCCTTGTGCAAGATTCACAGATGAGGTTTTTCAATGAATATGCAGCGATGGCTGCTTGGGTTTAAAGGAATTCTCTCTTACACCATCCTGAAAGTTTCTCTATGATGCTACTGTGAATTCCTGTAAGATATCCTATGTGGAATACAGCCTTTCCTGTGCCAGCCAGTGTGTGTGGACAAGTTTTTTAATGCATTTATGCAGAACTATCTCGCATCTCCAGTTGCGCAAGCAGCACATCTGTGTATATCAGACCAAAAGCATTTGCAGAGAAAACACTGTATTAAAATTCCTGGGTTTGGTCTCTCATTCCCAGGGTTATGGGAGTGCCTCCGATTGCTCAACACTGACCCCTCTGTCAGCCTCTACTCCACGAAGGAAATTACAAATTCAAAGTAAAATGCGTGTTTATGACACCTACCACGTCCTGCACCCACTGAACTCTGGGGATATTGCTCAGAAATGTTGGAGGCAATGCTCCCATTCCTGGAACATCTTTTATCCAGAGCAGGTGTGGATCTGGGCATCCCCTTCCCTCCAGAGCTGGAGCCACTCGAGGCTCAGGACAGGGGGGTCCTGTCCCAGAGGTGGCTGCAGCAAAGGCAGGGATGGCCAGGAGCCCTCAGGGACTGCTGGGGGTCCCTCCTCTTCATCCTCCTCCCCCTCCTCCTCCTCCTCGGGCTCAGCCAAACAATCCCAGCAAAAAAACTGGGCAAGGAAAAGCTGCCTCAAGGTCAAACCCACAAACCTGGTGATGCCCTCAGGCTCTGGGCAGTGACTGCTGACACTCTGCACGAGAATTTCACACCTGACCCTCCAAACTTCAGCTCCTTTCCCATCCAAGACCTAATTCTATCCTCTCTGTGATGCCACCTCAGCACTGGGCCTCCTTAAAGGTTTTCAGGTAGGAAGATGAGCCCTGGGGTGGACTCCAGAGCTGAGAGAGCCTCTGTGCATCTCACACATGTGCTCTCTCTGTGCTCCTGACACAAACGCACAGCCGAGCTCATTTCAGAAGTATAATATTACAAAGCAAAGTCGTTCTGGCACAACTTCTAGTACTTCTGACACAAAGTGGCCTTTCGGGCCAGTGAGAGGCTCTGGGCTGTTCCCCTGGTGCAGATTGATGCTGAGGAGGAAGCTAGACCAGACTGGAATTTGGGCTTGATTCAAAGGAAAAGTTAAAAAGTTTGGGGGGGAGCAGATGCTCAGCTGGTCCAAATCAGGGGAGTTTTGTTGAAGCTCACGAAATGATGTCACCACAGCCTCAGCCCTGGCTGCTCATGTAAACAGTTCAAGGCTTTCGAGCTGGGAGAGCTCAGGTGGAGATCAGGACCAGAGTCTCCTCCTCCCACTTCCCTGGCAGTGGTTCAGTGTCACTGAGGAGCTCCAAACCCATCCAAACCATCCCAGTTCCGAATGCAATTTATTTAGTCTATTCACTCAATTATTTTAAAGATTATGTTGACATGGCCGCTTCAAGCAGCCCAGTTTTGTAAACACAGCCCTAATTTTACAAAGCACTCAGAGCTCGCAGTCAGTCCCTTAAAATCACAGCTCTACCTTGCCTGAGTATTAACCCAGCCTGGAAAAACAACAGCTCTGTCTCGTGGGCTCACTCTCTTGCAGGGCTGCTTGAGGCTCTTAATACACTCTCTCTTATTTATACAGCTCCAAATTCTGATGTTAGACATAAATATGAAAGAGCCTTGATAAAAATGACATTCAAAGCTTGATTCGTCCCTTTGTTAATGGAGCTGTTGAACACAGCAATTCACATTTGTGCTCCTGAAACCAGCAGGCAGCTGGAAATAGTAAATTCAACATTTCTGCTTTTCGAAAGTCATATTTTAAAAATTGTTCCAAGCATTGGTTCTCTTACACTTCATCTTTGATGCTGCTCTCTCCCAAAGGTGTGGAAGAGCTGCAGCTGGTGGAGGAGCTGGTGGAAGGTAACCCCGTGTGAAATCTGAAAGACTTAATGGCAAACCAAGGCATTCCCCTGGTCACATCCCCCAGGAAAGGCAATTTAAATCATCCCAGGCTGGGCAGATTCTGCCTTGGATTTGGGCACGTGGCAGGGAAGTTCACATCACTGCCTGCTCCTCGTGTTGTGCTCTTCTGCAGACTTTTTGCTCATGTTCTGATGCCACATTTCCAAAAGATAAACCAAAAAGACAACACACTCCTGACATGATATAATCCAAAGAGTTTTTTCCAAAGGGTGTGGATAAAAGTAGCCCTGAGTGAAGGAAAAAAGTACCCCCAAATTTCAGATTAGGGATCTGCCCCTGCACAATTCACCTCCCACTGCTGCCTCCACGGCTGCAGGTGAGGGAAGGAGGCTGCAGGGTTAATTTGGCTCTTGACTTAGGCTTCCAAATATCATTTCCACCTGAGAAAGTGGGAGCACCCAGTGGGAACAGCTGTGGCCATGTGGGAATAGATGGGAGATGCCATCCAGGGGAATGCTGTGGACAATTCCAGCACAGCCACGTGCCTAAGCATCCTCCACAACACAGGGCATTGGGAATCTTTTCAGGAAACTGCCACCGTTTCCATGGCACTCACCCCAAGCAGGGCTCTCCATCCCCAGCCCCTCTGGCTCCTGGATCCCCTGGAGCAGAGGCAGCACCTTCCTGCCTGCAGCCTTCCCAGAAAAACATCTTTGGAAAGAGTCAGAGAAGTGGTGCTGACCCTTTGTCTTTCACAACACCATCGAGTTTTGGTGTAAACACAG
This sequence comes from Pachycephala philippinensis, assembly GCA_013397055.1. Classification (NCBI taxonomy): domain Eukaryota; kingdom Metazoa; phylum Chordata; class Aves; order Passeriformes; genus Pachycephala; species Pachycephala philippinensis. The sequence continues at coordinate 270,304 of VWZT01014336.1, forward strand.
AGTTCAAGTGTTGGGCAGTTACTGAGAAAGTCACTGACCAAGGGAATAACAAATAAATACCAGAAACAAATAAATAAAAGAAGATGGTGTTTTAGCTGCGGGGGTCTTTTTGGAAAATGGGTTAAAATGCCTCACACAGAAAAAGGCAGCAAGCAGCTCATATCCTGAGGTGGACTCAGGGAGGTGACACGCCACCAGCCAGCATCAGGAGCTCCCAAATTCAGGATCTTTCCACAACAGCAGATAGCTGCTACTAAAATTCACCCCCTGTCTGCATGGAAAATGAATTCCCCCTCCCCAGGATCAGGACAGGTTGAAGGGAAGCTGCTCCCTGCCTGTGCTGGGAAATGCCTTGGAGGGATCTCCAGGTTCTTGGTGATGTCTGAGGAGCACGGAGCAAAGGCAGAGAGCACCAAAGTGCTGCCACCTCAGTGAAAGGACAGCACTGAAAAGCAGAACAGAAGCAACAGGAGTGGGGGAAAAGCTATTTACCTTTTTCTAGCAGTTTTTACTCTTTTTATAAGTTACCTCACACATTCCCAAGTATGAAACCACCAGATGTCATTTCAGAGGGCACCAGCAGAAACACAGAAAAAAGCAGCTGCTTTATGATCTTTTTGTCTTTATGTTTTCCCTCAACATCTTTTTCATTCTCTGTGAAGGCACAACTTTTACACAGCCCCATTTTTACTGCAAGAATCTCCCTTTTGGAGGCTCAGCTACCTGCACGAACCTCTGCCTGGGCCTGAACCCTTTCTCCTTTCATGGGGAAGCTGCAAACATGGCTTCTTCATTTTCAAAACTCTTCCAACCAATTTGTCATTTTCCTTCCTCTTCTTTTTTTTGGTCAGTGGATGGTGCACACAATATTGAGCAATAATAACCAGAGGAGGATGAAAACTGCTGCAGCTTGAGAAGTGAGCTCAGGATATGATTCCTCCTCACCGGATGCCTGGAAGATGTCACTGAAATTCTCTCTCCCTTAGTGCAACCCGTGTGGAGCCAATATGAACTCCCAGCAAAGTGCTTAAAACCCCATTATTTATAATAACTGTTAAATGATGAGACATTGTTTACCCAGATCGCAAGATAAATTCTCACTTACAGAATGCTTGCCTGACCGTCCTGAACGTCATCTGGTTTTTATTTAAATGCAAAATGAAATTAGGCTCCCAATAACACAGCAGAAGAATTCAATAAGATGGGGCTTTTCACTTACAGTTTAATATTAACATTTTCCCATAAATGTTAATGAATAAAAGTCTACTGTTTTATGTATTATCCATGGTGAGGAGACAGCAGGCTAGGAATGGAAGGAGAGCTAATCTTTTCATACCACAAATTAGGATAGATACTTCAAGGAGGACTAAGTGTTCCCAGCACTGCCAGGGACCTGGCCACAACCCTCCTGCCTCTGGGGGCAGCCGCTGGAGCTGATCCCATGGGGATGCTCCAGGGAGTCTCCACTGATCACTGAGATCCTCCCCCAGCCAAAATCCCCTTTGGGTTTATTTCTCTTTCTCCCTGGCCCTCCTTCACCCTGACCATACCCCCTAAGGCACACTATGAACATCAAACATCCCACAGCATCACATCCAGCAAGGGCTGATGCTCTCTGACTCCAGCATGGAGAGCAAGGCAGGATTATTGGGAGAATCAGGTGACTCTTTGGGGATATTCTGTCAGAGAAAGGTGCAGGGGCGATGGGAGGTGAGGGCACAGCTGCAGGGCACAACACAGGGACAGGGAATGATGCAGCATCCGAAGGGAGCTGGCAGAGGTGGCACTTTGGAGCTCCCCAAAGGAGCTGTGCCTGCTGTGCCAAAGCACCAGGAGCAGACTCGGGGGTGGAAAAGGGGCTGGGAGGACTGGAAGCTGCAGGGCTGGCTCACACTGGAACCTTTGCATTGCTTTGGCTCTTGCCTCTCCATTTACTGCAGAGGCTCTGCTGTGCTGATGTGGATTTTGCTGTTTGGTGACTCACCCTTCATCCTCCTCTCTAATAAGTGTTCATTTAACAGTTCGACTGCTTAACAATTTATTGCACAAATGGGTTTCCATTCCACAGCCTCCTCTCCCATCTCCCCTGGAGAGGGCAATGCATAGTTTATGAGGGCTTTGTGACGGCCTGTGCTGCACATCCCAAAAATCAGCAAATACTCAACGGCTCTCTGGGGCTGCTGGGCTTGGGAGGAGGGACAGGAACTGTCTTGTCTTTATTCTGCCACCACCTCAGCAGCTGCAAGAGGTTTTGGCTCACAAAACAGCTGTAAAAATACCAGTCCTGGTTCAAATGCTGGGAGAGGAGGGCTCTTATACTCACTGAGAGAGATATGCTTGCCATAAGTCATATCCTACACAAAAACACCATAGAAAGGCTCCTAAAAGGAATGACAAGGTAATTATAGGAATTACAGATGGAAAAATCCTGTTGTCTCCTGCCCCCTTCCCAGTGTGGGACTGCTCGGTGTGGGGCAGGCTTCAGGCTTTGGACTTTTAAAGGGAAGATTTAATAAACACCGAGAAATATTTCTAAATATTTAGAAAACCCCAAATAACAGATTTCCGAGCCAAGCTGTACAAACAGAAAACGAGTTTAGAAAACTTGTTAAAAACCCAACAGCTTTTGCGTGCACCAAAATATATTTGGGTGGCAGGAATCCCCTCCCTGGCAGGATGCTGTGAGCAGGGCTGGGAGGATGCTCAGCCCTGGCTGCAATTCCTACCATGGCTCTCCTCCTCCTGTTCCCCCTGGGAGCAACAGCAGAAACCTCAGGGATGCAAACAGCTTCATGCTTTAGGAGGCACTCAGCAGACAATCAGATGTGAGAGCAAAGCCAAGCTGGACAGGACAGAGCTTTGAATTTTCCTGTGAAATTCTGCAGTTAATCTGCTTAATCATTAGGAGGAAAAACCACAACCCCAAGCAAACCAAAAAAAAAACCCAACACAGCAACAAATCCCTAAGGAAAAAGGGAACTGTGGCTCTGTTCACTGCTTTTGAGACAAAGCACTGGAAGAAAAATGTCCAGTTCCAATAATGTCATAACCTGATTACGGCCTGACCAGAAGAGCTAAAACACTTGCAGAACAATGAGTAAGAAATTAAGTTTTAAATTGAGTGCTGGCCCTATCTCGTGTCACTTCTTTATATTCCAGTAGAAAGGACACTGCTGAGCTCATTTCATATCGAGCACAGTGAGATGCCTGGATGCAGACACCATTTAGTCATCTCCTATATGTTCCTCCCCATTTCTTCCTCCGGGAGGAATGACAAATCCAGAAATGTGACTGCACTTTGTTTTATTATGATATTGATTTTTCCTGCAGAGGGAAAGTGCATTTATCCCCCAGGTCTGTGCGCTGGCATGGAAGGGTTAACAAAATGTTTATCACAAAGCTGGCTTCAGAGTTGAAAGTAATGTGATCAGTAATGAATTTTGTGTTACATTAGGTTGTATAAATGGACAGACAAGCGCAGACAACAAGTGGCCAGGAGTCGGGGCTAATCTAATGATGTAAAAATAGAGACAGCACCAATTATACTTGGGGCCAGCTCAGAGCTCCTGCAGGGACTGCAAATGAATAGGTACAAATCAAATTACTGACTAATAGACGCACTACAAGAGAGGGCAGTCAATGCTAAATACATTAGGGCCTTGTGACCTCTCTGCTCTGAACAGCAGAATCCTAAATTTGACTTAAAAAAAAAAAAAAAATAAAAGAAACTCTTGTTCATTTAAGGAGAGCAACAGAACAATGTTATTCGTGAAATGACTCAAGACGCTGTGATATTTTTTGGTTTGTCCCCCTATGGCCACGTTAGGTACGTGGCTCTTGGAAAGCTGAGAGAGGGTTTGCTTTTAGAACAAGGGAAAATACTCTTTGTGCAAAAGTTAAGACCTGATAACAATACAGTTATGTTACATACCAAAACATTTCAAAGCCATGTGCCTCTTTGTGGTGATGTTTTTTACTGCTACTTCACCGGCTGTGTCTGTATCAAAAATAAAATATTTCTTAAAAAAATGCCTTGATTTAAGAAGAAGAAAAAGAAAAAGAATCTCCCCACACCACAACTGACAATAAGCAAATGCAGTTGATCGAGTTGTTATCAAATGGCAGAAAGTCAGAGTTGTCTTGTGGCAGCAGTGCTCCCTTTAGAATTTTTCTACAAACAGCAAAGAACCTGAATTCATTCCAGAAATATTCATGGTATCAGCATTCACACCCCCTCCCCCTTAAATAATGCATGACCTGGAAGAAATTCCAGTAAAAACTTCCAGGGCTGGTGGCAAGATTGGATTTGGAGACAAGGGAAATTACTGGGAAATTAAAAATGCTCTTGTTGGGCCTTCCAGAGCTGTGGGATGGTGCTGCTCAGGGACATCCTTGGACAGGAGAGAGCAAGAAACCCACACTGAAGTGCTCCAAATCCCAAAATGTGTGCAAGGCCAATGCTCCTCTCATCCAGCACTTCAGAAATGGGGGCTCCTGAAGAGCCTGAATTTTCCTTTCTTTTCAACCAGGCCCATCCAAAGAAACCTTTTGTAGGAAGAACTGCACTGAGCTCTCAGACTTATTGGAGGGGGTAATTTAATCTCTGACCCTGGGATGAATATTCTGAAAGTTCAAAGGCTGCTTTTAGCATCGATGTTATTTGATCCACCAGTGGCTTTGCTGCCCAAGCTGGTTTTGCACTGAACCTATGCAGAAATCTCCTGGCAGAAAATACTCTTCAGGGGGAAAAATCATTTGCTCTGTGTTCCTATAGCCCACGTCTGAGTTAGGATAAAAACCAGGAGGAGAGAGAAGGGGAAAATTGCCTTGGAAAAATTAAAAGGAAGAGGAAGAAAGGAAGAAAGGAAAGGAAGAAGGGAGGGAAGGAGAGAGGGAGGGGAAGGTACCACCGAAAGCTCTGACTCTATAAAGGGCTAATCCTATTCCTGAAACTAAATGTACAGGTACATCAGTGTCCAGGTGGCTGCTGATCTTTGACCACAGCTTGTGAACGTGGGTATTTTCTCCTCTGGAAAAAACCCCAGGAAGGATGCTCCTTGCATGGAGCCCCTGCCTTGCTCTCCTCCCTCCGCTTCCCACCTCAGCCAGGCACGCCAGGAAACCTGTGACTTCCCTTCTCCAACCCCCAAATTTCACAGGAAGATTTCAAAACCATCCCTCTGCAAAGCTCAAAGGTGTCCAGACCCAAGTTAGGCTCGGGCTGCTGTAACCACACAGCTTTGGCTGGGGACCAGGATCCCCAGTGCCTGGAGCCCCGATCCCGGGTTTCCTCCGGGCCATTCCCTACCAGCACGTCTAATTAGCTCCACTTACTCACATCCCATTAATCAGGTTAAAGAGTTTGCTTCAACATACGAGCTTCCTTCAGCGCATTATGAGTTTGTCCATGAAATTTGGAAGGAATCCAGACAGTTTCCTCCGAGGGCCAGAGGTGCACCTCACTGTGCCACGGGCTCCCCGCGGGTGAGAGCTCACAGACTCGGAGCTTGGCAGGAGTTTTGGAAGAAAGATGCATTTCCAAAAACATCCTGTTGCTCAAGCTGTAATGGCTTGCTCCCCTATTACACACTGATTTTAAATATTAAGCCCAGAAATGATCAAAATATATTGAAAAGCTTAAAAAATGTACTTGCTGGAGGAATAGGTGAATCAGAGGATTTACTAATTATAGTATTTTTGGAGGGAAAGATTTCTAGCCTGAGCTGGCAATTTCTTCCTGTCCAGTTTGAGTGGAATCCTGTCAGAGATATTTGTCTGAAGCAGTTTCATAAATCACAGTCCTAGGGTGGTTTTTTTGGGGGGGAATGCAACATGAAGCTCCAGCACACACTTAGGAACTGCACTGCAAATGTAAATATTGTAGCTGCTTGAAAACAAAGCTTTGCAAGCAAAAGAGGGCACTGACCACTAACATTTGTGTCTAGACTTTCATAATTTCTTCTTTTCAGCGAGAGTTTGACAGAAACTGAAACAGCAAAACCATCTTTTTGCATCTTTGCCAATTTACGCCTTCCTTGGAATTAAATGTGTATCTGGGCTGACAGCTTATGTACAGCAGACTCCACTTGAGATAGACATGGGTCGTCTGAATAATTGGATAACAAGGGGAAAAGCTGGTTTCCCAATCAAGGCAACTAGCTGGACAACTGGAGTTATCATTTAGGTCACAAGGAGAGGAGATTTCTGGGGGGGTCATTGCCAGACCTGGTTCTTCTCCCACCCACTGTCCCACAGCCCTTGGCACCCAGTCAGAGCCAGAGGTGGAAAAACCTCATCTAATCCCCTTTCCCTGCAAATGCCAGATGATTCCTCATGTTTTTAGCACCCTCCAGTTTGATGTTTGTGGTTTGACCAATCTCTGGGTCATTTTCTGCCTCTGCCAGTAGCCAGAGGCAAGGTTAGTGTTGCCATCCCTGCTTTGCAAGGCAACGGGGCAGGTACAGAACAAAGATTCTGGGAATATCAGCTCCCCAAAGTGCTCTGTGCACCACGAGCACACACTTCCTCCTCACCACTGCAGCCTATCAGCCCTGATTTCTATATAAACCTACGTGTCAGCTATGCCCTAACAGTTAAGGCATTAAAAGAATCTATTTATCTCTTGCCATTAAGTGCATGTCAGGACCAGTTGAGCACTTGACAAAGTCTCACTGTCCACTCCACTGCCCAGTTTTTGTCCACACATTGGACCCCAGCACTGCACGTGCACAAATCTTTACATTCCCAGTTAGAAATGTTCATTAATTTGTGCTGAAGTTTGAGTAAGACTTTGCAAGTTTTGTTAAATCTCTGCAAAATCTATTTAAGGATTGAAGAGAATCCAAGGAGCACAAACAGGGGTTAAAGCACGTGTAACATAAAGGCATAAATAAATTAAAGTTATTTTAGGATTATTAAAAGGATTAGAAATTCCACAATTTTGAGTCCAGTGCAGAAATATAAACACTGGTTTTGAAAGCAGCAGCAAGACAGAGATCAACTACCAACAAACCTCCAGTGTCTTTTTCTGCTGAACTCTTTGCTGTCATTTCACTGTGGTGAGTGGGCAGCAGAGAACCCAAGGAGGAAAACTGAGTTTTTTCAAAGATAATTCAGTTCAGCCAAGCTTGGTTACGATGTAAGTGGTTTGGGGGAAGTGAAAACTCTCCTGCTTGTTATGAGCCAACAAAGACACCTCTTTTTTGAAGTGAGGGTAATGCAGCTCCACACTTATCTCTGCCCATTTATTAAGCTGCAGACAGATGTGAGCCCTTCCCTGTGCTCCCAGCCTGAGGAATGGTGCTGGCAGCCAGCTCCAGTCCCCTCCCTCGGCAAGAGCAGCTCTCCAGGTACATCTGAGCAGGAGAGAACTTTGTCTGTCTGTCTGCTAAAGAGGAACAGCTCAAGAGCTGTTAGGGGATGGAAGTGGAAAGGGCACGGGAGTTCACCGTTTTATCACCGGGTTTTCTCTGCTGCTCTGAGTCACCACATGCCCAAATCCTGAGAATAAAGAGTGTTAGTGGTGGAGAGAATCCCAGGACAGGCAGGGAAACACAGAGTGTTAATGACAGGGAGAGGAGGGTGGTGGGATGGGGTGAGTTGGGTCAGTGCTCATGTTACTCATTATTGCTGCGTACAATCGCTGCTCTGAGATGGCATCTATCTTACACTCATTAGGGAGATTTATGGGTCTGCAGCAAGAGCTGGGAGAAATCTCTTTGGATGAATATTAACTCAGTGATGGCATCTCTATAAACAGCTCCTTTCTGTCTTTACACCTGCAGTACTGCGAGCCTCATCTTATGCCAAAGAAGCTGGCACTCGCCACCATCAGCTGGATTTGGTGAAAATGGAAGGGAAATACAGAGCTCTGTCTCTGACAAAGTTCTTGGTTTACAATGTAATACACTGTCAGGTCTCCAGGGCAGTCAGTCACCCTAACCTGGCACATCTGGAAGGCTTCAGCTTTCAGAGGAGGTATTCCCCTCACCTTTCCCCTCCCATACACAGCCTGAGGGGTGCTGACCCATTATCAGCAGTGGATACCCTCCCAAAGTTCACACTGATCACAGCATGGGTCAGGAAGTGATGAAATATGTGCCTTTCTCTATTTTCACAGCCTGCTTTTTCCACCTTCCCAGCCCTTTACAGACATGAGCTGACTGAAGTCCACACCAGCAATGTGAGGTATCTCAATCCTCACTGCACTGATGGAGCTCTGCAGTCATGGACACGTGAAGTGTCTTGGCCAAGGCAAAGAGCTGGTGAGGCTTTGCACCAGATCTGCAGCAGAACCACGCTTAATGTTCAACCAACTCCTTCTGTTAACACCAAATCTTAACCCATCCTTTGATTTCATCCCTCTCAAGATGGAAATCAGAGGAAGGACAGTTGGGAAGGTGACCAGCTGGGTTATGAAGGTGTTTCTGCACTGCTCAGCCTGGTTCCTGCTGCCTGTACCTCCAGACAAAGGCTAAAATCCTGCTCCTCTGCATCCTCCTCCTCCAGGCTGTGGGAAGCTGCTGCAGTTTGGTGCCTGCTCCAGTGACCCACCTGCAAAGCAGGATGAGCCCTGATGGGAGAGACTCCTCGAGGGGCAGGGAGAGCTCAGAGCAGCACAAGACCCTCAGTGATACACGAGGGCAAGAGCAAAAGGAAGAGACAGCTCCCGCTTTTCCTGAAAGATCCACAGGTTGGCATTCCCCCACCTTTCTGCTGGTTTCTCCTCTTTTGCCTTCCCAGGCAAGCTGCCAGGAGAGTGACAAGCGAGTTGGCAGCTGATGTTAGGAGCCACCATCACTACGAGGAGTTTTTTACTGGAGGTGTTTTTTGGAACAAGTCAAAATTAATGGAGACAATAAACCCACAGTAACTGCGCTTTAATTCCTGAGCATCTCCTAGCACGGGGCCCCTTCTGACAGCCTAATCTCTGATGTGCCATTCCATTTACTTAAACAGATGATACAATTTATCAATATAATGGACACTGATGAAGATGGATTAATTTGGATTACAGAACCAGCGCTTCACAGTGGCTCTATTGAGGACACACAAAATGAGGATATGTGTGATTATGGCATTGTTTGGAGCAGGGTGGGCAAGGGCAGCAATCTGCACCAGGATACTCCTGAGCTGGCAGGAGAGGAGGGAGGAGAGCCCTCGCCCCAGCTATAAGATAAGGAAGCTTCACATGCCAGTATCTCAGACTGTGTTTATGTGATCTACCACTAATTTCTTTTTATAAATGACTTCCGTCCCACTGAGATCCCCCCAAAAGCCAATTAATCAGAGAGAGAGAGAGAGAGCGAGAGAGAGAGAGCAGCGTACAGAGAAAACAAAAAGCGAAACTTTAAAAAAAAAAAAAAAATTAAATAAAAATCACCATTGGGTGAGATGTACGTGATCTCTGATCACACCTCTTCTTTGTACCTGTTCCTGATCCCACCATGTCCCTGCTGGGGGATTCGCACATGGCGTCGGCCAGGCGCTCGCGCAGCCCCTCCTCGCTGTGCTCCATGGAGGACATGTGGCGCAGACCGAAGTTCTCGGGCCAGCTCCCACACACCTCCAGCAAGGTCACGCTCCGGTCGAAGGCACCTTCAACAGACAAAGGGGACACGTGTGGGACACCCTGGCACCAGCCTCCTTCCACTTTGCGTGCCTGAAAAGCTGATTTCAAACGTTTGTTTAAACGTTACCAGCACAGCACAGCAGAAGCCTAAGGATGGACCAGCTTTGACCAAGCAGCTGTAAGAAAGATGGTTAAATTAAAATACAGACCCAGTTCTGGTCTCACACCGGTGAGAGTCAGGAAAGCAGCACAATAACACAAATGTGAATGGCATACATGTATTTTTATGTTAGACAACTAGAAATTATTTTTAAAGTTGGTTTGTCTTCCACTGGGCTGCTGCTGAGCTCCTTCTTCCCCCTCCTCATCTTGGACAATGGAAACAGTCAAATAATTTTGTTTTTGCTAATGGGCAGAAATTTTAGCTAAAATCCCTTTCTTGCTCTGGAACAGGGAAGTGCAGCAGCGTGGCAGAGCTGCCTTGTGTCTGACGAAGGAACAAATGGATCCCTTCCCTCAGTCTGGGAGATCTGTGGGTTTTCTCTGCTCCTGCACTGGGAAGTTTTAGGTCAAACGTGCTCTAACAGAGACTCCTTCACCAGCAGCGCCTACTGAAGACTCTGGCTCTTGTGAGGGAGCGCACGTACCTACAAAAGACACTTCAAATAATTCCTTGACTCGCAGTTATTACCTCATTCACAGCAGGGTATGATGTTCTGCCGAATGCAAAGATTAGATTCTGAATTCAGGATCACTTCAAAGTACAAATTAAAATTATTCTCCTTTATTATACGGCAAGTCTTCTGCGAAGGCTTACTTAAATCATTCCCACTTGGAACAAGATTACAGTTATGCTTTGTTGCTTCAAGCACATACCATTTACTCCACTATTAGGTAACCGAATATGCAGCGTTTATTGCGCCTGGTTTCTGCCAGCCTACCGAGGGGAAAAAATGCAAATGCCAATGTTTCTCAAAGTTAAAAGTACATGAAACACGTCCTTGTTATCAGCCCTTTGGTTTTCCCCTTTGATCAGCCGTCAGAAACTATCTACACTTGTGGTCTGTGACTGTACAGCCTCACAGCACACTCGCTGCCACTGACAGGTGGTAATAGAAAGGGTGAGAGAGCGAGCCCCGCGGCAGGCGGCCCTTCCTCTGATAGCGCCCGAAGCACCGGCCGATAACCGCTGGTAAACACTCGGCCAGCCGCTTCATCCATACATCAGCAAAGAGGGGCAGATAATTCCCAACTCTAATGGCACGGACAAAAGCACCGGGGCTGGCATTCAGGGATTTATATGGGCTGCCATGGTGACTCCTGGCTCCTGAATTTCATCGGCGCGCACGGCGTTGATTTATCTCCTCGGCCCCGCTGCCGAGTGGATTCCTGGCACTAGAAAACCATCAACACTAAAATGGACCTCTACAAAATGGGACCGTGGCTCTCGTGTGATACATGCACTTGAACTCTGGATGAATCCCAGTTTAAACCGAGAGGAGGAATGACCAAATATTTCAACTTTTAATGGCTCTTTGGATTTATAAGGTTGCTCCAGTCCTCTAATTTGTTTTAAAGCAAGGGTTCTTGAAGCTTGTTTGAGAAAATGCAGGGAGGAGGCGAAGTAATTTCCATGATGTTTAAATCTCTACAACATTTTCATGATGTCAGCTCTCTTAAAGGCAGGAGGAAAAGCAAAATTTGGGGTTTTTTTTAAAGCTTTTTTTTCCCAAGTAATCCTTCTACAGTTTCATGCAACTCTGAGACCCCACAGACTTCAGTTGTTTTTGACAGAGCTGTTCATGTACCCTGAGAGTGATCAGGGGGACTTTTAAACCTGCTTCCCAAACCTCAGGGAAGCAGCAGGGACATGACGAGCTCCCACAGGTTTGCAGGGTTGTGCCAGAGATGAGAAATCTCCTCTTTCCTGGTGTCAGCCCTTATTCCAAAAGTGAGAAATGGGAGCATTTCTGCTCCTATAAGCAGACATATGAATAATAAGGCAAATGGCTTTTGAAGCTCTGCCAAGATGCCTGCTTGTGTGTACAGGGAGAAACTTCATGGAGCTCTGGCTCCTGAGATCCTTGAGTGAGAGCAAAGGAGGCAAGTGCAGTGCTACCTCTGCAATCAGGGCCAGGAGCTGCCAAAACTTCTTAGCAGCAACGTGTGAGGCTGCAAGTGTTAATGCAAATGCAGGTTAGAGGGATTAACTGCACTGGAAGTTTGCTTGTAAAAAAATCTGTAGGGTTGGGGAAGCTGTAGCTTTATCTTTCCTCCCTTTTCACTCCTTCTCCATGGTAGCAGTGCACATCTGGCAAGACCATTGATATCCAGCCAGCCAGCTGGGATTCAGCAGCCACCACTGCAGCCTGTGGGTGATCACTGCCTGTAGCAGGCAGAGGAGGTCCTTGCACCATCATCTGCTCTGTGCTGCAGTGGAACCCACAAATCCCCCCTTATTTCAACACAGACATTGATAAAATGGGTTCCAGGTAAAGCTGAACATGCAGAGAGTGACTGAGGTTATTCAGGACGTGGGGGTAGAAAAGGGGACCTTGCTTGAGCAGGCAAGTCCCTTCCTCCTGTAAATCCCTGTCTCTGTCCCTCTCTGATGTAAAACAAAACTATTTCAGGAAAAACAAGATTAATTGTCACGAACCTTCCTGTTGGTCCTGCCAGTGCACCAGCAGACAGCACATGTATCAGAGTAAAATAATTCAATATTTTTTTCAAGGCAGAATTAAGTTCTGGGTATTTTTACACCTTGGAAAGTGACTCTGAAGTGTGTGACATGGGCTGGTTGCTCCCAGGAGTCTTTGGGTGCTCTGCCCTGCCTACATCATTCCCCACGTCCATCATTCCCAATGATGCACGGGCTAATGGCATTAAACTCCCACTGATAGCAGCTCACCCTATCTCTGCTATTTATTATATTGTAATCTCTCCTGCTGGCTGCCTGGCTCTCCCCTTCTCAATCCCAGTATCTCACTTGATAAGGTATCAAATTCCCCATCGCCGGCCAGCGAGGAGTTTACAAATAAACCTCAGTGGATTGTCCTGCTCTCGGAATCACCACAGCCAGAAGGTGACCACAGAGGCAAAGGGCTGAGAAAGCTCCTGCTGCTGATTCCAGGGATCACTGAAGCTGAGGGGAGGCAGGCTGACAGCCCGCTGACACCCTCCTGACAGCCACCAAATCAGCCCCTGATGTGTGAAGCCCAGACTTCCCCCTGGACACAGCTCTGGCTGGGGAACAGGTTCCACCTAAAAGGAGCAATTCATTTAGGAACAACACTCGAGAGTGAGCAAAGTAGGCATTATGTGAGTCAAGCAATTACTAGTGAAATCCTGGTGAAATCTCATTAAATCACTGAAAAAAAAAAATCTTATTGACTTAAAATTGTGTCAATATTTCATCCTATGGCACCGTGCTTTCAAGCCAGCAGAGCACTCACTTCTTTATTTATTGGAGATGAAACTGGGTGGGAATGAAGACCATGATGTCCAAGCATCATCCCAGAATCCCACATCAACCCAAATGGAACGAGCAAGACCCTTGGCTTGATCATCTAAGTCAAAAGTGCTTTGTTTTGCAATTCCAGCCTCAAATGCTCTGAGCTAATTCTGCTCCACACACAGAATTTTCCTATTCAAACTTTAATTTTTACCTGAAAACAATCTCTCCTTCCACAGACATTTGCCTCCCAAGGAGCACCACCCTTTCCTCCTGCCACTGCTGATGGAGCAGACTCAGGTTCCCATCTTTCTCCTTAACATTTCTTGCATTTTATTAATGGCAAAGGCTCCTGTCATTACTCACACCAAATTACCTTGCTTAGACACACAGGATTTGTCTTTAGCATTGCAATCGTTTCAAGGCTTTTAATATAAAAGCAAAATAAATTCTAAAGAAGAAAGGAAAAAAAACAACACCCTAAACCTTGGAAATGTCCTTTCATTTCACAGCCCCACCAACGAAGAGCGAGAAAACCAGAGAAACTTCTTTTCTTCTCTTAAAAAAAATCTAGTAGTAAAAAGTATTTTTACAAAATGTTTTAATGCTTCGAGTGTGTTATTTTTCTAAGTCAAAATAGCTAAGCTAAATCTTTCACCATAGCTCTTTAATTCGAAAGCCAGGGGAAATTTTTTTCATTAAACCTCTGGACGGCTTTGTTTAAAATATGAAATCAAGTAGCTCCATTTCCTGTCTTCTAAGGAACAGTAAATCAAAAAGAGAACGTTCTCCAAAAATACAGCAACGGTTCTATTAAAGAGATTGACAGTTTTGAGCCTCACCTTGCATATTGCAACATAGGTGTGAGCAAAAACAACAGAGGGAAGGGGAGGGGAAACGACCTGCCAATTTTAATTGATAAAAGATGCATCCTGATCAATGGGATGGGGCCTGACCCCACGTGATGGTGGACCAAGAGGGACAGAAGGGTTGTCCATCACCTCTCCTGCTCCTCCTGGCCTTTTCAGAAGCAGGAGTGGGCTCTGAAGGAGTCCTGACCCTCCTGGTGACCACAGGGAGCTGCCCAGAACGGCCTCAGCAGGAGCAGAACCCCACGGGCGTGCGAGGAACCAGCACACGGAAACTCCTCGCCCAGAGCAGTGAGTCAAACTGTAACATACCCCGTTTAAACATGAAAGGTTGAAGTTTCCTACAGGCTCTGCCAATTCCTTTCCGTGCCATAACTTCGTGATTCCAGCGGGAATGCCACAAAGCGGCCGCTCTGAGCGCTTGAAGGGGGATCCGGGTAAATTCCTTCTTTGAGTGTGGAGGAGCAAAATCCCCCTGAGCTGCCCTGGATCTGGTCTGTGCTCATGGCACGTGCTGCTGACCCCCTCCTGGGCATGGCTCACACGCTGCCACCCCGCTCTCCCATGGCACACCAGCCTGCATGGGACAGAGCCCTGCCACACCAAGGTGTGAGGGTGAATTATTGCCTTTGGAAACCATGGCAGGAGCCTCAGCCTTTGGAGTGACTCTGCTCCCTGTCATCTTCCCTCCCACAGAGTTTCTTTTTTTCCAGAACCGCTCACAGTTCTGCTATAAACAGGACATTACTCACCAGCTCTGTATCCTGTGAGTGCATTTAATTAATGGAGCCTTCAGCCGGGGCACCCAGTCCCACAGGCAACCAACACTTCCAAATCCCTTTGAACTCTTGGCTGAGTGAGGCTGAGAGGTTGCTCGTCCCTCCTCAGCACCACAGACTTGTAAACAAAAATGCTGTTTATTCTTCTGTCAGGATTTCTAAATGAGTTTGGGGCAGACATGAAGCTGCTGGGAGGAGTGGATCAGCCTCAGGAGCCCCTGTGCCCAGCAGCTCCAGGGATGCTTGGGAAGGAGGTTGCCCAACCACTGCCCGTGTCCCACGTGGCCACAAACTCAGGACAGTGGCCCAGACAATGTCCAGGATCATGGTGCAGCTCCTCAGGGACCATCCCACCCTCCTGCTCCTCCCCACATCCCGACAAACTCCATCTCCTCTGCTCCTGCACAAGGGGTTAAATTAACCAGGGGCTCAGGAGAAGTGTTTGGGATGATCAGGAGCATGGCCAGCCATCACAGCCGTCCTTGAAGGCTTTCAAATGCGAGCAAGGCTGCAATTTTCAGAGCTGGAGCAGCGAGATATTTTTATAAATACATAAATCTTTTCAAGGAAAAACAAATATAGAGAAAAGAATGTAAACATTATTGTAAAATGCATAATAAAATGTCTGTTGTTTGTTAATTTTGCTCCTTATTATCCAGCCTATCTGTACCACCGATGTTGAAACATTTGCCTTTTTAAATTTTTTTTTTAAACTCCCTTATTCATTTAAAAATAGTTTCCTGCATGTTATATGAATAAGCAAAACCTAAGGTCCTAAATCCAGGGGAACTTTGAAGTATGAAACCCACGGTCTATGGGAACTATGTTTTCATTAATCAAAGTAGATGTTTCTAAAGCCATCAGATTTATCATGACTGGATTTCATATGTGAAACCCAATATACACACAGACATACACTGCTTGTCCTTTTGGATTAGTGCTGACCTTTTACTCTCCTTTCTGAAGGATCTGCCTTTCCTCAGCGCGGGGCTGCCCTGCTTTGCCAGAGGAGCCTTGACAAAGTGCCTTTCCAACTCTCCGCTTTCTGTGTCTGAGTACGAGTCTGGGCGAAGGTCAAAACATAAATGATTAAGTGTATTTATTAAACCCTGCCTTTGCCTTGAATGCTCCCAGCGCCTGTCAGATGCCATCCCACTGCAGATCCCTGCTGGCAGCACACCTGGCCACCAAACCAGGGGCGCCGGTGCCGCCGCAGCCCCGCACCCCAAAAGCTGAACGGAGCCCCCCAAAGCCCCCCAGCACTGCCAGGAGCTCCCCAGCCCCTGCTGAGCACTGCCAGGAGCTCCTCCAGCCCCTGCCGAGCTCCTGGCTTCCCCAAGGCACCGAGGTTAGTGGAAGGACACGGGATGGTTTAAAAACTGGAGGCAGGATGTGACAGCCATCCAAAGCTGGACTCCAAAAAATAAAACGCAACAAAATGAGCGCTCGGCGTCAGCGGGGAAATTCATGTTGTGGTTTTGCAGTACCAGAAGCACGAGGCTTTGTCAGCTTGTCTTAAAGAGCAACACGGGCTGGGGCACAGGTGGGCACGGGTGGGCACAGGTGGGCACGGGTGGGTGCTGCCACAGGTTGCACCCACAGAGAAGGTGCAGCTCATCCACAGCCTGAGGAGCACAGCGCACTGAAAAATCAGCTGAGCATATTTTTCTAACACTGGATGCCCTTTATTTTGCTGTCTAAAAGCGGAAAGAGATGGAATCTACAGTATAACTGGATGCCATTACGATTTCGAAAACAAAATATCCCTTTGTAATAAAATTAATTTCCAAGAAAAAATTTCAACCCCCCTCGGACAGCAAGATTCGTGCGTATTTTAACACTTTACAGAATCAGAACGCCTGGAAAAAATCAGGAATGCTACAACCAGCCCCAAACCCCCTTAGAGATTAACATTTCTTTATATTTAATCCTGGCATAAAGCAGAGTGTCCTGAAGAACCCAGGGCTCTGCACAAGCCGGGCTGGGGGTGCCTTACCAGGTACCAATCTGCCCAGCAGAAAAACTTCACCTGATGTTCCTTCAACCTCCAGGTCTGGAAATTTCATTAAAAAAGGATTCGCAGAAGATCTTCAGCACTTCTTAGTTTTTGCAAGGTTGGAAATGTTTTCTTGTGGTATTCACATACTTATAATTCTCAGTCCTGGTTAAAATTAGAAAATCCAGTAACGTTTTTTTTTTTTTTTTTTTNTCTTTTTTTTCCTCCTAGTAAAATTTCCCACTCTCTGATGATCTACGACTTAGCTAAGCTTACAATAAGATGATTATTGAGATTTTCAACAATGCCTAGGAAATTTAAACACACAATGAATTCCATTAAATCTCAGTGGAGGCTTTTTTAGACGAGTCTTTATTTTGTTTGACTTCTCTTCCGAATAAAAGCGGCGATTTTAGGATGCTAAAGCCTTTTGTGTTGGCTTCGGTGGGGAAAACGCTGTGTGAGATGCAGGAAGGATACATCTGGTATTTCTGTGACACCACGAAATGATCCTTATTTCTTTATATGCCAAGTCATTTCTGAACTCTTGGGAAGAGGTTTGCAGGCATACCCTGCCTTAACGAGGTAGGAATATGCCAATTCCACTGCAGGGGCTGGAATAATGTATGACTTCCCTTAAGAAAACAGATTTATCTTGCTTATTATCAATCTCGTGGCATGTGCAAATGCAGATCTATAGACACATGTACAAAGGACCCATAATGGATTAGAAAAGGCTCATATTTACCCACAAGTAAGGAAAGATCTGACAACTCATCGGGGTTTTCGGGATAACCGAGATCTTATGTTACACTTCGAGACACAAGCGTGGATTTGTCATCTTGCTTGAGCCTCAGTGGTGACTGTGTGAGCCAAGGAATTTAATTCTGATTGTTTCATTTGAATTAAAAAAAGTCTTAGTGTTGAAAAAACATTGGAACTGTGCTATGTGCTAATATATCACTGCAATTGTAACAGGAGACTCCTTCTTGTGTAATAGCAACAGGGAGTGTGGAAAGGCCAAGTTCACCGTGGGTACAGCTGAATATTGGGGATACTGGATCTGAAACCTGCTGCAAAGGAGGGGTGAAGGTCTCCCCATCCCAATCCCAGCTGGCTGGAGCTGCACAGCAGGGAGGGATGTGCCTCAGTGCCCAAACCCTGCCCCAGTATCCTCAGCATCCTCCCCACAGCACACCCAGAGACCCAGAATTCTGCTGGGCT
The DNA here is from genome assembly GCA_013397055.1 of Pachycephala philippinensis. Taxonomy (NCBI): domain Eukaryota; kingdom Metazoa; phylum Chordata; class Aves; order Passeriformes; genus Pachycephala; species Pachycephala philippinensis. Next base: position 288,197 of record VWZT01014336.1, read on the forward strand.
TTGGGTCATTTCTTCTTTGTAAGTAATTTGCAGCCTGAGAAATGTTCACAAACCAGGGGAGATAATGGGCAGTGTCTTGTCAGCCAGGAGAGAGCTTGGAGCAGAGATCTGTGGGGAAGCAGCTGAGGCTCCGGAAACATGAAATTTGGTTTATATCACTGACAACCCGTTAAGAGAGAAACTGGAATATTTTTTGCGTTATAAGAGCAAATATTTCGCTGGTCTCATATCACCTTTCCCAGATGAAACATTTCACAACCCAGCTGACTTATAAACAGAAACCAAAATATTTTCCTAAGGTGGATCACTGATCCCACTCGGGGCTTCCAAGTTGTAATTTATTTGTCTTACCTCACTATGAGATAATGTGCACGCTGCTTCCAAGCTACTGTCTAATCACCACTTGGACTTGGGATAAAGAAATCTCACTTGCAAACACCAGGCACTCGCTGGGTGTTTGGGAATTGGTCACAGGGTGCCTTTTCCTGCTGATTTGTGCCCAGCATGTGGGTGGCAGTGGGTACCCAGCTCCTGCAGCACAAGGTACAGGATTCCAGAGTGGTTTGGGTTGGAAGGGACCTTCAAAACCACCCTATTCCATCCTGTCATTGTCAGGGATACTTGCCACTATCCCAGGTTGCTCCAAGCCCTGTCCAACCTGGCCTTCCAGGGATCCAGGAGCAGGCACAGCTTCTCTGGGCACCCTGTGCCAGGGCTCACCACCCTCACAGGGAAGAGCTTCTTCCTAATGATGAACCTTCTGACACTTCTGTAGCAAATCTCACTGAGTTACCATTCAATTTATGAGGGTTTTATCCAATACTATGAGCAGAGCCTGCTGGAATCACAACTTCCCTCAAGTATTTCAACATATTTCACAAGCAGCATGAGATGGATTCAGGTGTTAAACCAGAGTGATGGAAATGTTTGTGTTTGGGGCAGCCGAGCAGCTGCCACCAGGATACAGCACCATTAACATCAGGAACTGGTCTGGAAACTCAGCAACTTCTTATCCGAGTGACCAAGATCAGGGAATGGAGAAGAAGTTACAAAACACACCTAAAGCACTGAGGCAAAATGAGTTTTCAGGGCTGATAGAGAGAATTTTAGTGTTTACACCAGGGAAGAGCTGGAACAGCGAGGTTTAAGTAACTCACCAAGGTGACCACAATGAAATCTTCTGCCTGAGGACAACCCAGTGCAATGCCACATCTTCCTACAAGGTGTGAAAACACAGATGGGGCCTCCAGAGCCACTACGTCCTGCCCTGGCCAGGCAGCACCTCACAGGTATCATTCCATCAGCTCTGAGCATTTTGGAAATTGCTCGCTCCAAGTCTCTACATCCCCCCCAAGAACACCAGAAAAATGTGTTTCTTTAAGGCCTACAGAGAAACGTGAAATTTTATGTTTAGAAAGTAATAAAAACTCAACAAAACCTTCAACTTGTTTCCTTGTGAGCTTTCCAAGTCAGGGAAGATAAATTTTTTTGGCCCGATTCTGAATTCATTAAAAGCATGTGCCAAGTTGCACGAGCAAATTATCTGAGCTCCAGCAAGGAGTGGACCTACAAAGCACTGAAATCTCTGGTTCTGAGCCAGCTTAAGCATATACTTACTTTTAAGCATGCAAACAGCCCCAGTGACTTCAATGGGAGCACATATATGCTGAAAGTTAAGTGTGTGCTTAAGCGTGCTGCTGGAGCGGGGCCAGAGCGCTCGGGAACTCACAGCACCAAGGTCTGATCTCCTCCCAAAGCCCATCCAAGGCAGGGATTTCACTGCAGCCAGGCAGGACACAGCTGGGCAGCAGCCAGCAGCCCCTGAAGTTTCCCTCTGCATCCATCGAGGAGGTTTTGCCCTTGTCACTTGTGTTATCCATCAGGCATCTGGTGGCTGGATAAGGCAGAGCGACGTGGCAAGGTGAGATGATGGAGTGAAAAAATGATTGCAGCTGGCACGTCCCAGCCTAAGGCTTGCAGTCATTTAACTCATCTCCCTCTCATGCTCAGCACAGGCTGCACTCAAAGGGCAGGGGATTCACCCTTCCCCGAGCTCCACGTTGGCCACAGCAACTCTGAGTGCAAACAGGAATCAGGCAGCTCCCCGCTCGTGGCTGACAGCAAAGCTTTCAGGAACAAGCAAGAACTCCTTAAAAAAAAAGAGTCACACAAGGTCTTTGACTGCCTTGAGTGACAACAGCATCTTTGAACTTGACAGTGGCACTGCCCTCCTGCTGCAGAAATCACTGAAGGTGACTAGCAGGGCGTGCCTGCGGGGCATCGCCCTAATGGGGACAAATTAAAAGGCAAGTTTTCCTTACTCTTTCTTACTTTTCTTCCCACAAAACCAGAGAAAAGACAAAAGTGGGTGCACCAACCCAAAATAATGCCAAATAAATCACAGTTAAGAGGAAAGTCTGATAAGTCACGTTGTTGAATCCCAGTGAGCTCTAATTCGGAAGGATAAGAACTGGATTTTTATAGTCAATTTTTTCTTTTCTTCCTTCTACAAACCCTGTTTTGGAGCACTGATGGCAAGGACATGCTTTGCTGTGATTTATGATGCAACAAAACCTCTAATTTGGGATGGACCATTCCACTGGGAGTCCCCTGGTACAGAGAGAGGGAAGAAGGAGACATTTCTGTGGAAGTCCAAACCATGACACCCCAAATCCCTGCCTGACCCAACAGACCGATTTCCTTGGATCTAGAAAGAACCATCCCAGTTTTCACAGCACTGTGGCCCCATCCTAGGATGGTCCAAGTGGGTGTTTCTCACTTCCCACTTCTCCTGGAGGTCCTGATTCAGCTTTATAGCACCTTCAAAATACACTTTGTAGCACCAACTGGCTGAAGGATGCCAGGAAATGTGGGATCATCCACAGCTGGAGCTGGAGCTGCCCCAAAACACAGGGGAGAGGAGCCCCAGGTCTCTCCTCATGGACCAAAGCATCAATAACCAGCACTGTGACTGTGACTTTTGGGGTTGCAACACCTAAATCCTGCTGCAAAATCAGCTTCAAGCCACGTGAATTGTTTATAATGATGTTGTTGTTATTGTGATGATTATAAAGATGCTGCTTGCAAAGGCAAGATGGATTCTGAGAGCTGCAGTCTACCATGCTGGTGGACAATAAATATCCCACTTAAATCATGGCTTGTACATATTTGAAAGGATAAACCTGCTACTAATAACCACGAATCAAAAGAGAAGATTCCAATTTTTATGCCAGAAAGCTAACAAAAATCTTCAGTGTTTTATAAACAAGTATCCATCATTATAAACTAAGTTCAGCATGTAAAAATCCAAAGATGGAGTTTATTGTCTTTAATGGCTGAGAAATGACAAGGGTGTTTGGTTGAAGAGGAATTTAGCAAGAAGTAGTTCTGTACAAGGACCAAAATCTGTCTTTAAACAAGAAAATCACTGCTGACAGTTTTACAGTAGAATTAAGCTGCGGTGAACTCTCTGAAGTGGGGCTAATCACAAGTTTCTGGGGAATTTAATGTGGAAAAGAAAGCTGATTATTAGGGAGACTGATATAATTCAGGTAGAAGCTGATCCTGTACCTTTTCCAGACTAAAATTCTGAGTGAAACCACTGATGTTTTGCAGAGGGAATTGCTTTCTGCAGCCTGCAGAACCGCCTCCTTTGGGAAGGATCTGAGAGCCCATTGGATCCAGAGCTGCTCCAGCTCCAACCATCCTCCCATCAGCTCAAGGCTTCAGCAGGAAAAACCTCCTTTAAAGCAGAGAGCAGCAAATCCAAGGAGGCGAGGAAGCTAATGAAGATATGAGAGGGACGCAGCACTCGTGATGATGTGGCTGTGTAAATTCAAGGGGAAGTATTTCCTCCAGTGGGCAAGCTCAAAGGTGGAAGTTGTCCAAGGGGAATCTCTCAAAAGCCCTGGACAGCAGCAAAAAAACACGACAAAAAACCTGCCAAATGTTTTAGTGCTGTGCTGAAAGATCAAGGTGAAAGGAGCCTCTGCGCTGGAAGCCTTGGAACAAAGACAGAATTTCCTGGAACGGAGCAAGAGGCTGTTCAAACCCATCATCTCAGCTGTGAACTGAAGAAATAACAATCACAGTTTTATAGAGGGAGAAGGAAAAGGGAAGAGGGAGAAATGAAGGAAAACCTTTTGCCAGATCCAGGTAACACCAACATCCCAATCTGCAGATTAATTTAAATCGAGGAACGAGAAAAAAAACTGCGGGACACGAGATGAAGGAACGGAAATATTTTTAAGCACATTAAGTGACCAGATTGGGAATGTATCCTGGGAGAAGTCACTTTTCCTAAGCACAATTATTACCTTTGATACATTAAAAGCTCAGCAGAGGCACGAGGAGTTTCCTACATGGAGAATAGATTCCAAAAGTCTGTGAGGGCACGTTCAAAGCACCGGGGGAACAGCGGGGCAGCTCTGGTGTCTATCAAGCCATGTTTATTGATGTTCTTGCTAGCTGAGGCAAGGTTTGGGAACACGGATCATAACACCATTTTTATACCCTATAAAATACGCTGTGAAGTGATGAGAAATGGGAATTGCTGAGCTGCACCAGGCAGGTCCTTTAGAAAGGAGAGCACTTTTTCGTGAGAGTTTTTACAGCGCGGAGAGCAATTCTCTTCTCGCTGTGAAAAAAAATTGGGAAGCCTCCAAGGCATATGTTTCACAAATCTCCAAAAGTGGAAAACAAGATTCCAAGAGGAGAAGTGTGAGAACAGAAGTTCAGGGCGAGCTTCCTGTGTGTCCCACGCTGGGGACTGACGGGGCAGGGACCAGCCCAGGACATTTGCAGCCTCCCCAAGCTGTTTGCCTCATAACTGGGGTTAGGGTGGGATTTGGGATTGCACTGGAAGCTGGTTATCCTGCTGCAATCACAGCAGATTTTATTTAATTGCATTCAAAACAGAAGGCAAAAATGGAGATGTTTAAGCCCACCTGCATTTTCTGCTCAATGGAGCAGAGAACTGCCTTCCCATTCCAGGAGAGAATTAGCATCTTAGCACCTTTTTTCTCCAGGACATTTGACCTTTGTAGCTCTACACACCAAGACACTGGCTAATTTTCATCTAGTTGGACACTGTCAGGAAACTACTGAGGAAGCGGGAGATATTGGAGGTGTTTTGGTGCAATATTTAAACTGGAGAGTTGCCACTGAGCTGAAGGCACCTTGTCCCCAGAGCCCCTGCAGCCCTGCCAGGTTCTGTGGGACAATGGCCTGGAGATGATAATGACCTTCATGGGCAGAATTCCATCTCTTCCAAAAGTCAGAGCCAAATCCAAAACTAAACATTTCAGTTCAGCAGGTGGGACAAGGAACAGCATCACCTGAGAAGGTTATACCAACATAATCTTCTTCGGGGAGATGCAAATATGGCTGTAAGGGTTTCCTTACTGGAAATGTTTCCAACACACTGAAACCAGAGCAATGGAGGTAGTAAAATAACTCTCCAGCTTAATTCTGAGTCTTGTTGAACTGCTCTCACCAGCCCAGGGAAGTCACCTGTCCATCTTCTGCCTCAGTTTCTCCATCTGGCCAATAGACAGGAGCTACTTGACTTCAGTTTTCCAAAAATAAATATCTGGGACTGCTCTGAGGTCTCAGCAGTAAGTCAGTGCATGTTGCTGCTCACAGAAGACCCCCCTGTAGTTAACAATATGACTCTGGAACACCTTCAAAATCCAAACCAGATGAGTACTGTGCCCATCTACATCAAAAAGCTGCCTTTTTGCAGACTGTGCTGTTGTTAGGTCAGAAAGCTGCCAGGCCCTGGCTTCTGAGGGATGAGCATCAAAAGTTTCCAGCAGGTTTAGAGACCCCATCCTAATTCTCACAGCAGCAGAGACAAACAGCCTTAAGCTGAACTGGAAATCTCACTGTTCACACAGAATGCAGCTCACCTCTGTGCTGAGAAGGCCAATATAACATTTAAGACCCATTTTCAGGGCTTAGCAAGACTTAAGTAGAGCAGAGACCTAAGGCCAGCCTTCAGCACAGGAGGGGATTTTACTCCCAATAAACTTGCCCATGGTGCAAATTTCTGCAGGACCCTTGACAGGATGACAGCTACAGAAACATAATAATCCAGCAGACTTGTAACCACCAAGTCCACCTACCCTTCTCCTATAAATAATAGGTCCAAGACAAAGGAAGTGGGAATTAGATGCTTGTGGTGAATTGCAGAGAGCCAAAGACCTTATACAATACCCAGTACTTACATCTACACTTAATTAGGAGTGAAACTGCAGACACGAGACCTCAACATGTGGTATTCACATGTGGGCTCAAAAACACTGTCAAAGGCAGTTTTCTTAAGGTTGAAACATCGAGGGTATGATGCAGAGGGAAAGTCTGGACGTGCCTGATGGACATCCCCTGCTGCCTGGGTAACACCCTGTGCCCAGCAGCTCCAGCTCTGCCCTCACCCCACTGTGAGCCAGACAGCTCCAGAGAGGTGCTGAGGTGTCTGTTGTGTGCACTGATGGAGCAGCTCACCCCAAACAAGATGGAATCTGAAATTCAGAAGTTGGTGTCAGAACTAATAGGAAACAGGAGGCAGCCACAGCACAGCTCCAGTGGTCCAAGCTCTGGGCTCAGTTATGACCTGGCGAGTCCAGTGAGAGCTCAGGGAATCTATGTTCTGTTGTGCTTTCATGGTTTTGTCTTGTAGACTTAAAAATAAACTTGTAACTTTTTTTTGACCTTCTGTAAAACGCCAGCTAGATTTTCTCCAGGAACAGACACAGATTTACTTGTTATCCTGATATTACTTGACTTCAGAGATGCCTGCAACCGAGTCAGGGGTCTACTGATGAAATCCCAGTTCCACCAAAACCACCAGGAGTTTTGCCAAGGCATTCAGTGAAGGCAGGGTTTCAAAGAGAAAAATACATTAAAACACAAACAAAAGCTTTTCTACAGGTATTTTAAATAGCTTTTAAAGCAGGTATTCTGAGAGTGCAACTCCATGGATGTCACCATCACGTTGTGTATGAACAATTCATCATTTCTACAACACTGTAGTGAGTTGGACAAGCTCTCTGCGAACAAAACCAGAGACATCTGCAAATCGGATTTAAAACCTTTTTTTTTTAAACAAAATGATTAAAAGTTGAAGAAACACTTCCATATGGAAGAATCTTACCCCGACAGGTCACCACAAAGACACTTCAAACACAATAAAACAGGAAGTGCTAAAAAAAGCATAGCAGCTCACAAAAACCCCCACAACCTTTTCCACAGAAAAAATATATGTCACCCTGTGTAGAAAAACCATTTGGCAGCATAATGTGTCTTTAATCTGCTCAATTTGCTTATTATAGTAAAGGGTTAGAGGAATTTTCAAGCAGTGGCCAAAAATACTACAATGATATCCTCCCCTTGAAAAGTAAACTTACTTAAAGTGAATTAACTTCTTCAACTTAAATATTTCAAAGCTGAAAGTGCCCCCACTGAAAAAAAAAAACAAAGCTCCTGGCCACAAAGGATGGTTTAACTGCCCAAAGCCAGGACCAGCAGCGTCTGCCTAAGCTGGGCTTTGCCAGGCTTTGCTCTCAGTCCTGCAGAACCTGAGGTAGGGGAGCAGCAAACACCCAGCTGAGCTTTTCATGTGCCTCTTATTGGACTTTAGAAAGGCAGATGCACTCGGAGGCAGCAGGAAAATAAAATATCCCAGTATTTCCCAACCCTAATCCTGCTGGTCGCACGCACAGGGCTGGGAGCGGAGCTCTGCTGGCACCAGAGCCAAACTCAGGATTGCCCCATGGCAGAAACAAATTGATTTTGAGCCTATTGATCTGCCAAATTGCTTATCAGGTTTGAGAGCCTTTAAAAGTCAAGATAATAGTTGGAGGAGATGGAGATAACCCAGGGAAACCATGTTCCTTTGGTGCCTACCCTGACACAAACGGGGCACGGGGCGATTTTAGTGACCATCGCTCCTGATCTCTGCTCTGCTGACCCAAGTGTTTGGTCATTTTAAAGCTGATATTTATAAAAATGCTAGGGCAATTTTCCAGCTTATCTGCAGTTAGGAAACTCTGCATGTGACCAACTTGCAACTGCCTGTGGCACAGCTGGGCACAGCACTGACCCAGGGCACAGCAGCATCCCCTGTCCTGGCACTACAGCGATGCCTGGAGGAGGCCAACAAAGATAACGAGAGGAAAAATTAAGGAAATCAAGGCTGCCTGCTCGTGATATTTAATATCCACGAGCTAAATACACAAAGGTGCAAAAAGCTTAATAGTATTTGTGGCTGAAATTAAAACTTTAGATGAAACTTATAGTGAGCAGTAATGTATGCAACGACATCTGGGGCTGTAATCAGCAAACTGCTTTCAAGAGCTGCCAAAGCAAACAGCCAAATAACAAATCCACTTTACAGATCATCAATCTGGTCGGGCACTTGCCAAGGTAAATAGTACAAGGCTGAAGTTTGCTTTGCAAACCAGTGAGCTGGGAGTTTAGCAAGGCCTGCTTCCAGGACAGCCAGGCTGGGGCAGGGTCCTCGAGGGCTGGCGCGGGGAGAAGTTCAACAGTCTGATATTGAGCCAGTGATCAGAGGGTGGGGAAAGATGAAATATAACAACATCGGGGATTAAAAAAAATAATAAAAGAGATTCAGGTTATGCTCGTAACTCAGTTCACAGTGGTGATTATTAGTGCTGGTACAACTCAAGCCCAAAGCCTCAGCTGAAGCAGAGTTTATTGTAACGCTGCTCTGCAGATTGGGCAACGCTTCATGGGAACTCCAAACCTAAGACTGAAAAAAATTAGTAGGAAATGAACCTTCTTTTATTTTCAAATGAGATAAAATCTGGCTCCAACTACCATATTTTACATTTTAGTGAAGAGGATATAAAACATCAAACAGTGATTTTTTTTTTTCATTATGAATGCAAGAAAGATAATTTATGGCGGCTGCAAAACATTTATTTAAGAAGTAAAGCCTTTATGTTCTGTATACAATTTATAGGGCTGTAAAAGAAAGAAGTGAAACAACTGCAGCCATAACATGTGCATTTATGAATAATAATTGTAAGTCCATTTTGCTAAATACAACTTCTGCTTCAGAGTTCATTCCCCAGTTGATTGGGAAGTCCTCAAGTGCAACCTCAATTTTTTTAAGCTTACGCTCTTGGCTAAAAAGGGAGCTCAAGACAAAACTGCTCAGCAGTTTATGTCAGAATAATAGCACAATGAATGTATAATATTGTTTAAGTGGTGAGAGATGGCATATTCCTGGTGGAAATTGCCTCAGCTCTGTCTTTAAGCACAAATATTTGATTTTTGCTGCAGTCAGAGGGTTGCAACACAGAGTGAGGAGCCTCCAGCCAGGACACCCCACGCACAGCTCCTCATCCCTCACCTCGGGGCGAGACAGGGATGGACTCATTCCCTCATTGCAACCAAAACCCCATTGCTTAAGTGCTGTGTTGATAAATACAAGCCAAATGTGATGAAATTGGCCCAATATTTCCTGCAGGAAAGGTGACCATGAGCACAGCTGGAACACAATGGGGACTTGAGGGCTGGGGCTACGCCTGCACGTTTGTGTGGGCAATTAAATACAGTTACCCTTTTTTTGGCATTTATTTGCCATTTCTCCTGGGGAACAACACACAGCATGGTGAAAGCTGCAGGTGCTTTGTCCTTCAGTGCTCAGGAACCTGTAAAGGGGTTGCCTCCAATCCAGGCTCTGCACCCCAAAGCCCCAGCAGCTCCTTCTCCACACCCCAAATCCCCAAGAGTTCCCACTCCACACCCAATGGTTTGATCACTGTCACCTGTTTTGTTGGTCACGGTAAGAGCCTCAAACAGTTACTGCAAGATTTTAGCTAATCAAAGCACGATGAAGCATGGGAACAATTTAGAGCTGTAGTTGGAAATAACTAAGTGGATCCCCCACAGGCACAAAAAAAAAGTCTGATGACGAATCCTTCACGCTAATCAAGAGGTCCTGGATCTGTAATGAGCTGAGTCTCACGAACGTCCGTGAGGCAGGGCCAAGTTCCCAGTGGGTTTTTATGACACCAACTGCTTTGAAGGGCTCAGGCCTCCTCTGCAAGACAGGCATTTTCCTCTCTTTATCCCCCAGATTGTTGTGACCCCAAAGAGCTCCCTGCCTTCTGTCCAGTGCTCATCTCGCAGCCATCCACCTCCGTCCTTGCCTTATTCCCCAGCTCTACCAAGCTAACGCTGACCCTCAGCTTCCCTGGCTTTTACTGACAGGGCTATTTTCTATTTTGGGAATTTTCCCCTTCTCCTCCTTCTGTTCCACGGAAGAAAGCCAGCATCTGGTATCACAAGACAAACAGATATGGCTGCCCCAAACCCGGAGCTTTCAGAGGCTTGGCAGGAGCCCCGCGCCGCGCCGCGAGGAGCCGCCGGTGGCCAAAAACATGATAAAAAGGATGTGTAACTCCTCAACACTACCCATGATGGAAACAACTGCAGCTCTCACTGGAGGTCAGGACGCACACGAAAACAAGGCTACATGTGTAGCAGATTACAACAAACACATGGCCGAGGTGGACTCGACAGATCAAATGCTGGAAATCGTACGATGACACATGGAAAAGCGGAGTTGAGCAGGGGGAAGAAAGCAAGGGAGAGCCCACATGTTCAATTAGCGAGAGACAAAGCTTTTGTTGTATACCAAAAATAGCAAATAAAAATCTGTTGTCATTTTGGGATAGCCAGATGTGTTTCATTTCCAGCTTCACATCTGAACGTGTGGACCTGCCTGGAGATGAAAGGGAGGAAAGTGTGGCAATGGCTGAAGGGTATAATTACATCAAAACTCTTCCTTCCAAGCAATGGGTGATCGCGCTCCCCCGCACCTTCCGCGGCCCAGCGCCGGCTGCTCGGCATCCAGGGCATTTCACAGGATTTTACCTGCTTCCCAGAGCAAGGATTGCTCCTTCCAGGCCTTTTCTCACCTACAGGACCCCTCCTCGTGCCAGCAGCTGCACAGGCTGCCTCTCATGTGCTGCCAGCCCATCGCCCTGGCTCCTGCGGTGGTGGAATGACATCCCCTAGGAGACACAGGCTGCAAGCGGGAATTCTCAGCGACCAATTCAGTCTCCTTCTTGATGGTTACTTTGAAATATCCCACCTTTTCAGAGAACGGGAGCAGGATTTGTGCCTCCTGAGCAGCCTCTCAAAGGGCAGAAGTGGATGCCAAGTCACGAGCAGAACAAGAGCTACCTGGCCCGCGAGCGCATAAAGCAAACACCAGCCCATAACCAATAAACACAACTCACTTAGGTAGCACTCAAACAAAACCAGATGGGCTCATCTACTGCAGGTTTCCCTTTCCTTTCCTCATTTCCCCCCCTCACTGCTTTTGAATTTAAATTATGCTCAAACAAGGAACGTTTGCCAAGGATGTGACTCCCCGGAGCTCAGGTGTGCCTCCCTGTTTTGACAGGCTAATTAAGGCAGGAGTTTATTCATCCAGCCTTTGGAGAAGGAGAGGAGAAACAGAATCCCACTGGCAGTGGAGCAGCATGTACCCTCAGCAGAGCACCTGGGCAGACTTTTCCTGGTGGTCACCAGCACCATCTCCAAGCCCACACCTCCCACGCAGAGCTTCCCCTCCCAGCACAGCTTGGGGCAGTGTTATTATCTCTCATTCACAAATGGAAAAACTGAAATATGCAGGGATTCAGTTTCATGCCCAGGATCACCCAAGAAGCCTGTGGCTGAGCTGGGATTAGACCTTGGAGCTCCCCAGCCCTTGCCCAGCTCTTAACCACAACACCATCCTTCCTGAGTGCTTTTATGTAGTTATATTTATCTTTATGTAGGGTCATCTTGGCTCCCATCATGAAAAGCACATATGGTTTCCAGTCCTCAAATTGCCTGGGTAAGGGTTAAATATTCAAATATAATGTTATTCCTGGCATTTATGGAAAAGTTTCTCAGTGCTGATTCCAAAATCCCATGGCTTTTTTGGAGCTGCTGCTCTGTATCACTGATAGTTATAAACAGGCTTGTCACTTCCATGCCTGTGAATTGATAAAAACAAAGTACTTTATCCAAAGGATTAAAATTAGGGTAAATGATGAGAATGTGGCTGCACATTTGCATTTGCTAATGTTCTAATATGAATTTTATGATCACATAACTGGGATCCACAGAACTGCAGGAAGAAGGAAAGCCAGTGAAGGCTGCTGCAATAACCTATGCACACCCAGCTTAATCCAGCTCAAATTCCTCCTGTTAGAGCACTCTATCATAAATTCTCAACTCATAAACCCCCTCTGGATTGCAGTGAACAGCTGTAGTACACAAAAGGTTAATCAAAAAAGAAATCACACGAACACCAAAGGCAAACAAACCCCTGTTACCACCCTGATCTCATCCGTGCTGCTGCAAAAAATGATTACTAAAAGAAATCCAAATGGCAAAGCCACTGGTCCCAATCTGTACTTAGGGGATATTCAGGGCATTGCCTCCACCTGGGGCTGTGGTTAAGCACTTTATTCCTGATTCAGCTAAACCAGAACTGCTACACTTCACCTCACAGCCCCTTTGGTTTTATCCAGACCGTTCCAGTACCCACCCTGGTGTGCACCCAAACAGCTTAATTCTTGTGTTCCTACTTGCTGCACTGCTGTGTGTAAGGACCAGAAAGAAGATGACAAAAGGAAGATTTACTGTCTCAGTCTATCTCCTGGGTTAGCAATGATTGATGGACTCTGTGTTTATATCTGATTTTTGTTCCCACTCTGTGCAATGTATAAAGGAATAAGAGGAGTGAGCAATAGCTCTTGCTCCCAGGGAGCAGCAGACAAGCAAAGCCACGATGGGCATTACTGCCAACACCGTGCTGGGGGACTCCAGGGGACAGGAGCTCCCCACCAAGGGCCAAATTACCATCCCAGGGAGGTGTCATTACATGTCCTCATGTTTTTCAGCTCTTCCAGAAAGGCTGTGGAACGCTATCCTGTGGCAGCAGGATTTGGGGAGCACTGATAACCACACCACAGATGGAGGAAGTTCCCTGTTTCCACCTCATCTCACCACGTGCAGGTCCCAGATAGCACCACGTGCTGCTGCTGCAACTGTTCACTTCAGTATTTTTAAACAGATCAGCCACAAGACCTATCCAGTCAAAACAAGGGGAAAACACATTCCACATACCGAAGGCAGTTGGATAAAAACCCTTCCTGCACTCATTAAATACTGTGTCAGACACTCACCAGGCACCACGCTTTTCAAAGAGCTGTCTGTTTACTCCATCGTCGCTAATATTCGAGATACATTTAAAGTAAAGAGGTTAGGAAAGCATTTGATCTCATTGCTGCCTAGTGCAGAGCTGGATTTCCTGGCAGAGTGAAGCATTCTGAGATTCCTTGAAATCTCAACTCGTTCTCCTCTATTCCAGCACTAACACCAGTGCTGCTCTGGGGAAAGGAAACTGCTGTGGAGAACAAAAAATCAGTGTGATTCACTTAATAACTCATAGCTGCGGCCCCAGCTCAGCAGAGGTCCAGGAACTGAGTGTAACTGTGCTCCAGCTGACTCCAAAGGCTCAGCCAACATCACAGGATGCCCAAGGAGGTGGAAGGTGCCCTGTCCCTGGAAATGTCAGCCTGGATGGGGCTCTGAGCAGCCTGGTCACTGCAGGAGCCTTTAAAGGTCCCTTCCACCCAAACCATTCTGTGATTCTGGTGGGGTGTGAGCTCCCACGAACGCCCCAGGGTGGTGCCCACCCAGCTGCTCACCTGCCTGGCCCTTCAAATAAAGCCCCCAAGGTCACTTGGGTTTAGTGGCAGCTGCAGGAACACCCGTTCTGGCACCAGAGCCCCTCTGAAAAATTGCCTCTGCTGCATCCTTCCCAGCCCTTCCCCTTGTCCCTCACGGCCTTCCCTCTGCTGCATCACACCACGTGCTCCATCTCCTACTTGATCACTGAAACAATGCAGGAAACACAAAAAAAAAACCCCAACCCAAACCCACAAACACCAAAAAGAGACAGCAGCAAAGCTGAGGGGAAATGAAGCGTGGGGTTGGAAGGAGAAGGCAGGGTCAGGGAAGGGCTGGGAGCCTCTTAAACTGGCTTTGCTGCGGGATAAGATGCTCATGTAACTACACCCTTATTAGTGTTATTTTTTTAAAGCTGGATCATTTCACAGATCTGCTTTAAAAACATGTCATAAATGAGATCTGCTGCAATGGAGCAGTAATATGTGCCTACAGCTGGAGCCTGAGCGGAGCTGGGCTAATTTAGCCCAGCTGAAGACCTGAGCCTGCACTACCCCAAACTTTGCTTCACCACTCTGAAGGGGGGAAAAGTCCTAATTGCCCATGCACTGTTCTTCCCTCAAACGTAACCCCTGTCCGGAAGATTAATTTTCTTGGTACTAAAGATTAAAAAAAAATTAAACAAGCCCTCCAAGCCATCGATTTAATTTAAGGTTTCATTTCGAAACAGTTGGACAATTTCCAGATCTTCAAAGTTTTAACCAAAAATAGAAGGCGTATTCTGCAACTGATTTTAAAGATCTGTTCTGTTTATTTACTTATTCTAATATTACCACAACTGCTCTTTAAAAAAAATGAATCCCAAGGGATTCCGTGCCATTCAGCCCCTGACAGGGAGGCACCTGCACTCCTCATCCTCGTGCAGGTGGTGATGCGCCGGCAGGGAAATGCCCCTAACTACATAAAGGGATTACCTGGCACTCTTTAATGGGGTGGATGAGAGCCCTTTGGCTTTTTAAATACCTAAATGCTCGAGAAATGCCTGAGGAGAGAAGAAGGCCTGGCATCCCTGCAGTCCCACCGGGCATCCCAGCTTCCCAATTGCTGCTCGGCAGAGGCAGCACGGACGGGAGCTGGAGCCACACGGACACGGCTCAGCGTGACCACACAGCCCATGGCATTGCTGCTCTGGGACCAGACAGGCCCAGTCCCACACACAGACCCCTGCAGAGGGGGAAGAGAACAAAAACAACCCTCCCAGCCAGACTGTCCTGTCACAGCCTCTGCGTTTGCTCTCTGGGGAAGGCACAGCCGCAGCATCCGAAGCGCAGCCTCGGGCAGGTCGCTCCATCTCCGGGGCTGTTCCGCAGCTGTCTCGGCTGCACAGACAGCTAATGCCTCCTTGCACTGCACAGCACAACTCACTAATGCCTATAAAACAGTTGGTGCTTTCCACAGGCAAGTGTGAGGAGGAGGCGGGGCGGTGCTGCTCTTTCAAGGAAATGTTCTGCGGCAATTACACCGCGAGAGACACCCCGGCCCTGCCAAGTGACAATATTGGGAAAGTATGTAGACAAAAGCCAAAAGACAAAACCTTTTTAATTATAATTCTGGCACTCGAGCGACGATTCATATTTACAAGCCTCTACACAAGTGACTCGTGCTGCTGCTGAGGGATGCACACGGCTTGAACGGGGTTTGCACGGGGCTGGGAGCCTCTCCAGTTATCCTGCTGGGATGGGAGATGGACTTCCTGCTGCACAGAAGGAGGAAAAGGGATGGGGAGAGCAGAAGAAGTCCTGTCACTCCTGTTGGATGGCTTGGGGGGATGGGGTCAGGATCCAGGGATGCTCAGCAGGACCCTCCCTTCCCCATCAATGTGAAAACTGCTCCTTAAATTTATGATCCTTGTTTTTCGCGACCTTCTCGTTCATACCCTGCTAGCTGTTGGTCTAACACTGAACACGTTTTTAAAGCCATTCTAGTATTTATAGGTGTTCTGGTACTTCTGAGGGATTGAGCTTCCACTGGGAGACTCCCATCAGCTGCCATGGGAAGGAGCAGTGTTCCCTTAGGAAAAGCAGGAATGGGACTGGAGAGGAGAGCCCGAATCCCAGCTGGTGTCCCTGGCACCCTCCTGGCAGAGGGGTGTCCCTGGCACCCTCCTGGGCAGCACCACAACCTCCCCTGCCTTCACCCACCACGGCAGCAACTTCTGCTGCTCTGCCACATCTGCCTTTTTGACACGTTCTGCACCAATAATTTATTGTGGAGACTGAGTAAAGTTACAAGGCTTTAAATCTTGCACTTCCAGCTTCACACAAGTTTTCAGGGCTGCTGGGCCTGGGGCTTGTTTTGAGTAGCCCAGAGGGGGAAAAATCCACAGCGTTCCCATGATATATGTTAAAGTAAGCTGCTTTTTATTTCAATTTGGGGGAAGTTAAGTAAAGCAAACCCTCAGATCTAAGCTACAGGATTGAAGGAACAGGTCACAAGGAAGCGAGGAAATTCAACCGTATCCACATGAATGACTTAATTTTGGTTTCTAAACCCATATCTGATTAACCAAAGACCTCCATTTTCATCTAGTGACTACATTAAATATAAACAGACATCCATCACAGAGAAAAAACAATAATTACTATCTGTTGAAGCCATCACTTCCGTGCCATTTGGCAGAGACCTTTTCATGACATCCCCATAATTTGGCATTTTAGGGCAGTGAGAGACACTGCTCTACTCTGCTGCTGTGGCAACTCACTCCACTCACAGGAAGAGCCAAAAGGCATCTATTTCTTTAAACCCCTGAGCATCAGCAGAGTGTAGTAAAAGCATAAAACTCTGGCCAGATGCTTTGAAAGCCACCAAGCCACTTCTTTTTTTCCCCTTTCTCTCTGGAGCAGCTGCACCCAGCGAGTTCTCTGCACGCTCCAGAGTCAGGCAGAGATTTTCAGCCTGACTGATGCAAAATATAAGGACTTGTCACCAAAGCCATCCTCTGGGAAGTCTTTCAACACTTGGCTTTTGTGCTCAGTAAGATCCT
Organism: Pachycephala philippinensis; assembly: GCA_013397055.1. Classification (NCBI taxonomy): domain Eukaryota; kingdom Metazoa; phylum Chordata; class Aves; order Passeriformes; genus Pachycephala; species Pachycephala philippinensis. Next base: position 304,965 of record VWZT01014336.1, read on the forward strand.
TTTCAGACCTACCATTATCTGTGAAAAATCAGCATATGGAGCAATGTTTCTCAGAGATGTTTAAAAAAAGCAAAATCCAAGTGGGGAACCTCTAACAGATCAAAATGTCACTAATATAAATATATCCTAAGGAACAATTATACTGGGGTCACGTGATATTCCTCAGTTTTACATTCCAAAAGGTTTTTCACAGTTGTCATTGGATGGCACTTTTGTTTGTTGGCTGAGCAGAGACACCAAAACACAAAGAAATTACACAGAAATAGGATTTCAGGCTATTTCTCCCTCTAAAACTGCTCCCTGCACCCTGGGATGGACCCCTCCACTTGTCCCTCACCCAGACAAAGCCATCCTGTGCACAGGGCTACCAACACAGCGCTCCCGTGACCTCCAAATCCACTTATTTTAATAAAACATGCTACTCCAGCCATCTGACATTTATTATGCTTAAGCAACATAAAATAGAAAAGAAACATCTATGACCAGAACAACCCTTCAACTCCCTTTTATTGCCAAGGTTCTGAAATCCTTTTTCCCCCTTTTCTCTCTGCTAATAACAGCCTCCCCACTCCACCTTGGTGCTGCAATATTGCAGGAAATTCCCCAAAAAAACCCCCTAATGTTGATGGCAGCTGTGCAGTCTAAAGCTGAACAAGGCTTTAATTTCAGGGCTTTGAGCTGGACTGTTCCCGTGTCCCATTTCAAAGGTGCAGACACTTTTCCTGCTCCTCACAGAGCTTTCCTCATGGAAAATCGTCAAGATTTGGAAGGTGGAGGAGTTCCCATCCCTGGAGGTGTCCCAGGAATGACTGGATGTGGCTCTCGGTGCTGTGGCAAGGTGGTGACCAGTCACAGGCTGGATTCAAAAATCCTGGAGGGCTCTTCCAACCTCAGTAATTCTGGCATTCAGAGCTGAATGAACGCATTCTGGAAAACCCCGGAGCACCAAGGCGATGGTGCAGGGTGTCAAACCTCACTTTTCAGAGCCACCCTGCTCCAAATTTGGGAGCCAGGCAGGTGAGCAGAGGAGCTGTGACTTTAAGATCCCAGCCCTTTTCCCCGTGCCCATATATCACTGCTCCATGCTGCGGTGGCTTTCCTGCCTGCTGCTCAAATTTGTCCAATTAGACACGGCCCCACAGGGTGGAATTCAGTGTGAAATGTGCCTACTGATGGCTGCAAATTAACCAACACAGACATGCTGCTTGAAGGCCTGCAAGTGACAGGCAGAAAAATGCCTGCCTGGGACAAAAGCAGGAGGGCTGGGCTGTGCAAAAGCCCGGATCAGCCTGTTAAGGGATTCCCAGACTCAGCAAGGTAAAGTGTGTGAGCTGCTGTGGCACTTTGCACCTCAAGCTGTGCTGTCTCACACCACTGACCCCTCCATGGCGACATAAGTCTCAAGAAGAAGCCAGGATTATCTGTCTAAGAGTCTTACACGTGTCATGTAAGGTCAGGTGCCAACTGCAATGTAAATTAGTAGTTAAGAGTATTGGTAGCTAGACAGATGCTGGGAGCCTCAATTAGAAAGAAAAGTCAGATTATAAGTAATTAAGAGATACAAAAAATGCTTCAGGAGCTAAATACCTAAACTCCCTCCAATGTGTTTTGTTTTTTTTTTTTTTTAAATAAAGCACACATTCCTGAGCTCTCCGAGATTCTGCTTGGGACATCTCTGTAGACTCCAAAGCTGGTCTTCATGCAGACAAAAATCCCCCCCATGCTGGTGTCAGAAGGAGCAGGAGGGGAATTCTGGAGGCAGGTGTCTTTATGGGGCAGAGCTCACCACCAGCATGGCTTTTGCTACACAGCTGCTGGAAAACGGGGAGCTGTTCATCCTCTGGGTCAAACAGCTTCCAAATACACGTGTAATTCAATAATTTCTGGTTTGAATATTGTTAAAGAGGAAGAGTGACAGCTCTGTCTCCCTGGAGAAGAGTTCCTGCTCTTGCTGTCCCTCCCAGATCCAGCTAAATATGGGCACATGCACTTACAAGTTGCTGATGGCCTGGTGACCTGAATCCACTTTATAAAGACCTACAAAATCTGCAGCACAGGAAGAAAATAAAATCACGAGTCCCCTTTTAGAGACAGGGAAACCAGCGTGGAAAGGCTGAATGCCACTTCCAGGAGCCCAGGAGAGTTTGTGAGTGAGCTGGAAAAGGTTCTGTAGCATCCCACCTCCCTGCTTTAGGTACACAATATTTGATTTAAGAACTGTGCTTTAATGCTTTCCTCAGGCTGGAAGAAGTTAAGCAGACACTTAAGGACATTCTGGATGTGGGGGCAGAGCAATGACCCCATGGGATGGAGCTGAGGGGACCACTGGCCCCTTGGGGTGTGTCTTACACCCAGAAAGCGTTAAAACACAGGAAAAACCACCCACTTGGGCTCCTTATCAGGGAGCTCCAGCTTTGAAGAAGCCACTCACGATTTCAAAGTGTTTTTTCTTTCATTTTTTTTCCAGGCCAAAAGACTGTAATGGGCTCCTGAGAGCCCTGTGACACTACAGGAGCACCTGCAAAGGGCTAAGGAACACTTATGTCAACAGGGAGTTCAATGCTAAGGCAAGCACTTCAAAATCCTGAGAAAATTCCTCCAGAATAGTTTTGTGTTTCAGTTTGCTGTGTTTTCAAAACACCCCATTCAGGGGGGGATGCTCCTTGTTATTTTACAAATCATTCTGTATTTTCCCAACCATAAATCATGGAAGGAATTGACAACCTCCTGACGTTGATTAAATGGCAGCTGATCCCTCAAATTGTATTATCATTGTTTGTACAACACCTCAGGTTCCCAAATGCTGTTAGGCCCTGGACAGACCCATAAAAATCTTCTGGCCATGGACCTCACTCACATTTTCTACCACAGCAAATGATTAGGAACAAATAAGCTCAAGCAGAAGAGCATGGAGCTGAAAATGCTGCTGCTGCCATGCAGATATAACATGGAATGGGGTGAAAGAGAACCATGTGAAATATATGGTCCATGTCAAAGGATAACCGGATTTTTTTTCTTCCAAAAAAAAGCATATTTATGGTAAAAGTATTACAATGCTACTGTGTGACCTTCCCACCAGAGGCAAAGGCCCTGAACTGCCCTGTGATGTCGAAGGATGCCTGAGACAGAAGCATCAATCACTCAGAAAAATGAAACTATCTCCGTGTTTTTACTTTTTTTTTGTTATTTAGAATCCCAGAACAGTTTGGACTCGAAGGAACATTTAAAGGTGATCTAATCCAACCCCCTGCCATGAGCAGGCACACCTTGCACTAGCCCAGGCTGCTCCAAGCTCTGTCCAACCTGAACACTTGCAGGAATGGCACCGATTTTTCACCAATTTCTTGGTGAAAAGGCCGTTTTTCTCCCTGAATTAAAGCTGTGGAAAAGTTCTCCATCAGCAGAGCCCCTCCAAGAGCCTGGACAGGGAGCAGGAAAGAGGAGACTGGGAGGAAAATCCGTCTGGGAGGCAGCAGGGAGGAGGAGGAGCCGCTGGCACGGGCGCCGAGCCCCCTTCCTGCAGGAACAAGGAGCCCTTGGTTATCAGCAGGGACAGGGCTAATTGGAGACCCCATCTTATGCTCACAAGTTTTGCCATAGGACACGGAGCACAACAAACTCCTTTGTGATTTAGATCACAAGTTACAGAGATATTATCCTGTGACGATAAAACTTCCCTTCTGCGACAAGCCAGGGCCGAAGGAAGGCGAGGCAAAGACTGGGATGTATTGTTAACGTGAACCTTTGGAAGGGCATCTGCATATTTTTGTCACCCTTTTGTCCTTTCAGAAGCTGTGGGGATAGTTATGGCAGGCCTGACCACGTTATCTTATGTACTAAATCCGCCTAGATCTGTAGATGATGTCTTAGGGGGTGAAAAAGATTAATAAGGAATCACTCCAATGGCTTTAGGACAGCTAAGAATCTTAACCCATTTAACCTCCCCTAAAACACACAATCAGATCAGAGGAAGTTGTAGGAAACTCATTTCAAAGACTCCAGGCGACACTTTTTAGGTCAGATTTACAAAGCTCATTAGAATGAAGGTCTGTTACTTTAGATTTTAATACTAAGACACACTAAGAAACCCTCTTGCCCCATTTAGGAAACACACAAAGCAAAGAATGCAAATTTTAAAAAGAAACTTAATCTTAATGCATGTGTTCTGCCACCAAATCTGTGTAAAACCCTCCTAGCTTATGTTCTTATGGAAAACGGGAGAAAACACATCAAAAAGGGACAACAAATGCCTATTTATTGACATCTTTTTATCCTTTCAAGTTGGATGTACAGAGAGAGTGATTCTTTGCAAATTATATTTGTTTGGGAAGAAACGGTACTATTTAAGTACTGATTTTTCTTGTCACTGTCACCTTCCTAAAAATCTGTTTTTCTTAAAGGGGTGAGTGTGGAGGAGCTGGAAGGATGTTCATGGATTCATGGCCACCTAACTGGACCCTGACTGGGGTTGGGTCCAAACCCAGCTACAAAAAGAAGGGAAAGAATGAGGGTGGTCAAGGCTCCTGCTCTGTTTTGTGCATAAAGCACAAGAACTGAAGGCGAGCTCTTCCTGATCTTCTTTGTGATAAGACAGCGCCTCTTAAGTAGAGGAATTAGGACAGAAAAATGGAAAAAAAAATACAAGAGGAGCCTGGCATTTCATAGCTTAATATAATTGTACATATCTGGCCAGATTTTGGTCGAAGGGAAATGGTATCCTGAACTTGAAATAAAAAGGAAGAGATTACTTTGTGCAATATCAGAATGACAAGCCATCAGAATTCTGTGGTTAATTAGGAGGACAAAGTCCTGTGTAGAATGAGCTAGATGGCTTGGCAAACTTTAATTTTAATCTTGTGATATCTCCTAACAACAAAAGGCCTCCATGATATATCAAACAAATTTATAAATGTATGATCAATGCGTTTGACATGTTATTTAATTAGGATTCTTCGTGACAGAGACAATATGAAAAACTAGTGTCAACATTCTGACAGTGGAATAAATAAATAGATGTAATTATTTCTCATACTGATCCCTGATGAATTGTAATGTATCAGGCCAGACTGCAGACCAGAGTTCTAAGGTTTCCCTAATATGATAGAGTTTGATGTAAGGGGTGTCATGTATCCAATATTTTGCTGTTTTATTAGAATAAAAAGCTCTCTGGGGATTTCAAGTTCAAATGGTCACAAGTCTCCCCCCCTCCATTGCTATTGTGCTTAATGCAAGGATAAGCACTGAAATATGTTTAGAAAAATGCTAGTGCAGCTGGAAAAAGCCAAACATTAGCCTGCAAGAATCTGAGAAAACCCCAAAACACCCTGGGCTTGCTCAAAATTTACCCCTAAATGTGATATTTTCGTAATTTTTTCCTAACCTAAGCCCATCCCAGTCTTGGAAGAGAGGTTTGGCCATCTGAGATAGGAGATGTGTAAGGACAATTCTCAGGGCTAGGCTGAGAGTTTTATGCAGGACAAACCCACTCCCTGCAACAGAGCTGGGCCTCGAAATTCCTTCAGGAGCAGAGCAAGGATGGAAATTCCTTCAGGAAGAGAGCAAGGATTGAAACTCCTTGAGGAGGAGAGCAAGGATTGAAACTCTTTCAGGAGGAGAGCAAGGATTGAAATTCCTTCAGGAAGAGAGCAAGGATGGAAATTCCTTCAGGAGGAGAGCAAGGATTGAAACTCCTTCAGGAGGAGAGCAAGGATTGAAATTCCTTCAGGAAGAGAGCAAGGATCGAAATTCCCTCAGGAGGAGAGCGAGGATGGAAATTCCTTCAGGAAGAAAGCAAGGATTGAAGTTCCTTCAGGAGGAGAGCAAGGATTGAAACTCCTTCAGGAGGAGAGCACGGATCCAGAGCAGCGGGAAGGGCTCCAGCACACTTGTGGCCATTATCACACAGACAGGAAAGAATGCACTATCTGTTCCCTGGGCCAAGAGAAATTAGAGTTAACATTTAACATGAGGGAAGCACTTCAAAGGGAAAGGCAGCTGGATCTGAATCGTGGCAGATGAAAATGCTAACACCAGCACAAAGTTGCAGGTGGTCGTGTTTGGCCGGAGAGAACACATCCGCTGCCGAGGAGGCTGCACGGAGCAACCCCGAGACAGCCCTGCTGGAGAGGGAGAGGAGAGGCTCTGGGGAGGGACACGAGGCATGGAATCACACAACATGGAATGGTTTGGGTTGGAAGGACCTTAGGGATCGGCTGGTCCATGGGCAGGGACACCCTCCACCAGAGCAGGTTGCTCCAAGGCCTGCGGATAATCTGGTAAGGTCGATGTCCACAGAGCTTCTGATACAGGCTGAGAATGAAATGTTCCCTCAAGAACTGGTGCCACCTTGTATTTGCCATTTGTCCCTTGTATTCAGGCTGAAGTTGAAGAAGACAAACAAAATCGTTAAAATGTTGTAAGTTTTTATACTATAAATGGGCAGTAAGTAGTTACTTTTATCTCAGTTTTATAGGTGTTGTTTGTTTATAAATTTTCTGGTAAGGTCGATGTCAACAGAGACGTCAGAGCATTCAGCTGCCTTTAAAAATAACGAAAAATCCAGCAAAACTCACTTGAGAGGATGATTTCTATTTAATCTCACTGCTTCTGGCACCTTCTCTTAGTAATAATCTGTATCATTGTAATACCTGTGTTCAATTGAGTAGAGTTAATTGTATTTCCACAAAATTCCCCACCAACCCTCACAGAACCACACCTTCCTCATGGACTAAATCCCAAATCCGACTCTGTGCATAGCATCAGACCTGGAAGGAAGGCCTGAGCCTTTCTACCTCGGTAGGAAACAACTTGAGCAGGCAGGGATGCTTCAGCTGGGTTTATTTCTGAAGCTGAACTACCCCAGGGATGGTTCAGCTGGGTTTATTTCTGAAGCTGAACTACCCCAGAGATCCTTCCAAGCCTGTTGATACAAAACCATGGACGTGCCACCTCCTTTCTCTGTCAGCTGCTGCTGCCTACAAAGGAAATCAGCGGGGTTTTAGACAAATGCTCACATTCCCATAAATTACATCAATTAACTCTGCTCAATTGAACACAGGTATTATAATGATACAGATTATTACTAGGAGAAGGTGCCAGAAGCACCGTGAGATTAAGTAGAAATCATCCTCTCAAGTGAGTTTTGCTGGATTTTTCGTTATTTTTAAAGGCAGCTGAATGCTCTGACGTCTCTGTTGACATCGACCTTACCAGAAAATTTATAAACAAACAACACCTATAAAACTGAGATAAAAGTAACTACTTACTGCCCATTTATAGTATAAAAACTTACAACATTTTAACGATTTTGTTTGTCTTCTTCAACTTCAGCCTGAATACAAGGGACAAATGGCAAATACAAGGTGGCACCAGTTCTTGAGGGAACATTTCATTCTCAGCCTGTATCAGAAGCCAAACAGACCTAAAATATTGGTTTACAGAAGCTCCCGATAGTGGGAAGAACCTGCACATTCAGTCCCTGAATTTACCTGTGGAGTGTGGGCTAGTCCTGCCCTCAGCTCCCTCCAAAGCAGCTGGGATGCAGATAAATAAATCCTTGACCTGCTGCACGGCCAGAGCAGGGCCAGAAATATCTGCAAAGTAAGGGAAGGAAAGTGCCACAGTGCTGCGTGGCAGGAATTGAAAAAGGAACATGAATATGAATAAGGACTGACAGAGAGTAGCAATATCGCTGCAAAGTGAGTTTTAGACAACCCTGCATGAGGCAGCAGGGGAAGGTTTGCTGCGGTGCCTGTTTTGAAGTGCTCCCAGTGTTCCCTTAGTCCCTAAGCAGATGATGCTAGTTTTAACAAATGAAGCTGGATTAATTTAAAGTATTTAAAGTGATCAGCAGTCCTTAGGTTAACGAACATATGTCATTTTCTTCTAAGTTTCTGTTTGGATGGAAATATCCTGCCAATCTGGGCTCCTCGGGCGGGGAGCTACCTGAAACCTTGGCTACCTGCCCCGGTACCTCGGAGTGGCTGCAGCAGCAGCTGCTGGGGGATTAATGGACAGCAACCTTCGGGGAGATGGATTGGGGAGGTCAGGGAGATGCAAACGGCCGTGACACGTGCCATGGATCACTGTCTGCCCTGCCCGCCGTGGCTGCCACGAAATGGCACAGCCCGGCCCGGCCAGCCCACTTAAACGGGCTAATGGGTAAATGCATAAAACTATTAAATGCATAAGAATCCCCTTCGCCAAATGGCAAAATAGAATGAAAGTTTAAATGGTTAATTGAATAAACCTCTTAAAGACAGAGTGCATCAGCGCGGGGTGTTTAACGGTTTCCTCAGGAGGCGTTGCGGGATTCCTGAGCGTGGAGAGCGCCTGCATCACTCTCCCTTCCCAAAAATCAGGCTCAGCACCGTGATTATCACTGTCAGCTGCTTCCCTCCACTTGCTTGTAAATGCAGAAAGGCCTAAAAACGTTATTAATGTTCAGGTAAAGGCAATGAGCTCTCAATTCCTGCTGCTGCAGGTGCAGCGCTGTGTCAGCAGGAAATCCTCCTCCTGCAGCCTGAGGTAAAGACACCAGGAAGGAGATAGGAAAGCAGGAATTCTCTGCTTGCTTCCAGGAGGATGGGTTGTTCTGGTTGGCTTTGGTGATGCTGGAGCCTGAGGATGCTCTGTGAGCAGAGCTGAGCAACATCCCGGAATTTTGGCCTTTGCTAATCAAACACACTTATTTCAGAAGCCTGGGAACTCATTGCAGAAGAATCCCCCAAATACTGCATTTGGGTTTCATTTTGGACTATTTCGGACACAAAATCTCATTAGTGCTGTTTCAGAGGGGTGGAACCTGCCATAATTGATGTTTTGTAGAGATTTCCTGGGCAATAACTGGCTTCTCTGGAGATAAGCACTGCCTTTGGCCTCACGCTTTATCCTCACAGCAACAAGATTACTGCCTCATAAAACAATTGCAAAGCTACAGCACTATTATCCTTTAAACAGTAAAAGAAGAAGGGAAAAAAAAAATGATTTATGAAAAATACCATGATCCTCCCTAACCAGGGCCTGAACGACAGCAATTCCAGCGACAGTAACTAATCTAATGGTGCATTAGGAGAGCACAAAGAAGTAGATTTGGCCACTGAAGCGAAGTCATTAAAGATTAGAGCAGCTGGTTTCACAGTTAGGAAGTGCTTTTGCCTATCTGAGCACAGGATACAATGGAAGTTGTTTTATGATTTAATGTCTCCGCTGTAAACAAAGCGACTCCTCGGATAAATCAATGCCTGACATCGACGGGACACAAAACTTATGGAGCTGGGGGTGGCTTTGAAATGCAGCTCTCCCAAGCTCAGCTAAGAAAAACAGTCAGACTCCAGCCCAAAATAAATCTGCATTAATGTATTCTACAGTAAATGTATGCAGTGAGAGCCCAAAACGTTGTTTTGTTTTTTTTTTTTAATTGATGCAAAGGCTGTATTTATTGATATGGAAGGCGATCGTGCCTGGCTAGCTTTTATATTAAAAAATAAAATGCAAGAAAGAAGGGGAAGAAAAAGGAAATTAAGGGGAAAAGAGGAAAATAAGGAAAAAAAGGAAGAGAAGAGAAAATGGAAAAAGAAAAAAAAATGACGGGAAAAAGGAAAATAAAGGGAAATGGAAAATAAAGGGAAAAGAAAAATAAAGGGAAAAACAGGAAAAGAAGTGAAATAAAAAGAAAATCTAATCTCCAGCTCTATACTGCTACAAAGGAGAGCAGCCTTGAAGAAGGGGCACCAACACCATGATTATTTTTCCCTATGGAAAGCTTTTGCCCTTTGAGAGCCACATAAAGTTCTCAGTATATTCAAGTAGTGCACATATAATGAATCTTTGCCTGGTGGTTGGGAGCATCACCAAAATGAGACCTCCTGGATGTGTGGAAGAGTCACAGGGCAGAAGATAAAATCTGTGAGTGCAAGGAGTGGAGTTCCTAGTCCTGATAATTATTCTTAGTTCAGATTCACAGTAAGAGGAGCTCCCTACCGAGCAAAAAACTGTAAAAATTGTAAAAAAAAAAGGACAGGAAACGATTTCAGTGCCCAAAAAATAGAGCCTCTGGGATGGAAGGCCACTAAATAAGACCGATTAGTTTGTGGCACTTAAGTGACCAAAGGGGAATCCAGGAAAACAGTGCTGGATCTGGATCAAGATGCTCTGGTGCCAGGAGTACACTGGGATATTGTTAATGGGACACAGGGAACTCAAACATAAATAGTGAGCGGGATTTTCCTTGCGTTGGCTACAATACATATGTTTGTCCAAGAATAAAATAGCTGGAGCAAGAAGACATGCACGTCTGGTGTCAAAGAAAAGCCTGTTTGTGTCACATACAGTGGAGAAATTGTTCAAGAATAGCTCATCTTTAAAGGAAGATCCCCCCAAAAACGCTGCCAAGGTCCCTGGCACTTGGGTTTTTGGCTGTGGAAGTGCTGCAGCTCAAGGAAAATCCGCCTTGGTTCGGGATTTAAATGTGGATATCTGACATTTCACTGCCTTTTCAAGGCTTGGTTCAGCTCCTTCCTTTGTCACCAATGGTGCCATTGAGCCCAGTGCTCCCCCAGCTCCCTGGGCCTGGCTGGCTGCCACCCACCCAGGAGAAGTGACTGTGGTGAAGGCGATGCCAGGTAAGGAACCAGGAGCTCAACCCCTGCTAAACAAAGAGCTGGGAAAGAGCAGCATTTGTCAAATGTTCAGAACTGTGTTCTGGGTCATGATCAATGAATACAGTTAGGAATCAGAGAGGTAAAATGCTTCCCATCTTCGTCCTGTGTTGACTTTGAATCCACTTATTCCTACAAATGTGTCTCTCCCGCCACTGATGGTGACATCTCTTTGGGGCAGTGCAGCCCCCAAATCCCTAAACTCCCTGCCACACTCACACTGCTCCAACACCTTTGGAAATTAAAGGGAAAGACTCCCTTCAAAAGCCCAACTTTTGGTCTTCGTGAGACCAGAAATGCCTGCAATTCACTACCAACATTTTTCACTCGTGACCTCTTTATTTGGAGTTCCCGATTTTCTTCATTATGTGTTTCTAATTTATCATAACCTGAAGTGCTTCAAAAGCCTTGCACTTTCTGACACAACCATGGGCAAGGTATTCCAACGAAATCTCGGAGCTGATTCATTTTCTCTCCCCTCTGACACCAGAGGTTTATGTAATTTAGGAATAACAGAGCTGCTAAAATTAATGGCTGAAGGGCAAGGCATTCTCCTTGTCACATTATATATAATGCTCTGGTTCAGCAAAAGAGTAGCTGGATTATTTTGATTCTTTACTCCTAGTTAATTACAATTAAAAGTAAGACTGTAATTACCTTTCTTGTAAACTTTGGCCTTAGCTGCTGAGCACAGCAAAACAGGAGGAGGCTCGGTTAACCTCAGTGGAAAAAAAAATATAAAGGTTTTCTTCTGAAATAGCTGGAGCCTGGGCACTCAGGGGGAACGTTCCTGGGAGGGTGAGACAAAAGGCAAACCGAGAGCCAGCATCAGACAGATCATTTATAAACCACCCCAGCCTCAGGTGGGAGGGGGCACAAGGACTCGCTGACCCCTCACGGGGACACACCAGAGCTCCCAACAGCTGCATTTTCAGCCAAGGGAGTCCAATGCTAAACCTCTCCTGTTTCTACTTCTCACTTTTTATTTATTTGAACAGTTCTCTGCTGTTGTCTGCCTGGGGGAACCTGCAGGTCCCTGTGCCTGCTGCACGGATCTCCAAGGGATCCCTGCTCCCCTCTGCCTGGAAAAACCCCACACTTCCTCCTGATATTGCTGCCACAGGACTTGCACAGTGCCCATTTCCCTTATTTCCCCACATGATCCCTTATTTCTCTCTCTAAATCCCGCAGGGGCATCTCAAGGTGTTTCTAACACCAGCCAAAGGATTCTCCTGTGCACGTGGAGGAGCTTTCTACAAAAACAAGAGACGTGTCCACACTGGGCTGTCCTGTCCCTGAGCAGACCCATGAGAGGCTGAGGGCACTGGCCTGCCAGGAAAGAACAATCCATGGGGAAGGGAGGCTGTTTTATTCCATGGAAACCCCTGTGCCAGCCCCAGCCCAGGCGGGATGCCCGAGCCAAGGCTGGCACTGGGGGATGCCCGGGGGCTGCCACGAACCCCCACCCACGGTGACAAACGTGCCTTTGTGGCCCCATCGCCTCGAGACACGGGGACAGACAGCAGGGAGGAAGGAGGGAAGGAAGGAAGGAGCTCTTCCAAAGAGGACAAAGTTGTTCTTTGGAGAGCAATTATGGATATTTAGGGCTTTGAATGGACAGTCGTAGGATGAACTTTTGATTTCGCAGTGTGTAAACACTTCCCCATCTATGATTCAACACTGAGGATTCTGGGGAACACAGTTAAGCCTTGGAATAGCCTCTTGTCTGAAGCACCATTATTTTTTATTAATATTGAGAGAATATCTACAAAGTAAGCACATTAAAAACTCCGTTTCTCCAGAATTAATTAATTTTTCAAGCATTCCATCTTCTCCGGAATATTTTCTTTGGTGTCTTTTTTTAAATCTTTACAATCACTTGTATATAGATTTAGTAATAAGTGTAGGAGGAAAGAAACATAAAATAACCCAAATCCCTGCCCAACAAATGCTGCTAGTACATAAACTTTATAAATACAATGTTGGCAGATTCCGATATATAAAAAGGTAGCTAAAAAAAAGTAAGGGCCATAAATAATGCCAAGTAATAAAGGAGGTGAATGTTTTTGTTATTAGATTCTTTCATTGTATAAATCTGTTTAATAAGCTGGCTAGGAATCATTGATAGAAAACAGACTGCTCGTGGTGTTACAGATCAACCTGTTCTAAATGTTCTTTCCTACGCTCCATGCCAAGCAATACTTTTTACAAATACAATTTAAAAATTGAATGTTCTTTCATCATCCAAAGGGAGCAAATAGCACTAAAAGTCAGAATGCACCTTTTGAAGAAGGCACGACACGTGTCTGTACCAGCAAAGCAGAAAATCTTTGTTTTCTAAGTGTTTAAATCTGCTTTGCTGTGATTCAGAGTAATTAATACCATACATCTGATTCGTCAAATGTGATCAGTGGATGTGTAAAACTCTTGATTTAGAAGTCTTATTTCCCAACATGTGTGTATTTTTGGAAAGCCCTATCGTATATTTTTCTTCAGAAGTTCATGTAAAAAAGCCTGCAGTAACATTGCACTGTAATGAAAACTAAATGTTGTGAAATGTTATTGAGGTCAGTGATGGGTTTGTGACGTTAATCTTTGTACACTATTGGTTCTCATTACTGTGGGGTATTTTTGGTTTTCATTATTCCTAGAGGAAAGGAAAGAAAAAAAATGAGATGCTGTAACTCGAAAAAGGAATAAACACTCAAATGCAAAAATGAAGATGATAATACTAGTAAAAAAAAAAAAAGAACCCTTTAGGATGTTATTGGTTAATAAATTGCTGAACTTAAAAAAATCACCCCCATTCAAATGCTAAAATGCAAGACAGGCTTTTGTGTATTATTATCCCACAGATATCCTTATTTCTGCTTTACATTTTTTTACTGCTGCATCAACTTCTGGAACAGGTGGTTCAAGTGTGCAGCTCTCAATATCCTCATAATCATTTCAGGTTCTGACCCCAGCCCTGATCTGAGGGAATTCAGCCCAAACAGCTCCAGTTTCCAGGGCTCCTCGACTTTGGGAACTTCATTCAGTGATTCACCAAGTGGTGCTCAGGAAGACACTGAGCTCTCCAGCAAAGAGCCCATTCTCAGAGTACATCAGAGAAATTAGAGAGAAAATGAAATTAAAAGAGAAATTACATCATCAGAAACAGAAACAGGAACATCAGAAACAGAAATTGTATCATCAGAAATAGAAATTCAGACAGGATATGATCATTATTTGAATTTATGGCGAGTAGATTCGCTCCCAGTGGTAAAAACTCAGCAGAAGTGAGGGCAGGAGAGCCTCTGCCTGTGCAGGCACTCCCTGAAATCCCTGCCACGCCCAGGATTCCCTGAGCATCACACCCAGCAGGGCAGGGGAGCTCCCAGCACCTCCCCAGCCACATCCTCACACCCTGTGGGGACACATGGTCCCGCCGTGAAACCAGCTTTAAAAACTGAAATGAGCCTTTTCCAATTAACCCGAGCTCCAACGAGATGGAGATTTATCAGAGGAGAAAGCAGAGTGGACAAAAAGGGCAGAAATGGGCAAACACTGGGAATCAAACCCATCTCTGCCCATCAAACTAATGAGGTGTGCTGAGCACAAACTCCAGCGCTCAGGGGCCAGGAGGCAGAGATTCCAGCTCTAAATAACTGGTTTAAGTCAGCCCAGTTTGCTGGGACTGGGAGCAGCCACCACCTGGCACCACTGTGCCACGAGGTCCCCTTGCCCATGCCTGGCATCCTCACCCTGGGGCGGGGCTGGCATTTGGGGCTGGATTTGGGGCTGATCCCACACCTCCAGGAGGGAGAAGAACTCCTTTCACCCTCCTGCAGTGCCCCGAGGAGGCACAGAGAGCTCAGGGTGCTCCTGCTGCCACTGCCACAGCTCCCACGGAACCCTTCTCCCCGTGTCACTGAGCACTGCCTGTAATGCTCCCAGGAATGCAGAGATTTCCTCAAGTGTTGTGCACAAACATCAGAATATAATCCTCGGGGCTTCAAAGCCAATCCCAACAACTAATCCCGCAGATAAACAAAGCTAAAGCTCCATTTGCCTGCAAAAATAATGAGCAAACATTAGGGCTATCAGTGCACTGGAGGTCCTCAATCTTCTGAGGGAAGATCTCAACTTTCACCCAATTTGTACAGTGACACCCTAATCTACTGGAAATTGCAAAATCTAATTAAAATCAGGGAAATGGAGGTAGGCAAACCCTTCAGAGCAACTCTGCCAAGATTCATAGCTGTGCTGTTCTTCATTTCAGAGAGCTGTTTGCAAACCTTGTACTCCTTGCATGGCACTCCATCCCTTCACTTGGTCTAAGTGTTTCTTCACGCTGTAAAAAATAGATTTATAGCTCCAATCCCTACTTAGGGTGGAACATTATTCCTCAGGTTGCCTACGACATGTGCAGGCTCTCTCTAAAATAACAGCATTGAACTTCCTTCACTCCCAAGAGATACTGAGATGGGTTTGAGCTCTGTTTGCAAAGAACCCTTCACACAGACACCAACCTAGAGATTTACTACAACTTTAGGGCATTAACAGGAAAGAGGAGCCACACTCGTGTGACACCATGGCCAGAAGGAATTCCTGGGGGAAAAGGAACTGATCTGCATAGGTGTCACTCCAACAACTGATGATCACAGCTGCTACAACAGCCAGGCAAAGAGAGGATAAATCAGGTGGTTGCCAGAGGTCTGCTGAATAATTAAAAGAAGCAACACACTGCAAAATAAACAAAGTTTTCATTCCTTCCCAGATACTTGCAGTGTAAGATGGTTTAAATCCTAAACCAAAGCACTCGAGCAACTTCGTGCATCCCCCTAGGACTCCTCGTGTGGATAATGTTCCTCAGTGGAGACACCACCACTGAATCCGCTGTATTTGTTTCAAGATTTTCCAGCTGATGAGACTAAGAGCCTGTCTGAAATGCAACCAGGACACAGCACTCACCAAAGCATTACTGCACAGCTCCCTGGCTGGGAGGTTCATCCTCTGCCTGTGTTACTCCCTGCTCTCACCAGTATCGTTCCATCCTCAGATTTTTTTAAAAATTAGCACCAAATTGCAATGGCAACAATAAATATCAATCCAGCTGCAGCACGAGGGCCAGAAAACCAGGGGACACACCAGGACCAGGGCCAGAAAACCAGGGGACACACCAATACCAGGGCCAGCAAACCAGGGGACACACCAGCACCAGGGCCAGAAAACCACCCCCCACGACAGCAAAGTTCACCCCACCCTCAGGTAAAGGTGCTCCTTCATTCCCACCATCAGCTTTGGGTGGGTTTCTGAAAGCACCCCTTAAAACCACCTGTTTTTTGAGGAAGATTCCTTGAAAACAGCATTTTCCACCATCCTTCACAACCAAAGCTCTGCCTAAAGGCAGCTCTTGGAGGATCCATGGAAACCCAGCTCTGGCAGCCGTGAGTTTCCTTGTTGTAGTGAGAAATCCTCGGGGCGTGAGCAAACACTGGGAGCTGCTGACGTGTCAGATATATGAGTGTTTTCTTTATCAGTAAATGTTTGCTGACTGGGACTCCCCTGAGTTGGGGTTTCCTCTTTTTTTCCTCCCTCAGATTTATTGATCAGAGCTGATAATGGCAACTCAACTTTATTTTGTCGCCAGCGACCAGAATCAAAGGGGAAAATTCAGTGAACAAGGAAGAAAATTGGTGTTGGTGGAGCAAGGTTTGCCTTGAGAATATGAGGGTGGGAAGTGCCAGTGTGTTCAGGAAATTACATGTCAAAACCAGTAAAAACATGTTGAAGTGGATATTAATGGATGCTTAAATCACCCTGAAATTCTGAAAGAAATACAAATCTGTGTTACTATGAAAATGTAAACACAGTTGGAGAATGAAGCAGTAAGGCAACTATTCTTGCCTTCCTACTATTAAATGAAGCCTAAACATTCAGTAAAATTAGATATTGAATTATTCTAAACCCAAGGAAATAATGGAATGGAAATAATGGCTCTGAATAACTTGGTCCAGTGGGAGCTGTCCCTGCCCATGGCCAGGGTGTTGGAATAAGGTGATCTTTAAGGTCCCTTCCAAGCCAATCCGTTTGATGATTCTGTGATTGAAGAGCCTCTATTTTAATTTGAAATTAAAATCTAGGATTTTCCCCATATTCTAATTATTTACTGAAAAAAATCCCCTCAAAACCCCCAAATAAAAACCAGATAAAAATGCTTTTTCTGAATCCAAACTGATATAGTGAACTTCAGGTAAAAGAAGGACCAGTAGGATCAGTGATGGCAGGACCTAGTCTGCATGGAAAAGGCACGTGGATCTGGCAATTACAAATGGGTTTAGAGATCAAATGGAAGGAGTTTTGTTGCTGAGATTCAAGTTCAAGGCTCTGGGAGCTGTGTACAACACAGAGTTTTACTTATCTCTTCCAGGAACAGCACAGTAGAAGGGAAGCATAGAGTAAATCTCCATTTGTTAATCTGGTAAACGTTACAAAAAAGGAAAAAAAAAGGGAAAAAGAAATCCTGATATTTGTCTGGTTTATCTCACTTCAAAGATCATGGAGCAGGAGAAGGGATTTTGGAGATGTAAGGAGAAGCTATTTTTAAAAGCAGTCACAGGACTGTGAAATAAGATGTAGGTTTCATGGAAAAAGCTTTACAGAGTTTTTGGCCGCCCTGCATCTCCAAACTTGATTATTTCAAAGAATTCTTGTGGAAAATTAATGACAAGTGACCACGAGACTTTGACCAAGATCTGATTGGGAAATGAGACAGAAAAGTTTGGCACAAAATGGGTGTTGAGGCTTCAGCCACCGTCAGGACTGGCTGGTGCCCCTGGGTTCTGTCACTCACCTCTTCATGCCCGTGTCTGCTTGTGGCACGGAAGGAAGCAAGGGAGAAGGAAAGAGAGGAAAGGAGAGATTCAAAACTGGAAAGGCAGAAGTTGTTTTACCAGGTGGCCCCTCAAATGAGAGCACCCAGCTCCCATCAGAGAGGCTCAATCCCTTTTTTCTCAGCACCAGGAGCTGAGGATGGTGCCCGGGAAGCTCCTGCCGTGCCTGGCTTCAACAACATCAACAGCAAAGCTCCCCCCACTTCAAAGGGAACTGAGTTAGGCCAATGTCAAGAGCTTTCCAAAGACTCATCCCTAAATCCTTCGTGCTCATAACTCTTCCTGAAGGAAAGCAGAGACTGGTCTGTGTATCCACACAGGCACCGGAGACCTCAGTTAGAGGGGCTCAACCTGGATGAGCCCCACAAGTGATTTACCCTCTGAATAAGCTTAATCTTGCCCAATTTGTAATACTGAGCAAGTTTAGAGTGTGAGAAGAACCTGGGAACAGAGAAACCCATCAGGAGAGGCTGCTCAGGGAGAGCAACGTCTGAGAGTGCTGGGAAAGAGTCCCTCCAGCCCTTCCAGGGTGCAGGGTCCAGCCCATGGAACAAAAGAAGTTACAGGGAAAAGTCCATTAAAAACCAGTCTCTCTTTGGAAGATCTGCTGCAATTAAAGTCCCACTGAAGGCCCTTCCCCAGTGCTGGACACACACACACCTGTCCCTGGGGCTGCTCTCTGACACATCCAGAGGTGTGTGAAACCCAGCCACGAGCCTGCAGCCAGCACGGTCTGCAAACAGCAGGAGGGAGACTCCTGGGTCCAGTGAAGAGGCTGCACACATCTGGCCTTTCAGTTTGAATAAAATTGATTTTCTTTAATGTAAAAATCTACATTAAAGCCA
Organism: Pachycephala philippinensis; assembly: GCA_013397055.1. Classification (NCBI taxonomy): domain Eukaryota; kingdom Metazoa; phylum Chordata; class Aves; order Passeriformes; genus Pachycephala; species Pachycephala philippinensis. The sequence continues at coordinate 323,343 of VWZT01014336.1, forward strand.
AATCAGACATGTAAACATCTGACTAAAAACGCCTCCTCACTCGAGAGCCAATTTGCAGAGCAGAACCCGAGCCTGGCTGCTCTGCAAACAGCAGCAATCAAAGCATCTCCTCTCCTGAGCACCCTGAGAGTCACCACCACGACTTTCAGCAGGGAATTTGCCCCATTTATTTCATAAACCACTCTGTTCCCAGCCTGCCAGGGCTGCGGGCACTCTTCACGCTGCAGCAGAGCAGAGCAGTGTTTAAGTCACAGGTTCAACTTGAGAACGAGGGCATTTGTTTTCTTGTCTGATCAAGGTCAAAACTATTAAAATACCCTTAGGTTCTCAGTCTAGTGAAATGAACTGGTAATACATTTGGCAAGTTAATCTGTGGATTGCCTTCTCACATGAGACCAGCTGTTGTGTTTCTAAGTACAAGCAGTATTTACCTCCAATAATGAAATGACTGAATATAATATGAAAAAAAAAATCTAAAAAAAAGAAAAAACCCAAAGCAGTGTTCCCTTGCCTACTGCACAGCCCTGGGTTACACTTACAGTCCTAATAAACTGATTTGTCAAACCCATCAGAAGCGAGGATGATCATCTGGATACCAGATGAACCAAAATACATGTAATTATAAGTTGCCCATTTGTTCTCTTTTATCTCCCACATATCTCTGCTTTGCTCTCAGCTACGTGTGCATGTTTATGTGTAACCAAGGATTTAGCTACAGGCCTAAAATCCAGGCTTTTATTACCACTTTTACTGTACTCTAACACGAGAGAGTTCTTACTTCATGGCACACTCAGGCAAAATAAAGATCTGGTGACGTTACTTTTGTACTTTAATGCAGAGCACGTGCACATGGACACACTGTGTGTATATATATATATATATATATATATATGCGCATGTATGAACAGATAAACAATTCACCTACAGTCAGATAAAACACATTTCCCACCCCAAATACAGACTCAGCTTGTCTATTAAACTTGTCCATAGCTGAAAATTATAGAATCAAATATGATTTGATTCTACTTCATTTAATTCCCCAAAGAGTTGGGGCTGCTTTTTCCGTAATATTTATAATTATGTAGCTGTAAGACCCCACTGCTTGCAGGAACTGGTGTATTCCTTCTACCCTTTGAATCAGGATGTTATAAAGCACCAGAGGTGTATTGGTGAATATTTATAAAGGCAAAATATTCTCTTTTTTATGTATTATATGAACAGTATTTCACAGCATGTATTTAAAATATATATAGGGTAAGGAACAATCTGAACAGACACAAAAAGTCTGACGGGAAAACAGAGAACAGGACATAGAAGAAATGATAAAGGAGGAAGCAGGAGAGATTATAGTGACAGTGGAGGAGGATGAATTTCCTGGAAGATGTCAGTTTTAAGGAGGGATTTGAATGAACAGACACAGAGCTGCTGGAAAAGTGGTGGGAGACCTTCTGCAACCTCAGGAAATGATACCTGAGGGTGAGTGAGGAATGCCAAGGAGGACACAAAGGAAGAAAGATTTGGAAATAAAATCAGCCATGAAAATCAGTCTGAGAACAGACACCAGGACATGACAAATGAGCTCCAGTTCTGTGGGACTCAGCCCCTCTCTAATAAGGGATTGGCATTTTATCCCAAGGTTTCCTGCTGCCTGCCCTGGAGAAGGGAGGGCTGGAATACAGACACCAGTGCTTACAGTAATGAAGGGCTTTTGCTCAGCTCCTCAGTCAAAATAAGCCATTTTCCATCAACTTGGGGTACAAAGCTCACCCTAGGAGCCTACCTGAAGCAAATACAAACCAAATTGACCCCAAATACTTATGTGCAGGTGGGTTATTACTTCCATTAAAAAAAAATCAGAACTCTCTGTGTTGGAACTGTTTCAGACTGCTTCTAAAAGCGCTGGCTGAAAAGAACTCCTTTTTAACTTTTTTTTTTTACTGATAAAGAAGATGTCTCTATACAGCATCTGCACAGAGTCACTGGAGGTATCCAGCTGGATTATAACATCCTGTTCAGATGAGCCATAAAGATTTCCGTGGCCACTGCAAAACAGCATCTCCTTCAAGATACTGAAGATATTCCTACTTATGAAGCTGTTGTAATTGCTCTGAGACACAACTGCCCCGAATTTAAGGCAGAAGTTTTTAATCTCCTCTGCTGAGATGTGTCCAAGTGCTCCAAAAGCAGAAAGGAGTTTGGCTACTGGAGGAAGCTGGCATTTTGGGCAGTGGGATTGCACACCAACCTACCTAAAAAAGAAATGCCCACTACTAACAGACAAGAAAATAGACACTTTTTTTTCCTGGCTTGTGTGAGGCACAGAACTGGTGACCAAATTATGGACACAGTTCCTTTAAGTTTCTTAAAATGTCAGTGGAGGAGATAGATCAATTCAAGCTCTTTTTCTCAGGTGCTGAATCCCATCTGGGATGGATCCCAGCCTTCAGGCATTCATAATCACCCACAATTTTTTCCAGCTCTAGTAACAGTTCACACTTATTGCCTCCCATATGGTCATTTAAAAACACTGAATGGAAATAGTCTTACTCTCAGTTTTTAAAGGGAGAGTGAATTCAACCATGTACCATGAGAAATAGTGGAAGAATCACAAACAAAATTCCTTCTTCCTGCATCTCCCTTCTGCCCTCTAGTTCTCACTCCTTGCCCCACATCTCTGAATTTTAAATTTAAATATCCACACACCAATGAACAGCCTCAAAATCCAGTTTTTTGTCCATCTCCCTGCTCCCAGTAGTGAAAAATCCCTGTGTTTGTATACAGGCTTGGGAAAGCAGTTTTCTAGTCAGAAGAAATTCTCTCTCTCTCTCTCAACATCCTGAGTGGGAAGATGGAAGCAGTGCCAACAGGAAAGCTGCACAGGGAGCTGGGAGCAGGGCAGGACAGGGCCTGGATACAGCATCTAAAAACTGCCTCCAGTGCAGCTCCTCCAGGGCTTCTCTAAATAGATCTTTTCCATGCACGAATCCCAAGTTTCTCCCTACACCTTTCTATATATTTAGCTCATTAGAAAGCCCCTTTGCAGAGGTGCTAAAACAGAAAACCAGGATGGAATACTTCAAGCCTGGCAGATAAAGCTGCGAGACTGAGCTCCCCAAACTTCTCCAGACTTCAAAGCCCTGCAGATATTGTTTAATCAATGATAGAGCTGGAAGGCCAGCTGTGTTCTTCTGTTTGTTCTTACATGCTAATCCAAGTTTACCAAAACTGAGGGATTTTGCATCTGGGCTATTTGGATTCAGGCCCACTCCTCTGGTAACCTGTCCTTGGCCTCTCCTTCCATCTCCGTGGCACGTCCCACCCCTCTCTCCTCTGTCCCTTGTGCTTTTTGTGCTGTTTTCCCTGTCAGGGAGATCAATAATTGCTTTGTCATGCTTCAGGACAAGACCCCTCTGCTCCTGGGTTCCTGTGAGAGCCCACTGTGGGTTTGGATAGGGATGACTTTTATAAACAGCATCTGAAAGCTCTGCAGGCCCTTCCCTCATAAATCTCACACAGATCTCAGCTCTCTGCAGCTTCCTGCTCTGCTTTAGGCATGAAAACAATGAAGTGCTTCTAAGCTAATTATATGCAAAGCTGAGATATATAAAAACTGAACTTTTCAGGTTTCAGAGACCCTTGTAGGCGTCACCTCTGTCCCCAAAGCAGCATCAATCTTTGCTCTGCTTTGCTTTGCCCTCGGCTTCTTTGTGTTTTACCATTTCCTATTTTACTTGTGAGAGCCTGAACAGACACAAAGTGCCACGAGAAGAAAAATAAAGCAGAAGTGGGTGTTAGGTAAACAAGGCCCAGGGGTCCAGCGTTGTTTGGGGCTGGAGCTCCCCAAGAACAATGTTGTTTGGCCGGGTGGCTGTGGGGCAGGAAATAACCTTTGGGAGCCTGTGACCCCACTGCTGCCACGGAGAAAAACAACCTGGTAAAATCCAGTTTTTGCAATGATTTGCCCCAGAGAGGAGCTGAGGGCTCTGCTGAGGGCAGGCAACCTCTGCTCAGAGCCTCCAGCAGAAGTGTGATTACCAGTTTTGGCTTTATCCTGCTTTTTTTTTTCCCTTTTCTACAGAACCAGTCTAACAGGAGGCAGCTTTTCCTCTGAGTGTTTCACATTTTTCAAGTTTCAATCAATTGTGTTTCTAAATCCTCTCAAGATCACTGTTCTGGGAGCGCAGGTTGCCTCTGCAAAGAGGATTCTTTGTCATAAAACTGCTATTACCATTAGGGCATGAAAAACACCCCAATTTCATGGCTTTTGGGGTCAAGACTGATCTCTCCCCTGTCCCACCTCATCTCCTGGCAGAGGAGAGGGAGCAGGGAGCAAGAAGCAGCCCTCTGCTGAGGAGGGAGAGCAGTGAGGGCTCCTTTGGAGCCACCACCAGCGCCCTTTCTCAGGGTGCTCTCTCCGAGAGGAAGGAAATTGAGATTCCACTCCAAATCCCAGCACACAGTTTTGAGGATTCCCACATCTTCCAAGGATTAAGTCACCACATGCACAGCCTGAAGTGCCTCGAGGTCTAGAGCGAGGCACTGTTTTTAGGAGGCTGTGTAGGAAGAACTGCTAAGAGGCTAAAATCCTTTGTAGTTTGCCCCAAAGACACTCACAAAGGGATTTCAAGAGGAGGAATGAGAGACAGCTCTGAGGTGGGGTGAAAGAAGGATCCAAACGACCTAAAAAGAGCTTGTCCTTTGCCTGACAACCAAGGTGGCTCAATAGAAGAGAGGGTTTATATGAATTTATTTGGATTTTTGACACCAAGCCTGCCATCTACACTGCTCACAGAGAAAATATTCTGCCCCCTACACAAACACACTGGATCCCCTTCAGCAGGACTCGTGGTGATGGGAAGAACAGGAAGGTCCATGCCCACTACACCATGACTCAAAGCTCCACGTGGCTTCTAAAACAAATTTCCTATTTTCTAAATAATTTTCAAGCCTCGTGAATATTGAATTGCCTACAAGAAAGCAGAAGACCATAGCAGAGAAGAGCATGGTGTTATTTTAACAGCGGTCAAAATGATTCCCTAATTTAAATCGATGTTTTTAAGGCAGGGATGAAGTTTTCAGCATTCCTGGACAATCCAGCCATACTTCTCCCACCCAGCCACCCACGAGGGCAGGCTGGGGATGTGCTGGGCACCCCAGGAGTCCCTGCCAAGCTGGGCACAGAGGGGTGAAGCCCCCGGGAAGCAGTTGGTGCTACCACAGCGGGATCACGCTCGTAATCCCAACGAGATAATCACAGATGTTGTGACCCACTTAAAAAATGAGTTCATTTTCCACATATCCAATTTCAGTGGCTTTTTAGGACATTACCCCCCTGTAGGTTTATGGGCAAATGAGCGCTCAGCTTATTCTCCATCATTTTCTGCACCAGTAATGCTATGCCATAGGAAGTGTGAAATTAGTCCATAATCTTTAAGCCCCTTGTTTTCTGGATGACAGATACTCGCTTTGCCAATAACCCAACCTCCTTGCAGGGCTGCATTCCCTGGGAGCCAAAGCAGCACATGGGATTTTATGTTACCTTGCCAGGCAGAAATATGGGGGGGAGGCAACAACAGCAAATAATCCCCAACTTTTCACACCCCCAAAAAGGGTTTTTCAGATCGACCATTCCCATTCGATCCATCTTTGGCAGGGGATGCAGCATGTAACAGAAATTAGGAAATTCCAAAAAAACTAAGGGATCAAGTGGCAGAAGGAGCACAGAACACATTTTTTCATCCAGCTGTCCTTGCAATGGCACTCCGTGGTCAAACCATGCCAAAGTCCCAGTGCTCAGAAGATGCCACGGAGGGCAGGGAGCTTTGGAAACCTTTCCCCACTCCAGAGCTCATTTTTCACCTCTCTGTGTCAGTGTCACCAGGTGCCCAATTTAAAGTCAATTCCATGCAATGCTGAGGCTGATGGGGTAGCCTGGATTTCCTAATTCTACCTATGCCTCTGGTTTTTTCAACAAATACAATCGGCATGGAATTTTTTAATAAAAAAAGGAATCCCAAACACTTACTGTAACTATTTTGATTCTGCTTCTAATACAGGCAAATTAAAAATGAAAGATTTGCTTGTTTGAGGGATTTTTTTAAGTGCTGGCTACTTCTTCCCTCTCTATGGAAGCAGAACAAACCTATGTGTTAATTCTGAAATTTTCTTCACACAGTATTTGTGTTGCCCTTGTAGAAGAGAACATGCAGAAATTCCTTGTGATTACTCAGAAAACCCAGTGATATTTGTTTTAATTGTGCTTCTCCTCTCTGAGCTCCTTTCCATGCAATGTATTTTTGTGTGACAGAACCCTCTATAAGAACAACTGAAAAAAAAAGCTGTTTATTCCTAAATTAGCATTACCTTCTACCAGGGAGAAGATGACCTTTTCTTACATAAATGACACACTACTTCCAGCCAAAATATCAGTTAATTTCGATTTTGATCATAGTTGAGTAGAAATTTGGCCAATTCCTCTCTAGACAGAGACACCACCCTTGCTGATATTGCTGCCCTTGGAAAATCCATCCCTTGGAAAGTCCATCCAGCTGTCAATCACTTCCCAGTAAAGCCACATGAGAACAGGCATAAGGTTTCTCCCAGATTTATTTAAAAATGCAAATTTAACAATCTTTAAAAGTACAGCCTCAAGCTGGACACACTAAAGTATCCTATTTCCAAACGATTCCAGTTCACCAATTACTTGGGTTTAAGCAGTCCCAAACCAAACCAGTTCTGGCACAGCAAAGTTTATACTTTTAAATGTTCCAGTCTTTGCCTTAGATTTAGAAGGGCTTTGCACCTCTCAGGACTTGGCTCACGGGCTTCAAAGGAAGAGAGATGAAAGGCACTCAGTGCTGATGATGGAATCCCAGAATTATTGGGGTTGGAAAAGACCTCCAAGATCATCAAGTCCAACCTTTGGCCTAACACCGCCATTCCCACTAAACCACACTGGGAAGTGCCATATCTACTGATTTTTTTGGACACTTCCAAGGATGGTGACTGCACCACTTCCCTGGGGAATGTTCCATCCAGCAGAGATGACCCAAAGAACAGTGCCTTACTGAACTGCCAGACAGCAGAAAGAATTAAGGGGAAGAAAATAAGATTTTAAAATTTTATTTTAAATCGCATTTCACTTCTTCATATATTGTTAAAAACTCCCTAATTGAAGCACTTTCCCTTTTCAAAATGGCCTTTCTTGGAAGATCTGCTTACACCAGCAAACCCCTCCAGAGGAACACGCTCCGCCACCTCGCAGCCAGCGCTTCGTTCCCTCTCTTTCCAACCCAAACCACCAGACTGGTCATCGCTTCCCACTTCTCCCCAAACCACTTTCAGCAGGAAAAACACACACAAACACGGGCTGAGAGATCTTTCCCAGCCCTGCCTGTGGGTGGTAAGGAGGGCCCAGCCCAGCCCGGCCTTTCCGTGCGAGGCGACAGCTCCGCTCGGGAACGCGAATCCGCAGCGCTGTGGCAGGTTCTGCTTTTTTCCAAAAACGCTCTCCCCAGCTGCAGCACATTACTTGTGGCAACTTTTCTTGGATCTTAAATGGGTTTTGAAGCCATGCTGTCAGCTGCCTTCATGTCACCCCGCTATATTATGATTGAATCTCCTGTTCCTTTTATAGAGTTGTTCTCTCCTAATAAAACACCGACTGCCGGTCGGAACGTCGGGATCGCTGCTCTGGGATGTGATAACCTCCTGCTCTGCTCCCTGCTCGGCTACGCCGTGCTCTTGGGATCCTCCACTGCATCCATCCAGCCCCACAAACTCGCCCTGTTTATACAAAATCTTGACCCCACCCCCATTTCCAGTTATTTTAAGAGCTCATACTTTGGAACTGGGCAATATTCCTGAACACATGAAAGAACACACGGAGTACAAACAGCTATAAATGAATATCTGCAGTTCATTGCGGCAGCCGCCTACAAAGGTGATACCTTCAAGCTGTTTGTCAGAGCAAAGCAGCAAAAAAGCTGTTACTTGTCAACTTTTGGATAAGATGCATTGCAAAACAATATTCATTTTCCCTGGCAAACGCAAAACCGCATTTTATAGGTGTGAACTATTTCCAAACTTCAAAACTGTATCGTAAATGAACTGTGAACGGGTAGAAAAACACTCCGGGTACGGTGGCAAGGAAGCAAATGACTTCAAATGTAGAGAATTAAAATAATCACAGTTTATTTTTAATACGTTTAAAGACTAAAAATATTTTCACCTTCCATCCTACTGCATTTGAACAGAATCCATCAACAAGAGCTTATAAATCTGTTATTCTTAATGGGTTTCATGCCAGTGTTGTGTTTAAAGTCATGAGACTAAAAGAAAAACTACATTCCTGGGGCATAATGCTGCACAGTGAAACAGAAATGCTTTGCTGAAATCTAACTTGACAACATTTGTTGTTAGGATTTCCAGGACTTTCATCAGGGATGTTTCTCAAAGAATCCTGTCTCTCAGAAATTGTTTTTGTCGTGGTAACAGACTCGACTATTAATGAGAAAACAGTAAGAAGCTTTAGTGTCCTAATGGATACTAAATGACCTGGAGGATCTGAAACACTTAAGTGCAGAAAAAATACATATGTGCAATTCCTCTGGCTCGGGAGATTTGTTAGGTGGGATGCAATGCACTAAAGGAGGTAACTAAATACATGTGGAAAAACAACAGTGTTTTACATAAAAACAATCTCATTAACCTTGCACGTTAAAAAAAAAAAATCATATCCTGCCTAATGTGACTTTCACAAATCAGAAGAAATCAGGTCATAACAGTAGATAAATATGCAGTGCCTCGAAGACTCTGAATGTCCTCAAGACAGCGAGGCTACGAGCAAACACTGACATTTGACACAGATACAGCTGTTTAAAATATGTCTTCATCATACTCAGATGGAGATAGAGACAGAATAAAATTCCTCCAGAATAAATCCAAAGGTTAAAAAAAAGCAATCTAAAACCAGATGCTGCGGAACGTGCAAAAATGAAGATGCAAATTTAATTTTGCAGACCTGGAGGGAAATCCCCGCCGGCGTTCACGCTCAGTCCACCTTTACTGAGGAGCCCACAAAAGTTCCTCAAAATCAACAGCAATAAATATTTTGAAGGAGGAAAACTCTGTAAAGTCTATTCATTTTACTTTCTGAAATGGTGCAAAAACGTTACCTACTCCCTGTGCAGTTATTAGTCTCCGTAATGTAACATAACAGATACTTTCTAAATCCTTTTAGACCTTCTCCCCCTCACTGGAAAGATCATCATTTTTTTATTTCAAAGTGGATTTAATAAAGAAAAGGAGTGCTGTTAAAGTAATACGTGAGGCTTTGACATTAAGCAGTGCAACCCTGCAGAGTCGGCAAGAACAGGGTCTCTAATCTCCAGTGATTTATAGAGGGCTCTTCCTTCATCTCTGCACTCAGGGAGGGCCAAAAAGTTTAGAGACAGGCTGGCGTCCCCCTTGCTCCACACCGCCAGCTCCTGCTGGCCAGGCTGCCGGCACAAACCTTTAACCACTTCGCTGCTGGCTTCCCCTCACCCATTAAAGGGCCTTTTATTTATTTGTATTTATAGAACAAAGTGATCTCAGAGTTAAGTAATGCCCACGGAGGTAAATGTTTATGTCTGTCATCAGAAATTTATAAGCAGAGGGGGAGAAGCTAATAGGCAGAGAGGAAAGACCAAAACTGTGGAGTGTTTGATGCTCCTCTGAGTAAGCTCTGAAAAGCTCCAAGTAGAAACACATCTTAATTAAAAACTTACAAATATATACAGTTAATTTTAAAGCTAAATAACTGAATTACAGACACCAGACAGCCTATTCCCAGCTGAAGGAGAATGTTTGCCTTATACTGGCTGAACGTTACACAAAAGTTCAAAGAATATGTTTCCAAACACAAATGCAAGAAGCTATTAAGCTCTTGTCACAAGACAGAAATATCTCATTTGAATGGATTTCAAATCCATCATTTCTTAGGGAAATGACCAGTTACTTCTGCACTGTAAAACCACAGAAGCCTCTGCTGCTTATCCAAAAAATTAAGCCTGGGTCTGACATGAACTCAGTGCTGGGAGATTTGCATCAGCAGCAGGAATTCCATCGGGACAAGAGGATCAGATGTGCAAAGAATACAACTTTAGGCACTGGTGAAGTCATGCTTGGGCTCTCAGGCACCTCTCCCTGCACAGGTGACCCCTCTGAGAGCAGGGGAACTCACAGCCAGGTGCCCACAAAGCCCAGAAATGCTCTCCCCTGTCTCCGTGTTCGTATCTCTTTGAGGTCTCCTCTCTCCAGAATCCCAGCAATCCCAACACAGCAGGACTCCACACAAGAACACAAAAATCAAACTAAAATCCACCACAATGTTGATAGGTTTTGATGTTCCCATTTGCAAGAACACACAGAGAAGCCACGAAACACGTGCAGAGCCACCCTGCCCTTTCCCAGACCCACAGAGGTGACAGTGGCATCTTTTAGCTGCCACTGCTTGGAAACTTTCTGGCCAGATCAAGCTGCCCTTGAAAGCTGAATCCTGCACAAACATGTGCTGGATGTTTTAGGTTTTTTTTTTTTTTTTTAATATTCATGCAAAATTACCCTAAAAGGTTGGAGAAGGGAAATATTGACATCCTAATTCAACAGTCATTGACCAGCATCTCGCAACCTATGCAATACATTGGCATTCAAGATGCATTATTTGAAAGTTTGCTGAATTCTCCTTTGAGTGCCTGAGCTCATTCCTTACCCCTCCTCTTGCCAGTGAGGCTGAAATTCCTCTCTAGAGTTGTCTTGGGGACAACCTTTGGGAATAAAATTACTCCTATATGGATGCTCTGCTCACAGGGCACTTCTCCTGTATTTCCAGCTTATATTTCAGATAATCACGGGATGTTCCTTTAGGTTTTCTGTAGGCTGTTTCACAACTCTACATCTCAGATCTTTGATGTATCCACGGATGCTCAAGGGTGCGTAAGAACACCCAGAATGGTCAAAAACACGTGCCATGAAGCTGATTTTCTTCCAATTTAGGAAAAAACCAGCAATCTGAGCCTGCTGGGTACAACCAACTCTTATACATGTATGAGAGGGCTTTAAAGCTTTGGTTAAGATTTGTTTTCACACAAGGAATGGTTTAGGAGCACCCCTCGCCCTCTGGAATGATGTTTAATGAGAATTTATTTTAAGGTTTCTTGGTGCTGCTGCAGGCAGCACAGAGGCAGCCACAAGCTGAGGAAGATGGAAGAGAAAAAGGAAAGAAGGAAAGAAGGAAAGAAGGAAAGAAGGAAAGAAGGAAAGAAGGAAAGAAGGAAAGAAGGAAAGAAGGAAAGAAAACCCCTGTGGGGACAAGGGGACGGGATGGACTCGCAGGGTGTGCCCCACATCACCTGCACACACACACAACCCTCAGGCTCATCCTTCCCCTCGTGTGTGAAGCTTCCAGGGAAGGAAGGGTGCTGGAGCTGCCTGTGGATCCTGCCCTTTCCCTCCCATCCCCAGGCACGAGCCTGTGCCTACAAAAGGAGTGGAAACTTGGCAGGCTCGGAGCGAGGAGCGCAGTCAGGGGTCGGGCGCGGAGCTGAGCTGCTCCCGTTCTGCTCCGTGGGAATGACACCAAAAAGGTAACAGAGCCTGGGGAATGACACCAAAGAGGTAACAGAGCCTGGGGAACCAGCTGGATTCTCCTTGGAGCCTCCAGCACCATCCCTGACAGATGAACAGGGATGGGCACCGTGCTCTGGGCAATCTGCTCCAGCTCTGGGCACTGAGCGTGGTCACAGCCATTTCCCTGAAGTGTCCAAGCTCCCTGTGATGGGCAGGGTCACTCCATGCAGGCACCAGATTCAGCCCTTCATTAGGTTCAAAAAAAGTGTTTATAGTTAAGAATTCTTCTCCCAAAGTGCGATTTCAGATGACTTAATCCTTTAACACTTCTGCTCCCTGCGGGTGTCTGCGGAGGAGACTCTGAAATGGGAATTTCACGTCCTGTAGATGATGGTATTTTGATTTTCCCCCCATGCAACCCTTGCAGCAGTAAGCAGAACAGGTAATCAAGCCTTCAATCGGCCCGTGCTGATGCTCAGCAGGCCTGGGACAAGCTGATGTGGCAGTAAACAAGTCTTATCAGGGCACCCACAATTAACTGCTGTAACCAGAGAATGTAAATCACTCCACTCCAGCAGACGTGTGATCCCAATTTGCACCTCATCCAAGTCAGCTCGCCCTACATTATTTACACAGCCTCGGATCTCGCTTGTACCTGCTAGGGGATTAATGTCTGTACTTAATATAACGGTAAAAAATTAAAAAAAAATTGAACTGGGGGAAAAAAGAATTTCCTCAGACGCCTCCTAGGGGGTCCCACTAAGTTTTGATCATGACACACCTTCCAACTCCATTCTCAAAGTAATTTTTACTGGCCGGCAGTGAAGGGACAAGGTCCCACATGAAACACACTTTTATTCCCAGATACAACCCGGGAAGCCACAACTTCCCTCAAGGCTCCTGAAGCAGCAATAATCTTGTTTTCTCTGTACAGCTCCTGGCACATGTGAACCCAGTGTACAGCTGGTGCCTAAAGACACCACTCCAAAATAAATCTGAAATGCAAATAACTTATTTAAACTATAATACAATCACATTTCTTTTTATAGTAATCATAAATCTCCTTCTTTATTATAATCACATCTTATCACATATAAAGTAATTTAATACAAGACCTACCTTCCTACATATTATTGCATTAGAGAGAGCAAACTTTTTTCAGTGTTATTTATTTCCAGGAGAATCTGCAGGAGGCACTCTGGCTCTGGAAGCATCGTGACCTAAGTTATATTTTAGAGTAAATTCTTTAGCTTCTATTAGGTTAAATGAGCTTCAGTTTGAGCTTTGTGTAAGTGAGAAAGTTCCTGAACACCCGGAGCAATCTGGGAGGTGACACGCGGGAGATACCCTGAAACCACACAAGGGATGGAAACAGGCTCCCAAAATACATCTTAAATTCAGGTAAATTTTGGTAAGTGTTCACACGACTGCTCTGAACAGGCTACAAACCTGAGCAGCTCCAAGCCACAGAGAGGTTACAGGGTAAGGAGAACTCTACAGACCTTTCTTCACCAGCTCCCCCCAAATAATCTGCCAAGAGAAGGAGCACGACAAGCTGCCTTGCCACTGTTGGGAATCCAATCCCAGTCCCTGGAGCAATTTGCACTCACTTTTGAAGAGGGGAGGCTCTGGGCAGTGGAAGGGACTCCAATCCCGGTCCCTGGAGCAATTTGCACTCACTTTTGAAGAGGGGAGGCTCTGGGCAGTGGAAGGGACTCCAATCCCGGTCCCTGGAGCAATTTGCACTCACTTTTGAAGAGGGGAGGCTCTGGGCAGTGGAAGGGACTCCAATCCCGGTCCCTGGAGCAATTTGCACTCACTTTTGAAGAGGGGAGGCTCTGGGCAGTGGAAGGGACTCCAATCCCGGTCCCTGGAGCAATTTGCACTCACTTTTGAAGAGGGGAGGCTCTGGGCAGTGGCAGGGACTCAGCAGAGGCTGCCAGCAGCCTCCAGCCAAGGCAAGCAAAGCGGGAACGCCGAGGGAGCGGAAAGCAGAGTCCTGCCCTGCCACAACCATCCAGGCTCCCCAAAGGGTGGCCAAGGCTGCCTTGTGGTCACCTGCCCCGTTCTCTGTTGCACAACAGGAGATCCCAAGAGCCCCCAGTCTCTGTGGCACCGCGGGTTAGGTCACCATTAGGAACATATTTTGCAACCCACATAATAAACACTTTATCCGACTTACTAAAACGAGCCCGGAGGCAAAACGAGTGTAAACACAGGCACAAAACTACTGATATGTGGACAAATACTTGACAAAGTGAGGACCAAAATTTGCCAAGAGTCATTCTGAAAAGCCCATGGCTTTCGAAAACAAGCTTTGCTTTTTATCTTTGGTTTACCAAAGATTATGTGCAGCAGCCAATACAGTATCAAAGCTTAAACCTCAAGTCCCTGCAATCTCCTACCCATCAAAACATTTCCCATGGTTTTATTAGCACTAACAATGAAGTCAATGGGAGAAGAATCTGGCCAAAGCCAAAACAAAAACCTCACACGCCGTTATTTTGCACAGAATGAGCAAAAGACTTGTGAGAAACACAGTATCACCTAGCAGGGAACCACAGATGTAATAGTATATATTTCCAGTTCCATCCCCAAGGAAAGGATGGTAAAAAAAGATTTAATTAAAAAAAAAGCAAGAGAATAAACAATCCCACCCCTTCTGTTGCCAGGAAAGCCAACACAGGCAGATAAATCCACTGAAACTCAGTGTGTCTGCAACAGGTACCAAGGAGAGAGATTTAATAAAGGATGGAAAACCAGCAGGTGATCTCTCAGCAAAACCCCAGCACCTTTCTCCTGAAAGTCAGTTTTGAACTGAATGAAGGATGGAGATTCTCCTCCACACCCTCCTTTTGTTGGTGATGGATTTGTAGAAGCATTTTTTGTGTCTTTTACGGCAGCAGCCACATTAAGCTCTAGTTGGGCTTTGGCTGTTCCTATTTTCTCCCTCCCAAAATCCTTCATCCTCATCATGAGATGAGCTGAACCAGCACAAGATTTACTTTCTTTTGCAAGCACTCCAATGTCTGGAGACTGAATTCCTGCCTATGAATGGGTGTGTGTATGTTATCAACACACATGAGTGAGTGCATCGTACACTTCTATATTACTGATTTAAACAACATGAAGCAGGAATCCTCCAGCTCAAATTCCTCAGGATCTAGGGAAGCTAAAGGCTGTCTCAGCCACTGCTAAAATGCAGGGAAACAGCTGTGGACTTTGGATGCTACAAGAAGTTTGAATTTTCAGCAAAGTTTGCAGCCTTGCTCGTCCTGGCGATCCCAGCCCGCCGTGACGTCCAAGCTCCCGTGTTTACAGTATCCATGGCCAGGAGCTGCTTGATGGAGCTTAGACTTGTCTAATTACAGCTCAGCAGCCATAAGCAGAAATCCAAAGTATAAAATCAAACATTTTGGTCAGCTACAGGGCGCAGCTGAAGGCTGAATCAAGCAATAAAGTGCCTTGTAATCTCCAACAACTCCCTACTGCCACACGCGGTGCCACCGGATGAGAGCAGTGCCACCAGCAGCAGGCTCCAATACCAACTTGCCATTCCAAACTTTATTTACAAACTCAGCTACAGAGTTTATTCATGGCCAGAAGTGCTCTGAACTTCTAAATGACCAAGCTGGACATTGGTGGAATCTTTCCCTTTGAATTTCTGAGGAGTTTACAGGGTTTAGAAATGGTGTTTCTTCACGAGAAGAAGATGAGAGGCTGCCTGAGGACATTGTTTATTAAAGCCTTTTGTTCAATTTACAAATTGAAACAAATAATTGTGGAGACATTTGCAGCTATGGAAAAAACGTGTTTACAAAGTGGAATAAAATACAGACTAAATACATTTGGATTATACTGGATCAAAACATATGAGTTTGTAACATAGCATAAAGGGCGGTCGACACTACGAGGACAGAAGGAAAGGCGCCACTGAGTCATGGATTTTATAACAATCTGGTCACTTGAAAGACTTTGGAGAGTTTTACTCTCAGAGTCCTTAACACGCAAGAAACTCAGAGCCACCCTCAGCAGTGAGCAGCCCTTGAGATCACAGACAACCCACCCCAAGGACACCTACCTGCTGTTAACACATGACAGAAGCTTCCTAGGAGGTAGGAAAGCTCCCCGAGTTCCAGTTAATATTCCACTGGAATATTTCTTGATGCTTTCCTTGGGTTTGGGTTCAGTCTTCCTCATTTGGTCTCACATGTAAACCCCAAATGCATTCAGAAATTGCAAAGCCATCTCATCTCTTCCTCCCTCACACACAGCACTGCTCTCTACAGAGACATCTGTCTCACTTTAAATGTTTTACACTGTGAGGCTGTCACCTCTTGGAAGATTATTCTGTAGTTTAACCCTCATGTTCTTAGGGAAATATATTCTGGATACGGGATAAATAATATTGATTGCCAATATATGGAAGAATTTCCTCCCTGGGAGGGTGGGGAGGCCCTGGCACAGGGTGCCCAGAGCAGCTGTGGCTGCCCCTGGATCCCTGGCAGTGCCCAAGGCCAGGCTGGATGGGGCTTGGAGCACCCTGGCACAGTGGAAGGTGTCCCTGCCCATGGCAGAGGTGGCACTGGGTGATCTTTAGGGTCCCTTCCAACCCCAACCATTCTGGGATCCTTTAATCTGGCACGGAGTAAAGGGAATTGTATCAGAGATAAACCTCAAAGAGCCCAACCAAGGCAGGGGAATTAGATCAGTGGAAAAATGGCACGAGAGGGATGAAGTGCTGCTCCTAACTGTGAGCTCTCAAAAGCTTATGTAAACAGCAATTTCCTCTAATATCTTAATTAATAGCACGATGACAGAATCAAGCGCTGTCCACAATGCTGATGGGAATTTCCAATAGAAGAAATCTATCACCATTAAAAGAAGGAACAGAATTAATCAACCAAATTGTTGTCCAGTTTACAAACTCCACGCAAAGGAAAAGAGCCATTACTGCCAGTGGAATACCACGACTAAGGACCTCTTAGTAGCACAGAAGTATTTTCTTAACATCAGTAAAGTATGCTAACTAATATTATATTTAGTTAGCTGAACTCCTCCAGGGATTAAAGGCCCACTGTGCCTAACAAAACTTTGTCTTGAAACAGCCTAGCAAATGTTATTTTAGCACAGAGTATTTGATAGCTAATCGTGCTATAAAACTATAAAATAAAGTTGTGTTTATTGGTACAATTAATCCCTCCATAGCCCACAGGGCTACGAAAGAAAATGGGGGGATGAGGGAGATCAGATCAGGGGGGTGGGGTGAGAAAGGAGGGATTATCAGGAGTAGGGAAGGACCAGGATTCAAGCAGTGGTGTGACTCTAGGGAAATACTATTATTATTATTATTCCAGTTGTAATCAAGAACACCATCTCCATCTGGGAGTGCCTGAGAGAGCAAAAAGGTGAATTTCAAAAAATTTCCCCTCCAACCACAGCCAAATGTGTCACTGCACAGCAGAACATCCCCACCCCATTCCAACAAATCGATTCCCTAAAATAATGCAAATCACAATTCTTCCCCACTGCCTGAATTTGTTCAAAGCTTTTCCAACTAGGAACAATCTGGAGCAAAGCACGAGAGAAAAAAAACCAATTCTATGATAGAAGAAACATATGCTTAAAATCTAGAGAGCACGTTAATTGTGGTTAATATGTGAATCAAATTAGGAATGTAAACAACACTAACACTCAGAGCCTATGCAGTGACTTCCTATTTTCATTTTTACAGCTTTGGCATTAATAACCACCAATTGCTCACAGTTGCCAAAGGCTTCTCCTGCACTTCCAGCAGAGGTTACGGGATACTAATGGAGAGCAAATGTTTCTAAGCCAGAATGTGCAGTGCCTTCATCTTGAATAAAATAAATACAGCACCTGAGGACAACGAGGAGAAAACTGCAAGTTTTGATAAAATACAATACAATAAAATACAATTCTATACCCCTTTGAACTCGTCTATGTAGGACATGATGAGGGAGGACAGCCAGAAGTTTACTGTGAATCCCTTCAGGATGCCTTTGGGATGGACAGTTTCTGCACAAACAGCTACAAATCTCCAGTGATTTATGCACTGGTCTGGGAAACTCAGAATCACCTGTGGGGTCATGATCTGTTCCCAAATTCCAAAGGAATTCACAGAGCCCTGCTTGGTTCTCCTAAAGCCACGTCAGCACCAAGGCTGGCAGCACAGCCCCTGTCACAGGGGAGAGCACATCTCCTCCCTTCATTTTTCCAGGAGAAAACCCTCTTCCATAGATTTTGCAACAAACACCACTTGTGTTTTTAAGGGTGATTAACCACATATACAATTTTCTCATCTGTAGGAAATGTCCATAGTTGCAATGAGAAAAAGGGGAAATGAATGATAAACAGCACATGGCGTGTTTGTGCATTCCTTATCTTAAATTCCAAGCTGGATTAAACACAGGAGAGCTCTGCTAACCCCACCTCGTGTCACTGTGTGGAATTTGGGATCATATTGAATATTCCCATGGGACAGGCACCTGATGCTCCCAGCCCAAGCAAATATTTTAGATATTTTATTAATACAGACGAAAAATCAGCCAGACCCCAAACACCCTGCTATGAAACTGGGAGGAGGAACTACAGGTGGCAAAAATAACACACAGATCTGCCAAAACCATGAGATAAGAGTGAGATATGCACGATGATCAGCCTGGTAAGTGATAATCACAGACATTTCAGCATCCTCAGACAGTTGTTGGACTGGCCATGGGCTCAGGTTAATATTTGTATTAAGGAAAAGCTCTTGGGTTCAACTGGGATTAGACAAATGTTGGGTGAGGTGCTGTGCAAGCAAGCAGGGAACAAAAGCTCTTCTCAGGAGAGCATCCTCCTAAATTACAGTATTTGTATTATTATAATGAGAAATTGAAATTACAAACAGCATTCATAGCACAGCATCTCTGAACACAGAACAGCAGCTCCTTGGTGCTGTTGGTGGTATCAGTCTGTGGATAAATCAGTGCTAGCAACAAGTAATATGCAGGAAAAATTGATAGATGGCGATTTTTCTAAAATAAATCATCGTTTGATGGAGTTGTTGCATTAATTCAAAAGATAAAAAAATAAACTCTCGGGATGGAAATAAACACAGCGCTTTCAATGAACCTAATAACATGAAAGTAATGAGTTTGGAAAACAGATGTGGGGAAAGGCAAGGGAAGGCTACAACGCACTCCACGCAATCTGGGAAGGAATGATAAAAAAATTTACAAGCTGTTTTGAGTCCTGAATAAAAGGGGTAATCAAGGCAGGCTGGGCTCTGAGCGGGACGGGCACAGCGTCCTGCAGCAGAGACTAAGCAGAACACCTCACCCTCCCGCACTGTGTGCCCAGGCTTTCCCGTGCTGCTGCAACTCCAGGTCCTGCCTGATTCCTGGTTTTGCAGTCCATAACTCACAGCACTCACTGTAAGGCCTCGTCACCCACTCTTTCCCCCTTTTTTGTTTGATGCTGGACTTTCTGCTGGGGCAGAAACCGCTCGGCAACTGGAGGGGCAGGAGGGGAAACTGGGAGAAAACCAGAAATCAACCCAAAATGCAATGTAACATCCTGAAGAAAGATACCTCACTGCGAGAGAAAGCACCCACAGAGGTTATTTCCATGCTGCCCAGTGGCCTCTCTTGCTAATCATAATTTATGAAAACATCGAGGCAAGAGAGCTGCCGGTTCACGGAGGACGTTCCTCGGCACAAAGTGGTTCTCAAAATGGCACTGTGAGAAAACTCCTCTCTGCAGTTGTTTTACTTCTGCCTCTGAAAAGCTTTCAAATTGAACTGCTAAAGTTCAGCCAGCATCTAATTTTAACCGTGAGTTCCAGGAGAGAGTAAAGCTGGTGGGAAGATTACAGAGTTCCTTGAAGCTCTGACCTACAACAGGAAGAGAGTTGTCAGCCTTCATGTCTCTCACTCTAAATCCCAAGGGAAACAACACTGGCAGAATGTTTTATAACACGTTCCCACTGTAAAATTTTGTATTTGAGAAATATGATGCTTGCTCACTCCTTCTCCTAGACCTTTGGTGTGTCAGTAAAAACAGATGACCTTAAATGAGTAATTTTAGTTTTGCCTTTACACCGCAGTTCGGGTACTCAGGGTTCACAGGGCTCTGTTTACAAAATCAGAGAGAACTGATACTACACAAGAGCAACACATGCACCCACACCTTTAAAATATTAGCGAGGAGCTGGCAGCTTGTAGCAATGTAATAAGGCCTTTTTTCTGCCTTCTCAGGTTAACTCTATAACTCAAGAAATACCCCCACGGAAGGCTGCAATCTGGGATTTTCATGAGGAAGGCTGAAAGGCTTCTGTCAAAGGGCCAAAAAGCAGCATCTGCAAAAGAGCTCAGGAAAGAGAAATTAAAAATAAAATAATTGGATTATGATCTCTCAGCTAATGAAATCAGATATACTGTTTTTCTCCGAGTCAGGGGTTTTAGACAATGCACAAGTGGTACAAGTCTGGATCCTTCCACATCCGAAGGATCATGAATTCAGGTGTTGCACAACATCAGGAAGCAAACCAGGAATACAGCAAAGAAACTGAAAATGTTTTCCTCCTGACGGTAATGAAGGTGTGGTGACAAATAACCTGGAACTGGGCAGGACATGAATAATAAATACAGGCAAACTGTTATTCCAGGATAGGTCTTTGAGTACACGGACAGCTGAAAGAATCCATTCACCCTGGAACAGCTTAAAAAACAGTTTTTTCTTGCTCCCTCCCATTCCTCAGCTTTTCAGTCCCTGGGAATGATGCCCTGAGAGCTGAAGCCCAGTGAGGGGAAGCAGAGGAACCCCAGAGCCCCGAGCAAAGGCACATTCCCTGGCTCCCAAGGCAGCACTCGGGATCTGAGCACGGCCGGCTGGGAGCAGAGGCAGGAGCAGCTCCTGAACTTTCTCCTCTGCTCCATTCCTGCAGATAATGAAATCCAGAAACACCATTCTGGGACACAGTTGTTACAGACCTCACGTTATCTGCTGCTGACCCTCGACTGAGACGTCTCTTAGTCAGGGATGATGATTTTTGCGCTCATGAATAATTAGTTTTGCTGGTTTTAAGGGGGAAAAAAAAAGCGTATCTTTTAATCAGAATCTAAATGAAAAAATGCTAAAAGCTATTCCCCAACATCTGCCAGCCGAGCATAGATTTAGAAATAAAAATCAAGAGGTATAGACTCATCTCAGGGAATTATGTGTTCAAATCCTCATTTATGGAGATGAGAATGGAAGTGTTAACCTTCGGAGTCTTGTGCTGCATATCCGAGGCTTTAGGGTGGCTTAATGAGTCACTGTCTGAAACCAAGAACAAGCTGAAGTTCCTCTCTCACATGCACACATTGAATTTTGTGTATAATTACTCAGTTCTGAGTAACTGCAATTTATTAGATTTTCCCAACAAACGGACGAGTTGCTAATGTACAACACGTTGCAAAGAGCCAGGGCTCCTTCCAAGGAAAGGCAGGAGTTAGTAGGGACTCAAGCCCTGAATGGAACCATGCACTTTATTCCCCCCATTTCTGTGTAAAAATATTTTTGAGGTGAACTTAGTGGCTGTGAAAAGCAGATTTTTCTAACCAGGGGATCAATTTCTAAGGGCAAAGGAGTGGTTTGAGAGCCCTGAAAACAGCCTGTACAAATGATCAGCATTTACTTACACATGAAGCACATGAAAGCTCTCGTTGCTCCAGCCCAGCCAAAGGACAGCTCTCATGAAGGAGTGACTGGAGAGCAATTGTTTTCTCTTTGCATTTAATATAAAATATACTGTTGCAGCATTACATAAAAATAAAGTTTCTCTGTTGTATTATTCACCTTAACACAGAGCTGGCTGCCAGGGAAAAAGGAGGAAACGTGGACAGCGGAGATACTGAGGAAGGACACCGTGTGCTAGGTCAGCAACGTGTCCCATTTTAACTTTTTCCCAATAGAGAACAGCAATGAAAAGTCCCCAGGAGTGGCAGAAGTCACGATACCATGAACTAAACTAACCCCAGCCCAATGCTGTTTTCCCTTATTCCCGTGATTACAAAAATCAGGAAGGTATTGCATGGAGGAAACTTTGGAGTGAGAATGAGAATTTGTAGGGTTCTGTGGAGAAGTTCTTGCAGTGGATAAACCACGCTGAGGGCAGGAGGGGAGCTCAGGCACCTGGCAGCCTCTCCACACCTTCCACTATCCCAGGTTGCTCCAACCTGGCCTTGGACACTTCCAGGGATAGGAAGCCACAGCTTCTCTGGGCACCCTCTGCCAGAACCTCCCAGGGAACAATTCCTGCTGTGTATCTGACCTAAATCTACCCTCCTTCAGCTCAAGGCCATTCCCTCTGTCCTGTCACTGCCTGCCCTATTTATTATGGATCCTGGGACAATGTCCTGGTGCTCCTCGGCTCCTGCAGCAGGAGGCACAGCTGGCACAGGCCTGGGGTATGGATATGAAGAAAGGCCTCAGGTTGGGAATTTCTTTAGCCCTTGCAGTACTTTGTGAAGATTCTCATGTGAAGAATTTAAAACAATGCTATAGTTTTGTAAATCTTTGCACC
>VWZT01014336.1:352959-366366 GCA_013397055.1 Pachycephala philippinensis
CAAGTTCAAATGAAGTTTAAAGGTGAAAAGGGCAAGAAAGTTTCATGACTGGCTGTTGAAAGAGGGAGAAATAACCAGGGTCTCCAAGTTTGCGTTTACTAAAAGCTCAACAATTTTGTATTTTGCTGCAATTCATAACTGCACAAATCCCTTTTGTTGGGTCTGTTTGGACTGAAATTAAACACTTGTTAATAATTTATAACTTAATATCATTAGAAAATAATAATAACTGTCAAGCAACTACATTCAATACATAAAGCAAGTTGAGTGGCTCGTTAGATTATTTGTCAAAGCAACAATTTCTATATATTTTAGCTCATTTCTACTGGGATGAGCGGTTAAAGAGCCACCCAGCTCGCTTGGAAATCATTTCTCCACCAGCTGGGAGCAATTCCCAAATTGCTGCACCTCACCCACATCCAAGTGACGCTGGCTCACTTTAAAAGCACTCCAGCCTGACTCCAGGAGGTGCCTTAAAAGTGCTGGAGGAAGGATGGCCAAAGCCCTTTGCTGCTCACTGACCAAAAATGCATGCCACACTGCCCATGGTTTGCTCTAAATTTGACATCTGAATGGAAGTGAAACAGTGGCCAACAAACCAACTGTGAAAATGAGGCATTTAAGAAGAGAAAATTCTTAATTTTGTTGGTCAAGGACCTGAGCTGCACAAAGCACAGGGGCCAGCACGAAGGTGTAGCTGCCTTCCCCAGAGCTGAGTGCAAACAGAAGAAATACCTGTGTGTGTGAGGGATTTGGGGAGTAAAACTCACTTGTAAAATGTCACAGGCTGTGGTTCTTCTTGGAAGCCACGAGTGTGGCTTTTTGGAAAAATAGATAGAAGCAGAGAATGCCAGAACAGCTTGGGTTGGAAGGACCTTAAATCCCACCCAGTGCCATGGCAGGGACACTTTCCACTGTCCCAGGCTGCTCCAAACCCCATCCAGCCTGGCCTTGGGCACTGCCAGGGATCCAGGGGCAGCTTCCCTGGGAAACCTCTGCCAGAATTCCTTCCCAATATCCCATCCAACCCCACTCTCTTTCAGTTTGACATCATCAGACACCTGACCTATTTGATCACTTTTCCCTCCGTGTGAGCACCTGTGGCAATTCTATTTTTGTTGCATATTAATCTATGAAGTCGAAAACTTAACATTTAAGTATACTGAGCAAGGAAGTTGGAAGTTCAGGTTAAAAAAATCAGTATGAGACCGTCTATCCCAATCCTGAGCTCATGTAAATTGATTTAAGTCAGTGGTGCCAGAAGAACTGACATTAGTCAGGGGTCTGCTCTTGTTTCCATTTATTTATCTGATACAATTTCTAATGTACTTACTGAATAAGTCTTTTCTCCTTTTATTCCTTTCAAACTCCTTCTCCTTCCCTTGATTTTGTCTCTTCTGTCCCCTTTGCCTGAACAGACACATCCAGAGAGAGCCATCTCCCCCCACCCTGCATCACCCCTTTTCCTCCCTCAGCTCTTCCCTTCCTCACCCTGCCCTGTTTTCTTCCCATGATTTCTTCTATTTCTTATATTCCTGGAATATTTCAAGGAAGCAGAGAAAGGCTCCAAATATTATTTACAGCACAACAGCTCTCAAAATATTATTTAATTTACCTTGAAGCTGAGGAGCTGCCCAATGCCCTCATGTACAAAGAGGCTTTGAGCTCCTTTAAAGTGACCATGCAAATAAGAAAGGCAATAACAGAAATGGTATTTTATTTCATTTATTTTTAAAGTCTCCCATGCTTCTCCCAGAAATTGAATGGTACCTACAGAGGAACCAGAAGATCCCACTCTGATTAGTGACAGTAGGTCCTTATAAGTCATAATTAACTTTTTTAATTCTTCAGTCATTAGTTAAATGTGGAAGGTTCCTTTTTTTTTTTTGAAGGGAATGCTCTCAAACACATGGAAAAAATATAAGAATCGATAAAATTGATCTATAACATATTTTTACTTGAGAAAAGATTACAAGGTTGAATCTTAGCATTATATACTTAAAACCATTTCTTGTTCCACTGCCTTTACAGTTCCAAAAAAAATGTACATTTTGGAGACAAAGGCCTTTATCCTCTTAAGTGCTGTGGATTTCATGCCAATCTCCCAATATAAAGCAGACTTCAGACTTAGACCCAAGAGAAATGGTCTCGGAAAGATTAGATTTTCCACCACAAAATAAAAGCCTTGTGTGGGGAACCACACCAGCTCCAACACCTCCTTCCTCCTGAGGACTCGTCTGACACGGAGAAACACCCCCAGCCCATCCCATGCCCCCTCCTCCCAATGGAAGTGGTTTCATCATTCCTCTGCTCTTGTGCCAGCCACTCTTAACACATGCAAAATTTCCAGAATTATCACATTTACCTGAATATCCATAGCTTTTTGGGTTTTTTTCCTTATTCTGTATTATTTTGCAATATAGAATGAGTTTGCTCTTAATATTAGTGTGCAACGTTAATTCTCACTGATGATGAGAAATAAGACAATCTCAGTTTAAGTGGCACATACAGAACATAATGATGAAAAATTCTTTTAAATCAGCAAGATACTTTTAAGAGCTGCCCATCAAAGGTGTGCACCTCTAATAGGAGCAGTAGATTATATGAAATTAATGATGCCAAGTATCTGGCAGCTCCATAAATACAAGAGGAAACTTTCTTAAACTACTCATGGGGTAAAAAGGTATTTTATCAATCATCCCCATATTAGAAAACACAGATTTTTCAGGATATTTCAAACCCCATTGCCAGTAACAAAGTAGGACAAGCAGGGAAAGGAGAGAAATATAGATTCAATACAATGTAGCTGCTGAGGATTAAATTTTAACACCACCAAAGCCACGCAGAAAAGAATGAATTCAAGAATCAGAAGATTAAAACTGCATGTAGTCAGCTGGGATTGGTGAGCTACAGATGGAAACTTTCTTGACAACACACAGTTTCAATTCTAGTTAGGATATTCTGTGATTAAATGCTCCGACAATTTTTGAGTACATCACTTTTTTTCCTACCGGCTACTGTGATACAAAAGACATCTCCTGCAAACATAGAACTGGTAAAAAAAAAGTGCAAGTAAAAGCCATTTAGGTTTCCAGCAAAGACATCAAAGCAAACCAGCTAATGGACATCCAGGGTAGTCAAATCACTCCTGCAAAATCCATTAGTTACTAAAAGTTCTGGAGGGCTCAGTTTTTACAGTAAAACCTGTAAAAACTCAGTATCCAGTTTCTCTGTTGGGACACTGAGGTGTGAAGATCCAAACGATGCTGGAACTGAACTTGTATATTTGAACCTTTTGAACTCCAGCTGCCCTTCATAAATTACTTTACCACCGGCTTTAACACGTTCCTAACCCACCGTGCAAGAAAGGGGAGGAATCATTAAAAAAACCTGGAAATGGAACTGAACTTTCTAACACTTCCAATGGAATTCGTCTTGGTTCAAAAGACAAGCACCCACGGCAGGAGAGGGGGATGAGGAAAAGCTTCCAGATAGTGCAGTGAAATAACATCTGGTTCCATGCTATGAAAACAGTGGCCAATCCCCCTCCCAACCCCAAACCCAGTGGAAGGGAATGGAAATGGCCCCAGACAGGAACAGGGAGTTGCTCCTTCCCATCTGGAAACGCTGTCAGATGGAAGCAAATCCCACCAAATTCCCAACTGGTACCAGAACTTCGTTCTGCACCTCAGAATGGGACAGGCACTCCATTCTGCACCTCAGAACGGGACAGGAACCTCATTCTGCACCTCAGAACGGGACAGGAACCTCATTCTGCACCTCAGAACGGGACAGGAACCTCATTCTGCACCTCAGAACGGGACAGGAACCTCATTCTGCACCTCAGAACGGGACAGGAACCTCATTCTGCACCTCAGAATGGGACAGGAACTTTGTTCTGCATCTCAGAATGGGACAAGAACCTCATTCTGCACCTCAGAACAGGACAGGAACCTCATTCTGCACCTCAGAATGGGACAGGAACTCCGTTCTGCATCTCAGAATGGGACGTGCTGCCCTGGATGGACACGACTTTGGGATGCAGAGGGTCCTCACCCCACCCCACCCACAGGGAGACAGATTCACCCTTCCCCTGAGGGAAGCTCAAATATTTAGAGTTTAGAAACTAATCCAGCTCCAAGACAACGGCAATAAAGATTCTTAATTAATTTTAAGGTGAATTAAGCTGCAGAACATCAGCTCAGGAGCTCAAACACAACATTTCCTGCTTTCCACGGGAAATGAGGACAGGGAGCAGCTCCCTCCTCGTTATTTTTTAGACTGTCATTGTGTTTATAGCCAGTCAACCACTGGGATTTTGGGGAAAAATGAAGGTTTTAACTCCAGAAGAATGGAAAGGCTGGTTCCCAACCAGGACAGCACATTATCCTAACCAAACCAGATATTCCTTTCTCCTACACCTTCCCTGCCTGCAGAGAGCTCAGCATCCAAACCTCCACATGAACTCTTCAGCCCCAGTCCTGCCTGCGTAAGGATTGTCTTTGGGTTCAGGAAAGTCACCAATTTTTTTATTTTCCATCTGAGATTTGTCATTTCCAAATGAGGAAGCTGCCCACCTTAGAGGAATGTGCTTTCAAGAGGTCACCTAATATAAAAATACTGCTTTTCTCTTTGGATGATGATGTTATCTGGACACTGCATTTCACTTTCTCTTTAAAATGATCTTGCTAAGCAGCAAAGGGACACAGCAGCTCCCATTTACAGGTCACCTCAGGTCTCCTGAACAAACTATGCCCCAGGGTTTTAGTGAAACTCAGGAATTCCAAAAGCAAAGCACATTGCCCTTAGCACACAAAATGCTTCTGATTCGCAGAATGACACAAATGTACAAGAAAAAAAAAAGGATGTCTGATTATTTTTTGTAATGGATGGCTTTTAGATGGGCAGAACACACTCAGGCATTTCTTAAAGCCCCAAACCACGGGTGATTTCCAACAAAGGCCTTGTGTGAAGTGCTGCTTGCTTATCACAAAGACTTGGAAAAAGAATTTTCAGGGGTTGAACTCAGAGTTTTAACCCTGGACAAAGAATCAGATGCTGCACAAGTGTGTGCTCCTCAATTCCGTGGTGCTGCCACAGCTCTTGAATCCCTCAGATTGATAAATTCGTGTGAAATTATTCGACATTTCAGAAGAAAATAAACAAAAAAGGAAAACGACACAACCTTCTGAGTAAAGTCCATGGCACAGTTTGCCTGTTTAAGGAATAAGATACATGAAATCTTATTAAATGTGGGCTTGCAATTTATGCAATTACCACCTCCATTAATTACAACTCCTACTGAGACATTACAATGGATCACGTGGACAGTCCGACCCAGACGAATGAACACAGATGTTAAAAATGACCACTAAAGCTCACATAATTTAACCTGTTTTACTTCCCACTTCCATGAAGAAAAACTTGTGGTTTCTCCTCCCCTTTCCCCCAGCACAGAGTGGTTTTCTTTCCCTGCCTTCCCCGCTTGGGAACGAGCCACGGATCATTTACACACTTCCGAGCTTTGCTGGGGCACTTTCTGAGGATCCCTCTGGAAAATGGGACCACATTTCAAAGCAGAGGGACGCAGGTAGGAGCCTTCAAAAAACAGGCCAGCAGCCAGAGTGGTCATCAGTAATTTTTGTTTAAATGTATTAACAACATCATTTAGAGCGTTCGCGTAACCCAAGCATCCCCCCACTGTGCACGGGGATCTGCAGTCATTACATCTCATCAGCCAGGAAGGATCCACATTTCTGACATTGAACCAACAGTGCACAAGGCCCCAAACCCAAACGACAGCAACAGCCCCCCTCTGCCAAACCCAATCCCACGGAATTCAGGAAGCAGAGGTATATCCGAGCTCTTATCCCTGGGAGCTCAGTGCTTTGGGACTCCCGAGCAGCGTCAGTAGGTAAATGCCCAGGCTGATCTCCTCTAAGAGCCACGGCTTCATCTGCTGGGGGGCCTTACAAAATAGCAGAGATCAGTCCTGCCTGATGCAAACGTTAAGTCATAAGAATAACATTACATAATGTACAGCAAAATGTTAATTTACAGGAACCAAATCGAGGCCTGGATGTGCCACAGCGCAGCGGCCCCACGACGGGAGGGCACAAACGAATGGGAGGGTTCTCACATCACTTCTGCCTGTTAGGCCATTTTTGGTTTATATATTTTGTTTCACTCGTTGATAATCTTACAGACAAGGAAAACCGTGCTGCTGGGGAAGTACTAAATCACACCAAAAGAGCTAAGGTTTTTAGATGAAACAAGAAGCTGATTACACATGCACTGAGTATACCAGTCACTAAGCGTTTCTGGATTGCAGGGATAAGATACTCTCTTTGCTTATTACTGCCTCCTTGATCCAAAGAGATTTAAGCAACTGTTTTCAATTAGATGTTTTTAAGCTAGTAAAACTACATCCATAAAGACATATTTATAGAACAACTTAAAACGAGAAGAATTAAAACGACTACAAAACTGATGAATTCCATTCCCCCACCAACCCCCTCCCCACCCCGAATCATTTACTGACCATTAACGAGCAAAAAGCACTGCAATTTTAAGAATTAATCCAGTGTTGCAAAATTAAATCAGATACACTAGGAGGGATAATGACAAACTGGTGGCTCCAGCGTTGTCAGTTTGCGGGTGATACAAGTTCAAGTCGTCTGTGCTAGTGGCCACTCTGTTGGAACAAACATGAACATAAAAGGGAACATTAAAAGTGCAGCAGCACCAACTGAATCAATTCTGTCGCTGAGGACGCAGGCTCAGAAGTGGCACGGGGTAAATTTTGCATTTCAGAAAGGAGCTGCCCAGTTCCAAGACTGCGAGACCTCAGCGCACGGAAATAAAGGAAGAGGCAGCACTGGAAGTCAATGAGAGGGAGAGGATCCTCATTTCCCTCTAAATTCCAGAGCACAAGAGGCTGGCAGTGTGGCTTTGCCACACATGACTGCTTTCAGCCCTGGGAACCCATGAGGAATATTCTGAGAGCTCCAGGAACAAAACTGAGCTTTGATAGTTTTCATCCGACAGCTGCTTAAACAAAATTTGCCTAAAACGCTCTGCAGCATGTGACTGGAAATATTTGCAGGATGAGTCACCTCATCTCTGGCACTGGAGAGCACAGAGCCACGGCAGAGGTTTGGGATGGCCAGAGCCACGAGCAGGGACACCCTCAGCTCTGCCAAAGCCATCACTGATCAGCTGCTCACTGACATCTCTATTTTCTACCTGACTGGCCCACGTTGGAGACAAAATAACTGCTAAGGAAAGCCCCACTCCAGCCCTGCCTCCTCCTGCTGCTAAATCCATCTGAAGAAGCTCGAGGCATCCTAAATTTTATCTTCCCCAAACTTCCCTACAAGCTCAATTTGTTCCTACCTAAGCACATCGTCGTGAAAACACTTAAAAGCACATTAACAGTGGAGTGACTTGGAGATTCAAATACATCACTTAAACATACATATTTTATACATTTAATACCCTCCAGAATCAGGCCATAAATACAAATGGATGTTACAAAGCATGACCCAGAGTCTCAGTCTGTCACCGTGGCCTTGGCCTGGGCACCTGGGGTGATGGGTGCTGTGCCCTGGACCTGGGAATCTCAGGGAAGCACAAGAGACATTTTATTTGCCTTTTTTTTTTTTAAATTAAGCCCCTGCAGTTTACATTTGCTCCACATGCTGAAGAAGCACATGCAACATAATTTTAGCAATTATAGTGGGTGATTGAACCTAGAGTTACACACAGGGTCTGTTTTTAAGGGAACTCTTCAGCCCTGAAGTAAGGAAGTGTCCCTTGGCTGTGCAGCACCTTGCCTGTCCCCAGATACATGGGATAAAAAGGAATATTTTAGGATATTTGGGAATAAAGGAAAGGAGACAGGGAGGACTCAAGTAGTGACACAACCTGTGCAACTGCAGGCTGGTTTTTGTTCCATGATGTTCAAGTGAGGAATTCATCCCTTAAATCTCTGTATTGATCCTGCACAGCCCAAACCTATTGGACAGGCAGATCCTCACACACCCACTGGCATCAATTCCTGCATCCAGATGAGCCATGGGATTATTTAGGTTGGAAAAGACCTCCAGGATCATGGAGTCCAACCGTAAGAGGCATAATTACATCAGATTCCCCCTGTTGAATGAATGTGTCTCTGATCCTCGGACTTGTCATTGGGTTTGATCACGTTTAGAATGTGTTAAGATTAAAACCATTACATTTTTGTTTATGGGAAATTCAGGAATGACCAGGCCAATCCCATGCCTTTCATTCCCCAAGTGTCTCTCTGCAGGGTAAAGGATGGCTGGTGTGAGCAGAAGGTGCAGGATCAAACCAAAAGCCAAGTTCCACACACTTATATCCAGATTGGCAGAGCAAATCTAGGAGATAGAAGTGAACATAAAAGCAAGTGAAATAACACGGCCAGGGAGGCAGCAAACAACCTTGCCTAAGGCACAACACTAATGCCAGACTAACTTCAAAGCAGCCACTGAACCAGCACAGGTGACAAACAATCTGCATAAAAATAAGTCTAAAGCAGCACTGGCTCCTTCTCCTTCCCCTAGTCCCTTCTGCACTTGCTCATTTAAACTCTTATTTTTTTTATTTTAGACATGGAACATTGTATATAAATGAGAATTTTGGCTACAAGTTTCCTCAAATAAACTCAGCTAAGAGAAACCCACCACATCAGAGCTTTATTCTGCCTATTGCTTTTTGTTTTGCTAATTGTAATTTATAATGAACCTCTTCCCCAGTAAGCTGACTCAGGGAAAAACCACTCTGAAAGGCATCAGCTACTGATGAATTGTTTTTATTAATTAAGTTAGAGAAACAAAAACCACAGTGGTTTTCAGTGCTGCAACTTGCAGCAGAACCCACAAGCTTGGAGGGAGAAAGTGTGAAAGTCACAGCTCTGCTCTGAACATCTCCTCCATTTATTTACTGGGGGGCTGAAATTCCAGAGAAAAGGGTTTTTTTCCTCTCTCTTAACCTAAAGATTTGGTCCTTTGAGCAGCTGCTTTGGACTTAAGAAAGCACCACAAAAGCCACTGCCTTTACTGCATTAAAAACTGAAATAATGGGTATTAAGCAGAAGTAGCTTTTTTATACCCTGATATTTGAGAGGTTCAGCCTGCACAGGGCTTTGCTGAAAGAAGAGTGGATGGAAGAATAGAGTTAAGAAAAGCATTTAATCCTGCTGAGTCCCAAAGACCTTTGGATTTTCCTTTTGAGTTTTAGCAGCCAAGAGATTCAAGTTTTATTTTCCCTCAGGATTTGAGACTGAGGACATTGAGGAGAATCTCTGGATTTTGGACACCCCTTGGTCCTGGGACATCACACCAAGGAAGGTGGGGTTCCCTTGCTGGGATTTCTTCCTTTAAACATGCAGTTGGTGAAGAAATTAATAATTTTCAATAATAAAACTTTGGAATGCCCTTATTTAAGACAGCATCCTCTTTGAATAGTGACATTTTATATAATAAGTTCTATTAATAATAATCAGCCTCTACTTTTGCCCATCAGCTCTTCTTCTGCTCACCCACTCACCACTATTTTATTCAATCTCACACAACTTTCATGGAAAGAACCAAAATACCCTGAAATTTGCACATGCAATCAAAAGGAAGCTTATTCACACAGTTAGGACATGCTTTTTCATGCACTGCTGGTTACTGGAAAGTTTAACTTTTGTTAGAGGATAGAAATAAAACAAAACAGGAAAGTGGATATTTGTCTCACTTATTTCAAGTGTACATATTTTGGGTAATTTTATTTTTTCCCTGTGACACAGAATAGAGACTCTTCTTGGAGCCTGTAATAGCCCTCAGAGTGTTTTCCACCAAGAATGCAAAAAAGAAACACTTTTGCTGGAGAAGTCATGGAAACTGGTAAATTGAAGACACAAGCCCTCATTGAAAACCTATAATTTTTTAATTAAATTTACATGTCAGTGGATCTTTTGAGCTTGGCCTGGGTGTTTTTTATAATCTACGTTTCTCGTGCTTTTTCCCATGGGTATTTCTGCACTATTTCCAAACTGGGATTACTCAAGTTGAAGTGTGATAAAGGGCACATTATAGTTATATTAAGCAAAATAGGGAGGAGAAAGCTTTTCCATAGTCCAAAGAAAGCTGTTCTCCAAGCCTCATTTCTGGTAACAAGCAGAGCAAGGCAACCACTCAGCTAGAAACTGCTGCCGTCAAATCAACGCTTTGTCTTGAGAAAGGGGGGGATTTATTCCATCCTCTTCTGCTTTCCGCTGAAAAATAAAGGTTGTTTTGCTTCAAAATCGTTAAGTCCTGCTCTGGGGTATCATGGAAAGCGTGTTGTGAGCAGCAAAACCATGGGTGTGAATGTCTGCTGGTGTTTGGAGGAGCTGCAGAGGAGGGGATTTGTGGGCACAGTTTGGGTTTTCTGCCCTTCCCAGCGGTTTCACAGCCGTGTTGTTCCTCCTCACAGCTCCCCTGAAAGATGCAGGGCTTTGCACAGTGCCTGGCCCAAATCAGGACTTGTCACCAGGGCTGCAGCCACGGAGACAGGCAGCAGCTGGATGGGGAAGGGAAGGGAAGGAAGGAAAGGAAAGGAAAGGAAAGGAGGGCACGTCAGCTCAGAGCGGCAGAAAAGGTTTTTCACGGCAGCTATTTGCAACCCTCCAAGGAGCTACAGAGGCTGCCCATTAAAACCCTGTTAAAACACTTCTGATGTTGTCAGCAGTGGAGAGCTGAAATAGCACAGTGATCACTGAGATACTATCTGCCTCAAGCAGTTCAGTGGTACTGTCAATAATATGAGCAAGAAGGTACAAGATGAGCAACAACCTAATTCCTGCATCAAAATTTCATAAACTCCCTCGGCTGGTAAACACCAGAAATGTGGGCAAACACAGGCCAGCCAATAAACCACCCAGAAAAGATGACCTCTGGTCTGGAATCTTTCCCAAAAGCTTTGAACCTTTAAGTTAATTTACACTTTGAAAGCAAAGCAGAGTGATGGTGAGAGGAAAGCAGGAGGGAGGAGGTGATGCCTCTCCCATCAGCACTCCTGAGCTGCTCCTCAGCTCCACGTTCCTGACAGTGCCCAAGGAAAAACCACAGCACCACTTTTAGGCATACACCCTTCCAAATATCCCAGGCTATAGTTTCTCCCCAGTTTTCTCTGCTTTGATTTTCGATTGATCTTCAGTACTAATTCCTTGGGATAATTTTTGCAAGTATATTCTTACCAGGTAAGAAAACTTGCCACTTCTTGAGGAAAGCGACGCCTTGTTTGAAAATAGAACTCCTCACGTGCCAGGGTACTAAAACTGTGAGTAATGACAGCAGAATCATCTACTCCTCTGCTACTCTGCTCGTGAGTAAGTGCTACTCACAGTGAGTAATGGCTGGACAAACAGGGCCAAGGTGAAGAGTTATTTATAATACAGTAGCCACTGAGTAAGAGCTTAGCTATGAATTCGCTGCTCTGGCTACAATTTCGTGAGAAAATGAACAGAGCCAGCTTTTGGTTTTCTAGTTTTAAAAGCTATACACCCACTATAAACTAGCAAAAATAATTCAGGAAGGATTGGGGTGGTTATTTATAAAGCAACCATGACAGAGATCGTGTGCACCTCAGCTGGATGCAGGATAAGCAGAGATGCTTTCATTCCTTAGGTGCTTCCTCAGGATGGCTGTGGCAATAAATATCCACTGCAGAGAGCCAAAAGGCAGAGCTTGCTGCAAATCAAGCAAAGAATTAGACTTAGGTTTAGGGGTCAGAATATCCCTCCACTTCTGAATAGGGAGTGACTGTGCCAAGGGTCTCAGAGCAAACTCCTGTCAGGGGCACCCTGATCTGCACAGACCCACCATGCTGAGGAGTATTTCTGAATTGTTTCTGTCAGCCCAGAATGAAGCAAAGGAATAATAACATATTTGGGCATAAAAAAAAAAAGGGATTGGGAAAACACTGGGATAACAGGATCAAGCTCACCACTCTCCTGAATTTCCTACACAGGACCTCGTGATTTCCCAGTGCACCCTGCAGAATAAATGGATATTTTCCAACTCCCACACTACAGGTCATGACTCCCTGGTGCTAATTTGGATTCTGCTGAGGAACTTTTTATCGAGTGGAGTTCGGAGAGCAAGGTACAGCGAGAGACTTTGGGCTTGGCACTGTGTATTTGAAGGCTGGTTTATAGAAAACTCTGGGTTTTACCCCACAAGGACACATGGCTCAGATTTGGGATGGAAGCAGACACTCGGAAAACCCGAAGGAGCAATTCCCCAATTTAATTCTGAACTGCAAACACAGAAGGAATGGTTTCTTAGGGGATTTTTAAACCAACTGCCAGCTTTAATATCTGTTGTGCTTCCAGTTTGGAGAGTCCAAGGGGGTATTTTCACCTTGACACACAAAGTTATACATCAAACCAAGCTCTCCCATCTTTTTGGGGGGAAGTTGGTTACTTTAGTGCCACTGAGGCCCTTGCAAGTGGCCGAACTTCCCCTTAGACAAGCCCCGAGCTCAGCCAGAGCCACCTGAAAAGTCTGATTAAAAACTTACAAATCCTAAAACTAAGTATCTTGTATTTTTTACATATCTTATGATTTTCACAAAGTTGTCTTTCCCCCTCCCCTTATCTAAAGGAAAGTTAAACCCATTCAGTGTGAGAGAGAAGGAATCCAAAGAGTAATGACAACCTCCCTCCCTCTCTCTCACGAGCCTGAAGTTAAATACCTGCCTTTGTACAACTGTTCCCCTTCTTTTATTAGCTAAATATTGTGGCACCAGAGCACGAAGAATAAAATTACAACCACTTGAGATGAGTGTAACTTTTACAAGAGTCAGATATCCCCAACAACCCGACAGTCAATAACCCAGCACAAATTAACTCTGGCAAATAATAGGTGTGTTGACCCTAAATTCATGAGGCAATAAAACCTACCAACAGCCCGTTGTTTTTAAAATACCCAGGCACTTCTCAAAGACAGTATAGTTTTTGTTTGGGAGCAAGAAGATCATTAATTAGGAAAGCTTTTAAAAGAAGTTTTAGTATCATTAGCAAAAGCTAATGGGAAAATAAATTAAGTTACAACATCTGACACCAAGTTTGGAAAAGAAAGGCACTAAAACCCCAAAGCTGCCTAACCCTTACACGTCCCAAGAACTGCACCCATAGATCCCCTTCTCCCCAGACCTCCATAACCACAATAAAAAAATTAGATTTCCTCCCTTTCTTATTGCATTTTGAGTTGGAGACACGTTGCTGCCAACACAGTGCAGTCACAGAGATATAATTCGAACCAACTTTGTTCAGCCCTCCAACTCCACCGCAATGAAAATACACTCAGAAACACAATCTAACAATCTATTCTTCCAAATTTTCTTTTTTTTTTTTTT
>VWZT01014336.1:366472-437126 GCA_013397055.1 Pachycephala philippinensis
TGGCTTGGAGGAAAATTCTCTTTCCCCTTGCCCTGGATGCTTTGCTCAGAGACGCCACGATGTCTGTCAAACAATCGCTGCATACGGGGAAAGGCACATAATGACATTGTCCATTATTCCAACCATGGCAGCTAAGGAATTATGAAAGATTTATACCTATTTCATATTAAAACTATTTAGTAAATGTCACATAGCACAGCAAAAAACCATGTGCACATTATTGAGAGGGCAGCAGGTTCAGCACAGAGCTCTCGAAGATGCCCAGACTCTGCAAGCAAAGGGTTTATATTTTATGCAGAGTTTTTATTAAAACCTTACAGGGCCACAACACCTTTCTCTGGTTTTCTAGGAAGAAAGAAAATGTAGATTTTGAATACTGTACCATTTAAAAAGAAAGCTGTACAGAAAGTAAAATTAAATATTAATAACAGATTAAAAAAATTCGGAAAATTAACTGAGACAATTCAAACTGCAACAGCTCAGTACATCAAACCCCTATTCCTGGACAGGCTGCCTAATTTAAGCAGAAGATGCACTTTCCTCTTCCCTTTTGCTTCAAGCTTTGCTTCTATGAGAAGTCAAGTAATTAACTTGCCAGGGGAAGAAATTTTCCTCTTCAATACCTTTGCATTTGTGTAAAGCAGAATCATACAGAATGCTGATGCAAGCCCCAAAGGGAAGATCCTCGTGTGTGGAGCCCACCCCTGCCAAGGCCACCTTAAATCCACCCCGAGCTGCTGCTGGCTCTGGCTGTCCCTGGGATGCACCAGGGCCCAGGTTCCTCCTGCTGGGATGGAGTTTATCCACAGGAAATACGAAGGGAAAATTCACGCTCAGCTGCTTAATGGGAACTGACGTGGCCTCTCCAGAGAGGGAGAAACTTTGGATGTCAGGCAGGTTAGCATAGGGCAAGCAGACGGTCAATAAAATATTCAATAAAGGACTCTGATATGATAGATCTAATATTGTGGAAAAAGCCAGAAGTCTTTTTTTTTTTGGTGAGAAAATGAGTTTAAAATGGTGGTTAAAATGGTCTGTACAGTATTAACCTCCTAAAGCTCGAAAACAATTGTGGCTGGGTTTTGAACTTGTTAGAAAAGGTAAAAACAACTAAAGACTCGTGCAGCACGTGATACATTTCTGGGGAGAGGCAGAATGCATAATTCAGAATAAGGGCACTACTGTTCTTACAAAATCTGTTAAAAATTATTTCAAAACCAATCTTTAATTATTAAAAAAAAAAGAAGAAGAGTATCTACTGATCACCTAATCCACAGGATGCTCAGGAAAACAGGCACAAACCTCCCCAAGGCTGGATCCCAGCAGAGATCCTGCCTGGAGTCCCAGGGTTTGCTCCTCTCTTCCCAGCCAGATCTAACCTGCTGCTCATTTTCCCAAGCAGGATTCCAAGCAGATTTCCTCTCCAAACAACTTTTCCATGGCAGCTCTTCCCTGCCCTGCACTTTTGCCCCCACATCCCCAGACTGGAGGGGTTGGTAGGAAACCCCCGAGGGATCAGGAGAGCAGCCGGCCGTGAGCAGGGAATCCCTGCAATCATTCTAATGAAGCTAAATCTTGGAGTTTACATAAAAGGAAAATTAAATCAAGCACTGGAGTGGATTGGAAAGAAATACACCAGGAGATGGATAAAGTTAATCACGTTTAGTGGAGGCTGATGCTGACCTACTCAGCCTTGCCTCGGAGATGCCCCAGACTTGCTGGAAGTTTTATTATATGGGAGCACAGAGCACACGGGGTCGTGGCAGCTGCCCTGAATTCCTTCATGTGTGCAGACTGCAGGGAAAAGGAAAGTCCCACCTCACCCCTGCAGCATCCCTGCTGGAGATCTGCTGGGAATGCAGGAGAGCAGGGCTGTGGATTGGGATTTGGGGACTCCCGAAGTCTGGCCCTGTCCTTCAAACCCTGCACTCAGGGACAGGCAAGTCAGGGGAAAACTTCTGAGTCAGGAAAATAATGAGAGCAGAATTTCACTGTTACATTCTAGCAGAGAATCACTGAGGTTGGAAAAGCCCTCAGAGATCATCAGGTCCAACTGTTCCACTGCCAAAGCCACCAGGAACCCACGTCCCCAAGTGCTGCATCCACACATCCTTTAAATCCCTGCTGGGATGGGGACTCCACCACTGCCCTGGGCAGCTGTGCCAGGGCTTTGACATATTTACATGAAGCCCCAAAATCTCCTCAGTGGCCTGGCAAGAGCCAAAATTCCAGCACACATGAGCTGCTGGGTGTTTTGGGGACGTACCCAGCCCACGGGCCCTATGCTGACTATTGGAGTTCTATCTGACATTTATAATTTAAGAAATTGAGTTGTATTTCCCGAAATGCAGTGCTGGAGCAAATATATCCTATTAACTCCTTCTGCTTTAACCAGTATCAGCTACACAAACCACACAGTCTCCTGATGAAGGAGCAAAAGATTAGGATATGAATCTGTCAAGTTTGGAATATTTTTTTCTGTATAGCTCTGTTAAATCACTGAAGACAGTAACGCTTCAGTATGTTCTGAGAATAGCTCATTTGTTCTTTATTTCAGTGTTACAGAAAAGATTATTTGCAACTATTCACTTCCTTACAAAATATTCAGATTCTTCAATGAAAAGCGTTTCCCACATTGTGGAGCCACCCACACAGCTCCATTTGAACGTGAATGAAAAGCTCTGCTTGATGCTGCTGAATATGTTAACCTCTCACAGATCCCCAGCCCTGGTGAGCCACTCTGCTCCTGCATCTGCACAAGGAACAGCGTGGAAAACAAGCTGGATTCTGTTGGTTTCGGACACATAAAGACAACAAAGGCATCAGATGATTATGACTGAAATATCCTAATCTGTGTCTGAAGTTGTTTCATTTCTGGCAAACTAACCCCTGAATTTCAGCTTACTAGGAATTAATTGTAATGTGTAACAGATCACAATTAGTAATGGGATATGAAACATTTTCCCCTCTACTTTGGGCTGCTGGTGTCAGCTTTGACCAGTTTTAACTCAATCAGAAACCATCACCAGTTAAGGACCAGTCAGTGGTCAGTGTGAAACAGCCTCATGGTTGAAGTCCTTTGCCCAGTCACACTGTCACAATTAGCACTCATACAGCAATCTACACCAAATTTTTGAGGGAACATCTGTTCCAATCTTTGTGTCTTTGTTTAAAAAGTGCACTTTGCACTGTCCTGCTGCTTTTTGCAATGTCACCTAACCTGGCTGGTTTGTAACCACCCTGACAGGAAAGCAAACTCCCGTGTGATGCCCATCAAGGACAGGAGGGGCAGGACACTGGTTGGTACAAGGAACTCAGGCTGAGCAGTGCTGGAGAAATGACAACTCCCAGAGCAGCTCCTAAACCAGTAAAACCTCCTGCTTGCTCTTTCCCATTTACTAAAGGGCTTTAAACCTGAACTACACCTCTGGTTTAGTCCTCACCTGCACAAGGACCCCCCTGTGGGCACAGCAGGGTCACCTGCCCCCAGAGCTGTCCCCACATCCCTCCAACATTCCGAGCTCCTCCAGGTGCTGCCAACAGCCAGGCCACGAGCCCGGTACCTCCCCAGCAAACACGGACATGGATTGCCAGGATGAACCCACCCAGAGTGTTCCAATAACCCAAACACATCAAACCACCCTTGGAATTTGACCAAACACTCTGCAGTCTCTTGTTCTCCTAAGCGCAGCACGATCGGGACATCGGCTCTTTAAAACCTCTATTTCCTCCCCAATTTTCCTCCTTTCCCTGCTCACACATTCCTGAACGTGAATCCCAACGAGGTGCACGAGGTTTAGGTATCACTTTTCACTTCCCATCATCCTGTTTCACTGGGAAATGTGACCCTTCCATCTGTCCCTCCCTCCCTGCCCCATCTGGTGACACTAAGGGGGCCAACGCTGCAGCACCCACCCGGCTCCTTTAAGGGATCACTAAAAGAGATGTCAGTGCTCTGAAGAAATTCAGAGAGGAAAAAAAAAAAAGGAAAGAGAAAGAAAGAGTTGCTCTTCTTTGAGAGCTGGCTGGAGTGCAGAGCTATCTTCATAAATAGACAGGAAACAGAAAAGACTAATGTTGGGCAGATGACAGATCCCTGAATTCAGTTAACTGGCCTTCAAGATATGAACTGTTCTATTAAACATAGAGGCATTATGTTGGTCATCCACTTTAAGCCCAAGAGTGATTAAAATGCTGGCAGAAAATAAAAACTGGCTATTGAAGAGCTTGCCCCGAGGTCCTAATTTCAAATCAAATTTTACAGCGCCGCACAGGAACAATGGCAGCCCAGTACTCCAAGTCTTCTTTTTGTCACTTTGTACAAAGAAACCCCCTCAAACTCTCTCAAAGAACAATGGCCCCTCTAGATTCGCAACTACGCCAAGAATGGGCTCAAACCATACAAAAACACATTTTAAAAATACATTTTACACTGCCCTTGACATTTGAGATAAATAGAAGCCAATGCATTGAAATTCCAAGTATTTTTTATATCCTTTCACAATTGGAATTTTTTATTTTCTCCAGTCTACTTGATCTTTGACATTCTGGCCTCTGCAAGAGAAGGACACAGCAGAGCAGTCAAAGAAATTAATTATGCAGATAATTGCATTTTATTAAAATGATTACTGTAGCAGGGAACGCCACAAACGACAGCGACACGGCCCCCTGAAGAAATCAAGAGGACACAAACAGTTCATTTTTAATTGAAAAACTTCTCGGCTATTAACATTTAATTATCTGTTACCGATATACGGCACTAAGTTTAATTAGCATTTTTCTATACGTCAGGTTGGCTTCTCAGTAAAAACCCCTCTCTTTTAAAGTTCCTCTGAGCTGCTGCAGATTCCCCCTTCCTACAGCCCGAGTTTATTCGAATTTGGCAGCTTGGAAACAGCCAGTTGTTTCCTAGTGAACAGCACACAAGACCATATGTTTCAACATTTAAGCAGTTGAGAATCAGAGGTATAATTCTGAGTGTCCTTAGCAGAAATTGTACATTAAATGCCCAAAGGATCGGAGCTCTACAAGAGAATCCAGCCTTTTTTAGCACTTTTCCCATAGCAACAAAACCACTCCACACTACTTATATCATCCCCTGGAACCACAAGCATGTGGAGAGCAGTGGGGAGCTGGCTGCAGTGTTCTCAGCACCAAGGGACAAGCAACTGGATCATTTTCCCTTTCTCCTTCCTGCACCTCTCTCCCATCAGGATTCATCCCAAATTCCTTCAGAAACACACCTGTGGTCAGGACTTGCACCTGCTCTCTTGATTTGGGGACACCTACTTTAAAAGAAGTCATTAATCAATAATTCCTTTTGCCCTTGGGTTGCTCTCTTCGTTTCTGGGGTGAGGGACACGACCAGAACTATGGATTTAAATCCAGCCCCAGCCAAGGCACGTCCAGCAGGATGCTGCTGGTTTGTCTACTCTGCTTCTCCTGGTACAAGGTCACACAGCCTCCAAAGTGCACAAGAATATTTGAAAAGCACCTTCAGAGAGAGACAAAAACCCAACAAATCCTGAGAGGATTTGTCCCACCTCTAAATATTCATTGTCCTAATCACAACAACTGCAATAAAACCAGAACGAAAACGACAATCCAAGATTAAAATTCAGTGATATTTGCTGCTCGGAGGAGAGGCACGAAGCAAGAAAGGCAGAAGTTGATCAAACACCCTGAGGAATGTGAGTGAAGCCTTGTTGCTGCGATGCCCCGCAGCCACACGCAGCGCTGGGATCACGGGGGAGCACGCGGCTGCCCTGCCTCATCCTCAGGCACACAAACCCCACTCAACAGCTGACACTTGCACTCCCTCCTAACCACTCTGCTGAGCATGTGCTGCCTAACACTCACTTATTCTTCCATTTTTCACACCAGGCTGGAACAGGAAATAGGTTTTTCCAGAGTGGGAATGCAGGACTGCCCTGCTCAGGCAGCCAGGGACTGGCACTGCTGCAGCCTGTGCCTCTCTGGGGCTGTAACACGCTCAACATGACTTCTGTTTTCCTTCTTCTATTTTTTTTTTCATCCCACATATGCCTGGAAACTGAACTAAACGTTCACTTACTTGAATTTACTTAATTTGCATGAAGTAAATAATCATTTACTTCAGTATTCAAACCCATTTCCTTCTAGCTTTCATCGTAACACTGGCGTTAAATAACAGACATTAAATTAATAATTGTAATTTCTCGACACAAAGTGTTTTTGAAGTGTTTTCCATCAATATCTAAAGGTTGTTTTCCTTTGGTGAAGGTTCTTTCTCTCACTTTTGACTTGGTAGCCTGGCACAGAAATTCTCTTCGAATGCCTGAGTGATTCTGAGTGATTAAAACAAGCAAACAAACCCTCCAGAAATAATTCCATTTGTGGGTATTTCCTTTAACAGCATTAATAATCTAATGCATTTAAAAGGAAGATTTAGAATTCTAATTCACTTGTATTTCACAGGATTAAAAATGCAATATATGTAATATAGCCATGGGACAGAAACACAACCAGATCAAGGAGGTATTTTAACAATATCCATTCCTGTTGTGCAGGAGTTCAGTGTCAACACCTCTCTAGGTCATTTAAATTTTACTTTACCAATCTGTAAAATGCAAAGAAAACATTTATTATTCAGATAGGCCTGAAAATACATATTCAGTGGGATACAGCTTAAAGAACAAACTGATCAGGACTGAAAATAAAATTAAGTGTAAGTTCTCATTTGGAACTAGATTTAAATCTGATACTCAGTCCTGAGTGACCTGTGCACCTAACAGAGGACACGACCTGCCCTAAATTTCTTTACCTTTTGTATCATCAATTGCCAATTTACAACAAAATATTCCATAAAAGAGCTCTTTTTATTTCCTTACTTTTTATTTACTTACTTAGAGAAACGATATTTCAGAACCTAGAACACAGAGAGGGACTTTTTGTAGGCCAGTATGTCTGAACTGCTGCTGAAACCAGCAGCATTTTCAATAGAAACGATAAATATGTTAAATAAATGTAGGTTTTAAAAGGAAAAGAGAGAACAGAGAGAAATTCCCACTCCTGGGAGCACCCGGCTACCTGGGCATGAGGAGCCCTGCTGCCCTTCCCCAGGCAGCCCAGGTTATTCTTGTCCCCTCTTTTCCCTAGAAATTCCACCCTGACCCTGAGAAACTGTCATCAAAACAAGGCCATTTCCATGAAACATATCTCCACTGTGAAAACATTTAATAAAAACATTCCCATCCCATTCTAATTTTAATTTGCGCTAAGTTTCAACGCAGAGAGCAGGCACAGCTGCCTGATTTCCTTCTCCAAAGCGCCCTGAGTTTCAAGTTCCCTGCTCAAAACATGAAATTAAATCTGTGAGACTTCAAGGCACATGAGGCAAATTAGCATTTAGGAAAATTAAGCTTTTAATGAAATAAAATGCCACTTAAATATTACTGGACTCTTCGGCTGTATCTAATAGCGAGGCTACTAAATAAAGCCTTTATAAGAAAAAAAATGCACACTGAGGGAAAATAGGACTGTTATTTTTAACACTGATAATTTTGTTTAAAAGAAGATTCCTTCCTGTGTTTCATCATTTTACGTTATGCTCTATTATAGAAACTAATGTGGGAAAAAAAGTTCAGAAAAATCCAGGCCCAGAATATTATGGAAAAAAGAACCACCAAATGTAAAGGTCCTGTAATATTTGGTATCTTCGGATTTTTCTGCACTGGTTCACATGACCCCCACTTTATTTTTAGAAAGGCAGCAATTCCCACTTGGACACGGTGCAATACCTTGTACCCGAATGCTGCTTTGCACAAATAAACCATAGAAAGTGTTGACTTAAAAATAAAACATTGGAAAAGGAGAAAGTTTTTTTTCTCTGCGAAAATTTCCGGAAAAGCTGTAAACAAAGGCAGGTTTGGCTCGGTGGTTGAGTGGCTCTGTTGAGCTGTTGAGGATGGAGAACATATCAAACCTCACAGAGTGAGGAAATGTTTGTAAAACAGTTAGTAAATCATAGGCAGCAAGGTCACCGTGTTTAACAGCGGGAATGACACTTTGCCAAAAGCCCAGCTGGGAAAGGGCGGGGACGCACACGGCTCCTCGCTCATTTAGGCTTCTTCACGTCCCAAACTTCATTTAAAAATCAAATCAAACTCTTGGGAAGTAGGGGAAACCTCCAGGGTTTCAAACTGAGGAGCTGTGCCAGGATGACACACTCATCCATGGGATCATTTCAATACCTGGTTCTGTTTCACTAGAGCATGAGCTGTGAAATCAAGACATTCTCTGCAGTTGCATTTCCCCACCGATTGATCCTGCCTGACCTTTTATCTCAGGGATGGAGCTTTGAGTTCCTGCTCTAAATTCACACGCAGAAACAACCCCAAAAATCTGAGAACTGGCACAGCCAGAAGGTGAAATTACACATTTTTAAGCACAGACGCTACAAACCCACGTAGGAACAGCGAGAGTTTCATTCATCTGGTGCCAAAAAAAGCCAGGAATGGTTATTTGGAGTTGAAAAGTTGTCATGCAATCACTCCATAATATGGAGAGATTTATGGAATGACTCACCTGCTACCGTAGGACCCAAAGCCCCGGCCTGGCGCTGGCAGCCAAGGCAAAGGAAACACTTAAGCACACACTTGACTTCAGCTCTCTCGTGTTTGAAGTTAAGCATGGACCTAAGTGCTCTGCTGGACTGGGGCCTGTATGCTGCACAACCATGATAAAAAAAAAATTTCTTCCAAATTTCTTCTATATGACATCTGTGTTAAAATGCTGGGGTTTAAACGACAGTTTGTGATGAGGTTTTTGAGTGCTCTCTGCCTCTGTTCACCTCCCTGTCAGGAACTGGGGAGAAAAAGTTGGTCTAAAGTGATGAAAAGAGTTTTTGCTTTTTGAGAAGAGCCCATGGGGCACTGCTCCTTCCTTTAGGTGGCAGAAAAGGGACACTGCAGTTGGAAGGAGCACAGTTGGTAGGGGAGAGATTAAATAAGAAATAATTTGCTCAGCGCCTGTTAAACCTCAGGCTGCCCCACGAAGCCAGCAAAGTTCAATAACAAAGTTA
Source organism: Pachycephala philippinensis (assembly GCA_013397055.1). Taxonomy (NCBI): domain Eukaryota; kingdom Metazoa; phylum Chordata; class Aves; order Passeriformes; genus Pachycephala; species Pachycephala philippinensis. The sequence goes on from VWZT01014336.1 coordinate 375,534, forward strand.
AATGTTTTCCTGCTTCCTACTGGAGGAAAAAGTAGGAATAAAGAAATATTCCATTTGAGGAGGGCAGGTTTTTATTTTACCTTTTCTGCTTCGTACTATGAATGCTTTCTTTTGGTCTCAACTCTGCTGCTTTTTTTATAAAGGAAAAGTTTCAGTTAAAATGACTCCTGAATCCAAATTCTACATCTTTTGGACAAACACAGTGTGGTTAAAATGGTTTTCCTTATCACCAACCCAACCAAACCCTTAACAATTTTTTTTGGTGTTTTGGGACGTTGGTAAACAGCTAAAGGTTTAAACTTTGTCAATGAAACTCACACTGCCCTAAAGGCACTTTTAGTCCTGCAGCCACCACTGGGCCACCACCAACATCCTCTGGGCCACCACAGAAACCCCCTTTGCCAGGGGGCTCCAGTGCAGGTGTGCATTTGAAGTGTCAAGGAAAAGGAAGGAAGGAAATGACTTTAAGCTACATTCAGTTATTATTTTCATTGGTTTTGCTGCTTCAAACCCAAAGATGACTACTAAGGAAAAATATTCACAGTATGAATTTCATCCAGGGAAGTGCTAAAGGATAATTAAGGAGTGAAGTTACATTTATAGGGGACTTGTAAGGATCAAGTTAACAGCAAATAATTAAAAACTGAGGCCAACATTATGTGTATGCACATGGCAAAGCACTAATTCTTCTGACACTAAATTTATAGAAACAGGACTTTCTATATGATTATGATCATATTTAACAAGAACTCTACAATCAATGCAACAGGAGGAAGAGAAAATTTATCCTAAAGGCAAGGAAAAGGAGAACAGAGACCAGAGGTTAGGTTAGTACTACAGAAACCTGAGAGGGACTTAAAATAATTAAGCCACAGTAGTGCAACTTCAATCATTTCACCTGGCTCTGTTTTAAGAAGAGAGACTCTTTCTTAAATGGAAAATCCTACAGGGAACTGATGGACCTGACTATTAATTAACCAGTCCTGTATGTTGAACATTTCCATTTGGTTAATCTTCTGGAAAGGAATTACTGGTTCGTTTTATGAAATCTTCTTATTTACTCATTCCACGAAGCTTTGGGCATGTCTGCTACTGTATAGTTTATTTTTCAGTCTTTTCTTCTTCTCTGGTCCTTCCTGGTCAGGTTTTGCTCAGTACTATGGATCAGTTGAGCAGTTCAATGAGATTAAATCAACAATATGTTTAAAGCTGCCAGTACATAAGTTAAATTTTACCTCCCTTAATCCATCTTATGTGCTTCAGAATTGTGCTCCAAGAACCAGAGATATTAATTAACAGACAATAAATGCACTATTTAACGACTACAATGTCAAAGGAAAACTCTTTGTATGCTGCCTGGTATCATTTTGCCACTCTTGTTCAGCACACAACCCTTCCCTCCACGTCTGCATTTGGGATATTCTTGTGCCTCTCCTGTCTCCGGGATATTTAGGGACTATCCCAACCCGCCCCATCTCCCAGGAACCAGAATTTGTTTATTTGTTACCAACGAGGCTAAAACTGTCCTGAAACACTCTTCAAAAGGAGCTGGTGGAGCTGAGCCATTCCCATGGAGCCCTGTTGTTCCAGGTGCTGGCTGTTCCTTGTGGAGGAGCTGTGGATTATTGCCGTGGAAGGCACGCTCCCAGCCCGGCTCTGCATTTCCCTTGGCTCAGCCTCAAGGAACATTTCCCTGCTCTCCCTGCTCTCAGCACCACATTTGTTACAGGGAGAAACAATCACACTCGGGTAGGTTTTGTAAAGCTGGAAAAGAAGTTTGATTTGACCTGGATTCTCGACTTGGAATTATTCAAACACATCCCGTGGATGTCACCAGTGCTGGACACTTCCTACAGTCACTTCATGTAATAGACTTAAAATACTTTAAATTTGCTCTCACTTTGCTTTCTGCTTCTATCAAACAGTGCAAAGAAACAAATTTACAATAGTTTTGTCACAGTTGGTCCAACCATTGTTATGTGTGAGAGTTTCCAGCAGTAAAACTGCCACCCTCAGACAGTGCAACACTTGCATGTATTAAGCTTCATATACTTTAGTTTTTGTTGTCTATCTGAATCATTATTTTGTAATCAGAGAGCCTTTAATGCAGATGTCTTAATGACCAATTCTGGGTTTCAACACAAGGCATGCCTCTGTTTTTAACTCGATACACCATCACCATCTACTGCTTTAAACTTCTTGTCCTGTTCAGACTCCACACTCAAACCACCGAGCTCTGTTTCACCAAACTAAACAAGTGGGCACTTGAGAAAATTAACTCTGTCAAGAGAGAAGTCTAGCAAAAATCTTCAGAAGAAATGAGCCTGCTTGGATTTGATGGAATCCTGTTCTCTTCTCCCCTCCAAGGCTGAATCTTTCCATGGAACTCATTGCCTTGCACCCAAGCTCAGCTCAGCCACCCACCTGGGACATCACCCCTGACTCCTCACCTTCAAAACCCCACTTCAGAAAGACAAGAGTTAAGAGGAAAAAATAGAGAAAGCAACCACAAAAGAAATCAAGCAGCTTATTAATACTTCTACTAATCCTCCTGCCAATCCTTTATGGAATTAGAACCTTTCCAAAGTATACTGATTTTTATATTCTGATTTTTACATGCATTCTTCTAAGCTGTAGAAATCTCAACGTATGTTTTTCACTTAAAAAAAAAAGTTGAATGACTGTGTCTGTGTAAAAATATACAGTAATTTCTTCAGTAAATACATTCCTAACTGGCACTGCAAAGCCAATTCAGCTCCCCTCATACCCCGGGTGCTCATTTCTATTTAAAACCAGCCCTCTTGCTCCAGTGCCCTTATCTCCAGAGGAGATTGCTGGACAGGCTGGTCGGTGTTTCCAATTTCCTTATATAACAAGGCTCCAATGTCAGGAGGAAGTGGGCAGATACTGGGAAATCAGGGTGGATAAAAAGCACTAGACCCATAACCTCTCAGGTCAGGAGGTTACGACTTCAGGGCCCAGCAGTAAGGTGGAAGGATGTGTTCAGGTAGTTTTAAATTACCTTGTTTTACTGCTCTTTTCCAAGAGGAAAAGAGATAAGATCAAATTGAGAAGATTCATATCACCCACATGAATATATACACACAGCCAACACAAGCTTTACTTCTTGTTTCCCACTGTAAATAGTCAGAATGTTCAGAGGTTGGAAATTCTTCTCTCCCCTGCAACTGTGATTTCCCAGTTAGAAGAGCTCAATGCTGCCCAGATATTGAGAGCTTTCTTAACCTCTCTGCAAATAACTATTCACAGAACCAAAAGCTGGATTTGTGTGACCCCGAGTTGGTTTTCAAATCCTGACAGGCTCGGGGACAACTGCAGATGGAGAACAGAGCTTCAGCCACACATGAGGGATTTTATGCATCTGCACGTGCAGCAGAAAGGACAGGAATCCTCTCCCCAGGAATGAAGGAGTAGTGAAATCCCAGTTTGCAACTTGGATGCTTGAGTAATGACATCATGATCATCAAAGAACTGACACCACTGGTCAGGATGGCAGGAAACAACAGTCAGAAAGCAATATTTATGAGCACAGAACACACCAGCAGCAACTGTGGAAGGCCTTCCCTGACATCACCGTGTGGATGGCAATGATGCTGAGGGAAAGAACATTTAATTGTCCAGGTTTCTGGACAAATAAAGTCTTTGACTGGACAGATCAAAACACGTTAAGAGGACAGGCACAGGCAAAAGCAAATTGTAGGAGGAACAAACTGTATCTGTGATTTAGAACTCAGAGACATGACCAGCAACTTCCTTGTCTCTCCTTCTGGTGAATCTGATGATATGAACACTCAGAAGACATGAACGGAGCATAAATCTTCACATGATTCTTCAATCTGTCTACAAATGACCATGACATTACACATAAACTATTCCCTGGAATATATCTGCTCCCCTTTGAAAGAGTTAAGGAGTGTATCAGACACCGTGATAAACACAGAAAACCGAGCGTGAATACCAATAAATGCAAGCCTTCCGTCTCGGAAACTCTTCACTTATTTGATTAAGTTAGGTGAAAAACAGAGCAGTCATGCTTGTAGCTTTTCTTCCTTTTTCCTTCCCTCCACTCTTTTTATTCCTAATGCGAATCGGAAGTCTATGTGGAGCAGCCTGGCTACCCCCGGTCTAACCTCCCCATCTGGAAGGGAACTAACCAGCCTTGGGGCTACTTCCAACCCTTCCCAGCTGTTGGCTTTAGGTTTTTTGTTTTTGCGGGCTTGAGAAAGCATATTTATATAAATGATTGCCATATCCTTTGCCAGCTGTTGACCCCGCTCTGGGCCCGGTTGGGGCATGTTTTTCATTTCTGGCGGCCGCAGACTGGGGCTGACCCTGGCGCAGCGGCGCGTTATGCAAACAGCTTCACGCGCCCCGGCCCCGAGCTGGAGCACAATGGGTGCCCAGTGCTGCCCCGGTGTTTCCCTCTGGGCTAAAGTCCCCCCAGCCCCGAGCTGGGAGCAGCGCTCAGGAAAAATAAATGATGAGATTCACAGCGCCGGCCCGAGCCTTCCTGTCCCCAGCAGAAGCGCCCGGCGCTTTCAGATACTCGGATCAGCAAAAAGTTTAACAAAAACACACGTGGAGAGGCATTTTCATCCCAGATACAGCTCCTATTAGCAAACAGGTTAATGGAAACACACGTGGAAAGGCAGTTTCACTCGGCCACCTCTTATTTGGTAGCAGAAAGTTTCCTGAGCGGAGCTGTCAAAACATCCTGAACTGTTTTTTCTAGACTTGGTTTTCCTCCTGTGGAACTGCGAGCTGATGGATCTTCACTGAAGTTCTAGAAAAACTGTAGCTAAACAGTAATAACAATAACAATAATAAACCACAACCTTCTACTCTAACAATTTTAAACTTTCACATCAAATGCATCCGAGAAGGAAAACCACCTTCTCCATGTCCCAGAGCACTGCTCTGAGTGCATCCGTGTTTCCCCATCACCTGTAGCTATGCTGAAACAAAAGTTTTGAACTCCACTAAAGAAATACTCAGTAAAAGAGGAAATCTCTCAACAAACCCTTCTGAAGCAATAGCAGCCACTCACCTTGGCTGGCACCTCACTAACCAATACTGCTGAAGTTAAATGGGACACAGACAATGAACTCCATCCAGCCCTTACAACTTCCATAAGCATTATCAGATTTTTTGATAATAAGTAGAGGTGGCATATGTGTTCTGTTTAGTATGCAGAAGAGCCTCATTTTATTCTCAATGCACAGATTTAATTAAAAATAAATTTACTGTTAACGCTTAAAGTGGTGCCAAGATTATCCAAACAGAAGGTTTATGATACTTAATAATTGATAAAGGGAGGGAAATTCACAGATTGCAAGTGATTATTATTTAGTAGGTCTGTTTGCAAAGGTGAAAGTGGCATTACAGCCAGCCAAAAGGAAAAAAAAAATCCTTTAGAATTTGTGGAGTTGGAAAAATTTGAATTTAGCAAACACTTTGTGGAAGCATTTGGAATGAAACCGATTACAGATCCCGACAGTTTCAGCGACTACTTCGGATAATATTGAAAGTATTCAAAGTGTTTTCTCAAACATCAGCTTCAGCCCAAATCCACACAAGGCAGGGGTTATTTTATCTTTTTTTTTAATTTGGGCACACGCAGGAGATCAGCTCCTTTAAGGCGCTGATTCTCCGCTTGGATTTCAAACCAGCTTTAGCACAATGTGCCAGAAATTTCCACAAGTGCTGAGAGAATTAACTGATGGGATCTTTGAAGCCTCTCTATCCCAGATTAACTAATGCAAAATCTGTGAAATCACAGTTCAATCTTCTTTTTTTTCCTGGCTGGATGTGTTTGCAGCGGTCGGGATGACAAGATGCTCCCAAGCCATCTGGCCCCTCGCACAGGATTTGATTCAGAAAATTAATAGTAACACCATTGGTGTGCACAGATTGCAGCAATCCAGACACGTAGGCCTGTTACACAACCTCCTTTTGGAACTCCCCCGTAGGTTCTGCTCACGGAGAATGCTGATAGAGCTTTGGAAAAGATTCCCATAAAATCCTGAGAGTAACGAGGGAGCAATTCCACCCAACACTGAGCCCGGGGCCGCCCCGCTCCGCTCACCCCTCGCCAGGGCAGGGAACTCGCTCCTTTCCAGGGGAAAACTTGCACTCGGAGCACTCCCCGCAGAACAAAAAAGGCAAAAAATATTTATTTTTTTTTTTACTTTCATGTATTATGCAAATATAATGTCTATAAATAATGCAGCCCCCTGCTCTCAATAAGTGCGACCTCGCACGTATCGGCCGAGGAATTAAATCCTTCTTTTAGGAGTATCACACTCTACCCGTTTTCATGGATGAGCAAAGGCTCTGCTGGAGGCAGGCTGCAAGTTTTATTTACAAACCGAATTCTGAACATCCAAACAACAAGGCTGGGAGAATGTAAAGGCAGCTTTGGACAACTTTTTCTGCACAATCCAGAAAAACCCTTATTCAGTATGGAAAAGAACAGCTTTTTGGCAGAAGCGCTGCTTCCTGGAACAGACTTGGGGTTGGAAGAAACTTGTATAAATTATCTATGTTAGATAAATTGTGTATTAAAATGTTACTTTAAAAGATTATTTTTGTTTGGTTCAAGCCGAACATCTCCCTATATTTTACATAATTCAAAGCTCATTCCCATTAAAATTCATTAGATCTGTGTATTCAAATCCACGAGGTACCTTTGGAAACACTAAGCTCGTGTTTAACTGCAACTGTGAATTTTCAGCTTTCTTTAAAGGTTTCTAGACAGGGTTTTTGTGCTGCAGCAGAGGCTGCCTGGCAGAGGAGGCAGAGAGCTCCCGGGAAAACCCCGCTGTGTCAAACGCACGGAAAAGATGGGAACAGAGGGAATTTCAAACAGGTACATTCACTCTCAGAGTGTGCCCTGCTGAAGGGATGTTGAGGGCTGTACACGGCTCCAAACACAGTGTAACTTGTAAATACAGGGAACATTAATGGGAACAGTTTTGTCTCTTTTACCGGCGCTGATGGATTTCGTTGCCGTGTGTGAAAGAGGGGAAGCCTTGCACTCCTTGGCATGAATTTTTAAGCCCCTTAACGGTTCCAGAAAACACAGTATACAAAGTATACCATAAAAAAATTACTTTGCCTTTGGAGCATTAAAAGCAGCAGCATCTATAAAAGCCAAGGAGGTGAGAGATCCTCGGGGAATTCTGCGCTCCCCTGAAGCCTTGCGGTTGCAGCGGGTGAGCTCTGAATAAACAAGGGAGTAACAGCCATCCCCGGGATATTTTGGGCAGCACTCCCGTGTTTTCCCTCTCAGAGCTCGTTTGGAAACACCTTCAGGGGAAGTGTTTTTAGAGGGCTGCACTTTCTCAAAGGCAGGTCCCTTCAACGTGCCGGGCTGCTCACCCCAACTACTCATCACCGCTTCAAACCCCTATTTCAGTCTCTTCTGGGCTAGCACATTCCTTAAAAAACTGACAGAAGTGCAAAACTTCACTTTTTTTGGTTTATAACAAGCCTCCACCTCATCAGTTCTGAGTTCAGGTTTCAATCACTGCTGCTGATAATCATTTTTATTCTGTGATGTGTCGGATTAGCCCGGCTCTGTCCTGCCGAAGCCAATGGAACGCTCCCCCTTCCTCCAAACAGAATTAAGCCCTCAACGAGTAGTTTTCCTTTGCTGCAAAAATCAGGAAGCCCATAAAAACATACAGGGATAGATACAAAATGCACGAGACTTTACCCTCCCAAAAACCTTAAAAATCAAACCCTAAAAAAATCTTTTACAGCCAAATTCCTTGAGACACAGAAGTTTTCCTAAGTCTGGAAGGTACTGAGGCCTCGGCACGTCCAGGGCTGCACGATTTGCTGCTAAACTTAGGTTAATAGCTGATGACCCTTTCCATTCTTAACCCCGAGCTCTGACCTCCTGACCCACCCCTGGTGACGGTGTTTATAAGCGTGTTGCCACTGGTGTAAATAAAAAAGGAACACAATGTGCTGAAATTGTTACTGGTGATGACAACTGACACACATTTTACACCGCCAGTGGGCAAACCCATCAATAAATAACTCCAAATCTGGTGTTAATGTGCTCAGAGCTTCTTGCAGTGCTCGTGTCATTTGTGCTGCTTTTCTTCTTTTCCTCTGTTTTTGTGGCACAAACAAAAAGCTGCCAATAAGGAAACAGACCCAAATTAAGGCAGCTGATGGATAAGGTTTGCCTTTAGCATCAGATCACAGCTGGATTTTCTACCTTCCAAGGTACTCCTTCAAATACGAAAAAACCCACGAAAAAACCCATGAAAATCTCCTGTACCACAGATCAAGCAGAACAGCCTGTTTTCTAAAAGCTTCCAAGTGAAAAACCATGTGGCTTGTGATGAAAATAAAGGTTTTTTAAAGTCCCTGGCTGTGAGGCACTGTGAAAACTCTTGTTCTCCATGCTGTCCACAAGTTAACCAAAACACACTTTAAAAAAAGCAAAAACCTGTTGGAATGCTTTGTATAAAAATAAGACAAAAGGACAGACTCTGAAATTGCACCCACCTCTTTAAAAAATCCTGTAGGTTTTTTTAATTAAATAGTTTGTTTCTAAATTTATTATAAATTAAATTTTAATCCAGATTAGAATTACAGAGCGACAGTTAAAATTTTCAATATACACAGCCACATTACTGCTACAATTTGATGAGGCAAAAGGTCCATGAACATGTTCCTAAAGGAACAAGTTATAAAAGTGGTTATAGTAGATGTAACAACCTATAAAATACGGTCAAATAACAGTCATCTGTCTTTCTCCAAAAAGAAAAATCAGATTACGTGTAATTGCAAAATCTAATTTACATTCCCCTATTTTCCATTTAAATTTCCACTTTTAGGAAATATTCCCTGCTTCCAAGTTGTGCCTGTGTAAAAGATGCTTTGCCATGTTTCTAATTGATTCGTTTTACACTATCGAAAGGATAACAGAGATTTGCAAAAGAATTCTTTCTGCCTTGCACACATCTCTCATTTGCCCATCTTAATTCAATTAAAGGAAGTAAGGACGGTTTGACCGATGAATGAACCATATTTTAACTGAGGACATTTCTATGTAAACTGGAATATACCAAGCACTAATTCTCAGCCAGTTACTTCCGATCTGCAACTTTTATTTTGAAAGGTCACGGCTTGGTCACCGCAAAGACAGAGGATATTAAATGCTGGCAAGCATTGTACAACAGTGCAAAACTGCAGGCTGATATCAAAAGATTTTAAACTCAAATGCAATTTATATGCAAACAGTCTGTATTTATTCTTAGCTATCAGTAGCTGGAAGTCAAAACTTTAAAGCAACCCCTCTTTAAAAAACAAGAAATCCTTTAAAAACCCCTTTTAAAGCAACCCAGCTCCGTGCATTGTGTGTCTGGTCCTTGGAAGGGCATTAAGGAAAATACAATTTCTCCATTTCCCATAGGATTTATATTATATTGCTGGGAATTGCTACACCCAGGACACTAAATAGATCACTTCTGTGGGTTGTTAAAGGAAATATGTACAGAAACACTGAGCACAGCTACAAAACTTTGTTTACAGGTGTGAAGCAGGGACAGGTCACTGTGTATATCCAGAGTTACCTGGAACATAATTTCTGCCATCGACAGTGGTATCACCCTCTCATTTGATTCTCTACACTGACCTGGAGTATCCTGGAATACTGGAATATATTTTAATCTATCAAAGAGGTTAAAAGTGGAACAAAAAGCAACAGCTTCAAAGCTTCATTTAAACACACACAACTATTTCCCAAGAACGTAAAGGAAATGCTGTCACCCAAGCTGTGAATTTAATGAGGGCACTTGTTTCTACATCAAGTAGAGAAGTTCTCCACCCTCATCCTCTCCCCAGACATGGACACTTTGCTGCTCCTGCACCACGAGAGGAGAAAAATTCCTTTAAGTTCAAGGAAAATACAGCAGATTTGATGAGGAGCAGCACAACGCAGGGGTGGTTCGATAGTGGGGAGCATCAGCACTTTCTGTGGAGCATTATTAGACAAAGACAACATTTCAAGGAGAAATAGATATTGATATATTTGCAGCACCTTTTGGCCACTGCTCTCAACCTCATTGCATAACAGGAAATGTCTGCAGACGATGGCAGAGGAGGGGATGGTCCAATAAGGATATTTTTAAGGAAATACTTGCTGACAGCACGCTGAAATGAGGATAAACACATGCCTACTGTTTCAAAACAGCTGCAAAGGCTGAACTTTTATTAAATAAACACGGCAAACAAGCCAGCTAAAGCCCACAGGCAAGATGCTCTGGCACCAGGGAGGTGAGGATGATGAGGTGTGTCCTTGACCAACTACTTGGGAAGTTCCTCCTGAAGCTGTCAGGGAGCACCTGAGGGCTTTAAGTCTGAGAACAACAAAGCATGGAGGGACACATTTGCACCACTGATAGGGACAAATTCCAGATGAATGAGGGGCTCTAAAAGTGCTTTTTCTCACTGCCAAGGTGGCCACTGGTGCCCTCAAGCTCCCTGGAAACCCCTCACAGCCAAGTCCTGCTACCACCTGCTGTGAACAACAGGTTACCAACCCAAACAGCTTCACTCCAGAAATCCAAATCAGAGTTTAAGCAATTTGGTTTTGGTTTCTAAGGCAGTAAATTTCCAGAAGAACTGGTAAACGTTGGTGAGTCCAAAGCCATTTCTGAACAGACACCAGAGAAGTGCAGGAAATACCACGGGGAAGGTGCACATCACCCCTCTGCTCCTGCTGGAAGAGAGGAGTCAGAGACACAGGGCTCTCCCCAGGACACAACTCAGCCAAGAGTTGGGCTCTTTGTGGGTTTCATTTCAGATCAGTCTCACACATCTGTCCCTTTAACAAACACCCAGGTTAAAAGTGATGCAATAAGTTTTAATGAGGGTGGTGACAAAATTAATTGCTGAAAATATAAAACCCCTGACTGGTTTTAGATCTCACATTTTGGTGGCCAGGTAGAATCTGAGTCACTTTTGCAAAGCTCCCATTTGCATCTAACGTCACAGAGCAGTGTTCCTCCCTGTCACCAAACCCACTGCACGGCAGTGCTGAAACCAAAAAGTCACAGCTCCACTCCCCGTGGAGGGAGAACTCCTCAGGAGCAGAGCAGCAGAAGGCAGCTCCTCACATTGTTATAAATAAAGGACATCCAGCCTGTGCCACGGGGAAGAGTTATTCCCATTTGTGAGTTTTTCCTGGAGTGAGAGCAAACCCCACTAAATATTCCTGTCTGCCTTGGTGTGCACAAAGAGCCTGGAGCACATAAATCTGGAGGAATATTGCTCTTAGAAGGACCAAGACACACACACAACGATGCCCAAATGCTGTGGGGATGATTTAAGGAAAACGACGCTGTGCTGGATGCTGGTTTTGGGGTGGCATCGGGGTGGGATGCCCACACCCCACGGGGCCAGGGGCACTGGCAGTACCCGTTGGGTGGCAGTGGCACTGCCAGCCTGGCCTGGCCGTGTGTTAATGACCTCGCAGCAGTAGACAGATCCAGTCCTTCTGCTTTTCTTTCTCACTGAATGATTTCCCTAAAGCCAAAGCTGGGCAAAATGCCACTAATGCTGCCGTAAAACTCCCGCTGCGTTCGGAGGGAGGCAGGCGACTGAGGGTTAGGAGGTAATCAAGCTTACAGATTAAGGCTCGCTAAAGCTACAAGATCAGCACGGCTCGGGGTGTTTATTAACTCTTTGGAAACCAAGATGCACCATTTCCTATCGTGTTCATAAAAAGGATGTTTTCTCACCGGCCCTGACAGCTGAGCTGTTTTGCAAGATTAATTCTAAGTTGTGCGAAGCCAGGAGTGCAGAAGAGACACACGTGAAACCTGTTTGGAGCTGTGTCAGTATAAATTGTGTTTCAAAGTACAACATCACATGACAAAAACCTCCCAAAAATTACAGACAAGGAGAATTTATAATTATTCCTCCGGTCAGAAGCACTGCTTTTAAAATTAAACCAGGTAACCTGAAAGTCAGTGAGTTCAACATCCTTCTGCCCCCTCGGTGCATCAAAGCTGTGACCTGGGAATTCCTCTTTTTGAGCAGTGCAGAACGGGTTAATTTCTGAATATAAAATGAGGTTGCTGCAATCTGGGTGTTTTTTGTTTTGTTTTGTTTGTAACACAAAGCAAAATATACTCTACAGATGCTTGATTAAAATGCAACAGCTGTTTATGGCAGTGCATTTTCCGCTAATTTACTGGGGCAGATTTTTGAAGGAGCCTTGTTTTATTGCATCTTCATTTGCATAAACATTCATATACCAGAGCAGTCTGGCCACTTGTCCCTGGCTTGGCTGATATTTGAGGTTTAAATTCAAATTTGGCCAAGCCATCCACTCCCAGAAGGGAAAAAGAGCTTTGGGGGTAAGGTGTTCCATCTCTACCCCGGGATCCAACCTGCACTTTGTACCTATTTAACTTCTCAGTCCAAAATATTTCATTTTTTGGCATCATACACAACTAGTTGTTAATCTGCTCTTCACATCTGTCTGAGTAGGCCTGGTGCCTTTTTTTTTTTTTTAAATACATATATTATTATTTCCCTTTTGTTTATTTGATCTGTTACATTCCTTAAGCTTGATGACTAATCCAAATTATTCACAAATACAAAAGGGTTTATGTAAATTATTGTGACAAACAAACCCAAATCACAATTAAAACATTGTTAAGTGAATTAGACAACAATGGCTGCAGCTTCCCTATCATAGATTGAGGCAGAGGGATTTGAACTTTATTGACAGCAGCAGCAGAAAGCCCTAATCACTAAGCACCAGCACAGTCTGGGTTTCGTAGGGTAATGACCCATCTATATATTCATAACAAGGGTCTCATTCATCATAATTCATATGAAAAAAAACCCAAACCTCTTGCAAAACTAATGGAGGGAATGTGTGAAAAGTGATTGGATGGGTAAAGCTCTGTGGGGCTGGAAAGGCTTTAATTGATTTTATTGTGCCGTGTCTAAGCCTCCTTGCCCAGTACATCAGATCTGTATCTAACTGCATTTCAATTGATTTTCACTGATAGGCTTCTTTCTTATGTCTAGGGCTTAAGTACTAAACTAATAAAAGGATAAAAGACTTTGTAATACAGATTTTGAAAATAATGTGCACACATGATTTCCAGGGAAGAAAATTGTATGATATGTGTTTGTCCTCCCCAAGTGCCTACAACCAAAGGGAATAGAAAAAGAAATGCAACTAATATGAAGGAGATTACTAAGGGTGGGGGATAAAGGGAAGAAAAAGAAAGAAAATAAGGAAAAAATGTCCCTTGGCTAAAATCAGCTTGATTGTAAGCAGACTTGACTTCAATGGAGTTGTACCTGCTCACACAGGGGTGATTTTGACTGATACCTCAAACTTGATTGAAAGAGATGATAATTCATTTCAGATGTGGGTTAATTCTTCACCATTTTAAATAATGAATCATATTCTGATAGAAGTACCTAACGTACATATCCTGATAAAATAACCTAAAGCAAAATGAGCCGGGGTTTAACTGCTTATGGATGACCTTTTTCTTGGACCTTTTAAATACATGAATTTTTAAAGCCTCTAACCTGTGGCAGTTACATTGTGACAGATACAAAACTCATTTTAATGCAGCTGCATTTACACCCGGGCCAGATTCAGCTTGTTCAAGCCCCAGGATGTTGCTGATGGGGCTTTTTATCAAATAACCGCTCAAAGGAGGTGATAACTCACTTTGAACAACTGATTATAAAAGCAACAGGTTCACCTAAAGCAAACACATATTAAATGCAAATACCCAACCACAAGAGGAAAATCTAAATGTTGGGGAAGTGAAAACATCCCCAAAAAGCCATTTCCCCCCATTTTTTATTCTCCATACCCCGCTATCAGTTGCTAATCTATCCCAAACTGCACTATCTGCTCGTCAGATGGTTTGTAACATCTGTATAACAAATGATAATGTAGAATAGTTGTTCTGGGTTTGTGTTCCTTTATGAGGCTTGGTGTTGATAATCTCCAAAGCACACCCATGATTCTTTAAATTAAACATAAGAATCTTGTCTCACAGTACAGCTAGGTTATCCATGTGTAAGAGCCCAAGCCAAGTAATTACACATCCGCTCAAAGGATTAGACACATAAGATTTCTTTAAATTTTTAATAAAAGTGCACAGCTGTTGTAGGGAAAAAACTCTTTTGTTCTAGATTTTTTTAAAAACCATTAAGCTCAAAGTGATTCACAGTTACGCTTCGAGAAAAGTACTTTCAAAGTATTTCTGTTAGGCACTTTTTTAGTAGATTTAACATCACTTTAACCTCGTGACAACGGGTTTGAGGCAGGAATAAGCTCACGGAGAGGTATTTGGTCAAGTTTTAAAGAACATTTCTCTGCTCTTCCCAGGGTACCTGCAAATGCACTTCCCTCAGCAGTACAAGCATGAAGTGCACATAAAACTGTGTGACATTGCTCCATGGAGTCAGGCTGGGGGTCAGGGCCTGGCACTGGTGGCACAGGCACAGAGCAGGGCAGTGACACCCAACAGGGGACAGCACCCAAACGAGCTCCAGCAAAGTCAGGATGGACTGGAAGAGACCACTGGGACACACTGGCCAAACAGGACCATGGAAAAAGCCTTTCCATGGCCTTCAGATGCCATGGTTTTGGAAAGAGAGGGAACAAACCTGGACAACAATAATGAGGATGGAGCATGCAGAAGAGAGGGAAGCTCCTGAGGACTGTAATGATTAAAAGAGGAATTAGCAGAGAGTGAGAGGTCAGGAATGCAGGGGCTGGGGCAGAGCCCAAGGACAGGGATGGGGCAGTGGCTGGCACAGCTGTGTTCCTGCACAGCAGAACACAGGAATAGTGTCCTGCTCAGCTCAGCTCAGCAGTGAGATGTCACCTCAAACACATGTACCACGTGTACAGCTGGAAACTTGAAAGAGATACAGAGCAGCCTGAGGAGGGGAACAGAGAGCCTGGCTCTGATAAGGATGGGAGCAGCAGGGCTCCTTCCCATTCCAGCTGGGAGCCAGGACAAGCACAGAGCCCTGCCCCACACACACTCCAGGGAGGGAAAAACTGTTCAGCCTAAAGGACAGCACGGGCACAAACCCAGGTGTGCCTTAAAAGATTAAATACAGAGTATGGGGAAGTGAAATCTGAGGGACACGGGATGAGTCTCATCACCCGTGTCCATTCTGCTTTTCTAATTGAAATATTTGAACTTTGCTCTGCACCTCGGTGTAAATGCACTACCATAAAGCCTTTGGTATAATGTGCAATCTTCCTAACCAGCAATATGCAGGATTTACAAGATAAACTATGGTATGTGGGTATATTTACAGCGAATCTAAATCTCTAAAGGTTTTAATGAACTGCAGCTGACCTTGATCAGTGATTCAAAGCCCAGAGCAGCTTCTACTCTCTCACACATTACTAACCTTTGCTACAACATTTATCAATTTACCTTCTTGATCTCTCAAGCAGGTCATGTTTTCTAATCAGCCACTAGCTCAAAGACCTACATCCCAATTAAATTACTGAATGAAGACATGCTGGAATGTAGGCTTCTTTTGAAAGAATTAGCACAAAATACACTTAAATACTGGATTTGCCATGTCTGAACTGATTTTTTTTTAAACACTTCTATAGAATATGCAAGCACAGATACATATCCTGCTCAGAACTGTTAATGTCATCCCTGAAACACTCTGTTTCCTTGGATGTTTTCTGTTTTTGCTTCCCCAAGTGTTCTGTGCATTAATACTGACCTGAGCTTTAAATCATCTATGCTGAGCCGTGAGCTCCTCAGACATTGGCTTGTCTGAAATCTTCGAGCAGAAAAAAATACACAGATGTTTATTATTAAGCATAAGAGCAGCTTCACAGACTTAAAACCACTTGCAACTTAAGTTAGATGCTTATTAAAACGTCCCCAAGATCTGAGCCTCGGGTTTTTTTTTCTCTTTCAGTGCAGCATTTTTTTTCTCTTCACATACAGTGAAGTAGAAGTGGGAAGGGGCTGAATGTCCAGCTGTAGGGGGGAATATTCAGTTGAAGGGGGGAAATGTCCAGCTGTAGGGCTCTTTGCAGCCCCTCAGGGTGGTGGATCCAAGAGCAGAGTGCCCACAACTCCCTTCCCAAGGGATTTGGGGCAGTGCCAGCAGCGACCCCCAAGATTTCAGCCAGCCTTGCTTTGGTTTAAAAATGAGATTGTGCAAACACTTGCTGTGTGCTGGCCAGGGCAGGGTGCTGACAGAGCCTGGGGATGTGCAGTAGCTCAGGCACACAGTAGCTCTGATGCTCCCTGGATGTGATGCACATGTTGGGAATGCCTGTGCCCAGCATGTGCAAACCCAGGCTCACAGGAGGGGGAAGGACGGGAGCACGTCGTGCTGAGCCTCACAGCAGCCTGCCTGATGGAGAAATAAATATCCTCCACACTGCTGCTGCTTTTAACAGCATTGCTGCAAACACAGGTGAGAAGGAATCCCCTAAAAGAGAACAAATCCCCTGGTATTTTTTTTTTTATTCCCTAGTTTTTGCCACTCTCGGAATTAGCAAACAGTAACGACAGCCACTGACAAACCTCAAACACCCAACACTTCCCAGACACACACAAATCACATTCATGGTCACTGAGACAGATGACAGACATTCAGAACAGCAGAGCAGCAGCAGTTTCAACGAAATTTAGATTCCAGCAGGGATTCCTCTGATTTTGGAAAGCAGCTTGCTTCCCCTAACAGCCCGAACTTACTCACACTTGTTCCTACCAGACTTGGATCATCCACCCCCTGTCCCTTTATCAAGCATTTCCCAGGGAATTCAGACTCATCAATAAAGCCACAGGAGAAATGTGAAGCCCCATTTTATGCAACATGAAGAGTTTGAATTATTTTAGTTTCCAGGAAGGTGGAGGAGATGCCAAATCTGCAGGTGCAGCCTGTGAGAGCAGCTTTGGTGCTGCTGAATCCAG
This sequence comes from Pachycephala philippinensis, assembly GCA_013397055.1. Classification (NCBI taxonomy): domain Eukaryota; kingdom Metazoa; phylum Chordata; class Aves; order Passeriformes; genus Pachycephala; species Pachycephala philippinensis. The sequence goes on from VWZT01014336.1 coordinate 392,531, forward strand.
CTTGTCCCTGCTGGGAATTTGCTGGGAATTTCCAGGAGGCAGCACCTGGAATCCACCCCCACAGCCTCACAGGGGTAAGAAACCTCAGTAAAGTAAGGGATTTGAAGTATGGAAAAGGGTGAGAACTCCTAAATTAGGGAAATCCAGTCAGGATCTCAGCAAGGATCAGCTAGTTCAGAAATAGATGATGTTTTCAGAGTAAAAATAACAAGCTGGTCAAACACTACTAGTTTTCTATTTTAATTTTCCTTCTTGCACATTTTTCAGTTATAGGGCGAATTAAATTAAATGTATAAAATACTTCTGATGTTTAAAAAGGGGAGTGTTGAACCCCAATACTTTGAGAATAAAATGAGGTAATACTTCTGGCCCCTTGTCCATCCTCCTGCCCATCTCTGTGTCACTCTGTGCACAGAGTAAAACGGCCTGCATAATTAATTTGATTTTTTGTTTCTGCAATACTTACAGCAAAGATGATTTCCCTACACTAATGAAAGGGGTCTGCCATGGGGAACAGCTCAGGACCTCTTCCTTTAAGGAGTATTTTAGAATACTTAAACCTCACAGGTATTGTATTTTGATACTACTGTCACAGGAAAACAAAAACATGCTGCAAAAACTGACCCGTGGCACGTACAAGAAAACACTCCTCGCTCCAAGTTTAATTTATTTGTTGACAGAGAAGATCTACTGTGCTTAATGCAAAGTTCAATAGAAATACATGTAATACAGATATCCAGAATCGTAACTGCAATAAAATAAGCTCCGCGTTTATCTGGCCGTTAAACGCAATCCGAAAAATTTATTGGTAAAAAGGAATCAAATTCGGTTATGGCATAAAATATATTTCTTGCCTTGCAGGAGCGAGCTCCCCGAGCTCCATTCATCACAACAAATCAGTGCTGTGCCTCTCTCCCGGGCTGCGCCCCTGCCGTGCTGCGGCACACGGAGCGGGATGGCACTGCCCTCCCCACCCTGCTCCCACCCCAAAAGAGCCACCAGCAGCCCCAAACACCCGGCCCACAGCAAACCTCAGCCCTCCAGATGGCTCGCTCTGCCCTGCTTGTTGTTTTTTAAACGAAGCCATCAGCTGAGGGGTGGGTTTGCAGTGGATGCTCTGAGTGAGGTTTGTTGTTAGAGACCTCTCGGGCTGATGCTCGGAGCTGATCCATGCACTCCGTCCTCGGCTGCTTTTTATAGAGTGGTTTTAAAAGGTGACAGTAATAATTCGCAGGCAACGTTTATGACAGAAAAGAAAAAAAGAAAGTATTTCATCAGCTCCTCCAGCTGCTGTTTCAGAAAGTTCTCCTCGAGAAGGATCCACATTAAACACTGAGCACTTGGAGTTATCGTGCATATCTTCCCTAATTACAAATTCATAAGAGCAGGAGGATTTCCTTGGTGAGAGTTCCAACATGTGTCTTTTTGCCTTGAGCTTACTACGCTGGCTACTGAAAACACAAATACACTAAAAATGAAATAACTTTCCCATTTTAATGTGGCCATAAGCTTCCTGCCAGGCTGCGACCTAATTGAGACTTTTGATCTGAGCTTTTCCCAAACGTGTTATTCTTCAGAGTCTGTAAAACATTTTAACTGCAGATCTCCTGCGATCATTACTGAAAGCTACAGGGAATAAAATAATCAAGGAAAAGGGGTGGGGGGGAATATTCAGTTTATCAAAGTCGGTGGAAATACAAGGTATTAATTATGCTAAATGAAGAAATATGGGCATTTTGGTTACTTTTGGGGGTCAGAAGTGTTTTAATGCCTCTGCCTGACCTGCGCATCCCCGGCAGCTGCCGGATCACATCAAAGCAGGAGGGAGTGAGGAAAGCGGTGCCAAGGTCACCAGGCTGCCTCCAACCACCACCTTGTTATCAATTACCATCGCTGATAAGGACATGACCCCTTTCTGAGGCACAGAAACGGGGGATATCCGTGTGCCTGCGTGCCCCCAAACCACGCTGGCCCCGCTCCCTGCGCCGAGAGGGAGAATAAAACTGCCCAGCACATCTCAATTCTCCAACGGGCACCGGGGGAGAAATAGGAGCCAGAGTCCAGCGCTGATAAGATGCACTCAGATCCCCGAATGCAACTCCCTTGATTGGGTTAACTGAGCCAAACACACGGCAGAGCACAATTAAAGCAGAGGGGAAATTGTATTTCTCCCCTACAGACGGCTCTTGTGAAGTTTCATCAAAGCAAACCCAAAAATGTCTTTGTTATAGCGAGACCTACAGCAGGAGCACATGTAACCCGAAATAAGGGGTGTTATACAGTAGTAAGTCACCTAGTAAAATAAAAGTATATTTTCAATAAAGATTAGCTCTGCATTTTATTTCTTGAAATTCTTTGATCAAGTAATTTTGAACTACATAAAACCGGCCAGACCTCCCTAACTGAGCATTCCTCAAGAGATTGCTCTGCTGCACTCAAAATGCTACAATTGCATCTGACTGTACTTCAGGTGACATTGCTCCTGTTCATCTGAAACACGCAGCAGTTTTTGCTCACATTTGTTGCAGATATATTATTTTAGAGAAAAGGAAAGCTCCAGATACAGACCATCCTATTTCCCAACCAGAATACAAAATATTTTTACAGTACTCCAGCATTTTAAATGTTCTCAAAAGTGCTGAGAAAACTCTACAAAAAAAGGTGGAACATAACTTAAATCCTTAATGATTTAAAATGCCAAAATTAATTCATTCCCATTGCGTTCAGAATGAACAAGAAATTAAAATGTTAACACTGTGAATCATCTTGGTTTCTGCAAGCCGAAGTTAAACACTAACCAGTTTACTCTGTGTGCCCAAAATATTTACTAGCTCTGACTCAGATTTAAACAGTATAAAATATGATCATTCTGGAGTGCAGAACAGCTCTTACACATACAAAAGAGGTAATGAGGTGAAACTGGAAGGTACAGAGCTGTATCTTTTCAATCTACCTACAGGTTTGGATTTTACAGCATTTTTTCCCCCTAAGGGGACCAAAAGGGCCGTATGTGGTGCTATGGAATTAAAGAGCTACGATTATTTCATGTACCTTTGGAATTTAGCATGAAGTTAAGCACAGAAAATACAGTCAAGGAGACTGTTTAAAAGCCTGTGGAAGGGTGAAGGGGAAGAACAGTAGGATGCAGCCTTTAATCCTTTAACAAACTTCACTGTCTGTGCCACGAGGCAGAGAGAAAAATACATTTTACATTTTATAAATAGTCGTGAACATAAGCTAAAGCATTTTGCCACTTCTGGGAAATCAATAGGCAAAAACAAGCCACTCATTTGCAAATAATTTATGTGGCTTTTTTTGCTAATGCAGGACAATCTCTCTGTGAAAACGAGGGCAATAACTTTATTATGCTCATAAATGCAATGCAAAGCAAGCAGAGACTGATGCCCCTGCTCTATCTGCTGAACAAAAGCACAGCTTCGATCAGATCCATCAGGCTCTGGAGCTGCACAACTTTTGCTTTAAGTCAGGCAAAATCACAGAGCATATGGAACCAAAAAAGCCACAATTATTTGAAATACATTAGATAAGCTGCCATTTGTCATGGCTGAAAACTGCAGGGACACAGCAGTGATGTTTCTGTGGAGAAAACACCTCCAGAGCCACCTCTCACTCGAGTGTGGCAGCAGATCTGCCATCCCAGGCTCTGCTTTTCCTGGGGAAGGGGTAGCAGCAGATTTGGCATCCCAGGCTCTGCTTTTCCTGGGGAAGGGGTGGCAGCAGATTTGGCATCCCAGGCTCTGCTTTCCCTGGGGAAGGGGTGCAGAATGAGGCCAATTACCAGGGAGCCCCCTGAATCCCCACAAATGAGTGGCATGGCACAGACCCTGCTGCAGGGAGGGGAGAAGGGGCAGCCCCCACGGCTCAATCAGCACTAGACACACAAAGCTCCTTAGGCAGCTCTGAAGATCAGTTATGTAGGGCAGGGAGAAGAAAGACCATCCTCCTGCCCAGCTGTGTGGGACACGAGCTGGATAATTAACACCCACTCCCCTAATGCACTGTGCCCTCCTACACGGGGAAATCCTCCATAGGGAAGTGGGAGAGGAGTTCTGGAGGCTTTCCATGGGAGTGGTGCCCTCTCAGCACCCCTTCCCCAGGCAGGGCAGCACCTGGGCCAGCCCCGTGGGACACAGCAGCAGCATTCTCTGTGTGGTGCCTTTTTTTATGATGAAAAAAAAAAGGTTCTATTCCTTAAAAATGCTCAAACTTCAACAGAAACTTTGCTCTGAAGGGGAGACAGGCAGCAGCCTGAGAACACCTCTCAGGTGTTCTGCTGCACAGTTACCTGCCAGGAACCAGCTCACAAGTCCATAATTCCATCCAACCTGCCCTATATCCCACTGGTGGGGGGTTTTTAAAGCCTAGCCATTATTTCATAAAAAGAAAGCTAAAGAGAAATAGTAACTCATGTAAAACTGGTATTTGCCATAGGCTGTTAATGCATTGTGTTACTGCTCTGCTTGCAAATGCCTAATAAATTACAAGAGCTGCATAAAGCCCTTATAGGAAACATCAGCCCACGAGTCAGCCCTCTCCTGAACAGCACAAAAACAACTGATAAAAAATATAATCAAAGCAAAGGCAGCTTGAAAGTATTTCAGAAACTCATCCGGCTTCATTATGGATTTGATGGTCTTATTTCAAAGGACAAAATGCTGAACTTCTCCAAGACTAAAGAGAGGGGGGAAAAAAAAAAAGAGTTTCCATTTGTGCAAGAGAAATGCACAAAACATCCATGATTAAATAAAACTTCCTGTGATTGAATCTGACTACCATTTTACAATATTAATGCTAATGGATTATCATCCTCTTGTTTGCATGTTTAACTTCGGTTCCCATAAAAGTTGCTTGTACACAGGATCAGAGGGAAATGGCATTTCAGAAACTAAAAACAAAACACACACGCTAAGAAGCAAAGGCAACTTTAAGAGCTACAAAATCAGCAACATCCAGACAATAATCAGTTTCCAATGTCAGACCGGGAAGTCAGGCAGCAAGAAAGAAAAGATGCGCCCGAAAAAGAAAAAGACTTTTAGGAAACAGCAAAATTAAACCAGGAGTAGATATGTAAAATAGATGAATGAAGACAACGTCTTCCTGCACCGAGGGAGTTGTTTAAGGAGAAACAGTGTCCGTTTGTGGCCAGCGATAATACTTTCCATTCAATAGAGTTTGCAGCTTGCTGATTCATATGATTGCAGGCTGGCGCCCCGCTGGCGAGCCCCCTCCGCTGAAATTAAATCCACTCTCTTCAGTTATAAATTATAATGCTCTATAAACAACACTCCCACTGGGAACGGGGAGAGAGAGAGAGCTCTCTGCATAGTCCACTCACTGTTTAATGCTCTGCTCTTCTGCCACAAACAAGGACTGTATGTCTGCCACAGACAGCACTCTTGCTGTAATTTATAGACTGTTTGATGTTGAGAGCAGGGGAAGGAAAGTAGGATTGTAATGCGAGTCAAAGAGGAAAAGAAGTTGGAAGTGGGTGAGTGTGCAAGAAAGAGGAAGGACAGAATACATTTTGCACACATATTTTAGAGATACATCACTGTATGTATCTTTGCTGCCCCTTAGGAATTGTCCCCTCCAAAAAAAAAAAAAAAAAAAAAAAAAAAAAAAAATTGGAAATACCACTAAAAAAAAAAAAGAAAAAAAAGAATCTGGAATACCACTTAAAATAAATGAGACGTCCGCGCCGCAGCGTGCGACGCCAGGATCATTCCATATCAATCAGGAGCCATCTCCGTGGCTGAGACTTGAAGTCTGTTATCACAGAGAATATGAAAACATTAAAATGATAAGGATTTAACTAAAACTGACAGCAGCCCAGAAATTCCCAGCCCGGGCTGAGGAGCTTTTCCCAGAGCAGAGTGCCTGCTGCGCCTGGATCCTGCTGCCCACGGGGCACACGGAGCCTGACCTGGAGCAATGCTCCCAACTTCCTGCTTATTCCCACCTTCCTCATCTGTGCTGGGCACATGGAGATTATTCTGACTGCTCTTCATGATAGTTATGTGTTATTTTTAAATGAACATGCAACAGGCACCCAACTGCCCCAAACGCACGCACGAATCCGGCTTTTTTTTTTTTTTTAACCAAATGGATTAAAAAATGCCAGTGAAACTATTTCTGCTGTGGGAAAGATGAAGATTCCAAGTAAAAAGTATATTATTATCCCTAAGAACAGCCTCTGTTACCCAGCTGAGAGGGTACTGGGAAATACCCCACAGGCCAGCGAGAGCTTCGTCAGGAGCAGAAACCAGCACGAATTTCAGAGCAGAACCCCTTCATTATTGTCATGGAAATTGCAAACTAAACCGTGAGGGAATGACAGAGTGCGCAAGAAAATGGACACCAGGATTGAGATGTCCATCACTCAAGAGTCTGATGAATGACTCCAAGGCAGTGATCCACTGCCTGACCAAAAACCCCGAGCCTCCCCAAACTGGCACAGCACAGTCACGTAAAAGTCTCCACGTGATTTGTAGGAGTTACGTAGGGCATTGGCCCCAGGCTTTTTTTGTTAATAATATTTTTCAATTTTCCCCCAAACCCCACCAGTACACCTTTCTCTTCTTTTTCTTCTTTTGAAACTGAGTAGCTTTTAGGTTTGAGGGAGGGAGGGAGGGAGGGCAGAAACCTCCTTTACTGTGAGGTTGAGCCCTTGTATGTCAAATCTGGCCTGGAGCAAATTTTCACAGCTGAATTATAAACCCTGTAAACAAGGGTTTATGATGGAAATGCTGACACAACCTTAATTACAAACAGCGTGAAGTGGGGGGAGGCTCTGTAACACACACTCCTTTTCACTGCCAGTCCTCCAGCACGCCAAGGCTGCCATCCACAGAAAAACCACTCCTGCTCCTTCCCCTCACTGCTCAGGCAGGAGCATTTCTATCAAATCTGGTTGCTCAATACCGTCCTTTAGAAAAGAAAAAAAAACCAAAAAACAAACCCCTTGATTTTGTAATAAAAGTATAATGTATAGCTTAAAAATAAATTAAATAAAGGAAACATTAAAAGATAAATGGAGCAGGATGCTCCATGGCTGAGGTAATTTGAGTGGAAAGGGAAGGAGGGAGTTTACATTAATAAATGATTAAAGGCCTTAACGAGGGCCTATCTGGTTGAAGAGAGGAGCATAGTTCTCCACCTCTCCTCCTTCAGCCCAGCTTTTTTACATTTGCTCTCAATGCTGATCAATATGGTTTTCATTTAGTGATTTCCATAATGCCATATGTGATCTGCAAGCCTGACATAATGAAGGCAGAAAGAGAGCCGAAGTCATTTGAACGTTCTCACTCGCATGTCTGTCGCCAATTTAGAAAATAAATATCTATTGAGAGTTAGGGTTTCCTCCTGTCTCGGAGAATCACAGCAGGATTTGCATATGCAGATTGCAGAGCCTGGCTTTCTCTCTTCTCCCCCTGCCCCTTTTTAAATAAATAAAAATGATGTTGAAGAATATCTTCCCCCCTGTGTTGCAGTGAGTTTGTGTTTTTATAATGCAGAAGAAATATTATTAAAGTTTAAAACGGAACGAGGGTTGGCTCCTCTCTGCTCTGGCTGAGACTTGCTTGGCATCCCAAAAAAGCAAAGGTTTGCTGTCTGCTGAGTCACACTGACCTGCTGGATCCCATCAGAGACCACCTTAGTTTGAAATATAATAAAAATAAGGTCTGTATTAAGCAACATTTGGTTTCATCATGGCATTGTCTTCATGGGCAGAGTCTCAGTCAGTACTGCAGAGGTACCACCCCTGGAAACTGAGCTCTTCTGCCCCTCACAGGTGTCAATCACAGCATTTATACAGTACTTGCTATAAACTCTGTGCTTAATAAAAAAGCAGGACTGGCAGGTACCTTTTGGAGGGCTGGAATTGGGGTTCCTGCCACCTGTAAAACATCCCTGGCACAGGGGCAGTGTAAGAGCCATAACTGAATTGTAAAAATATAAATGGTTTATGATGGACACGATTCCCCAGCAGATTTAAAGGTGTTTGGCAGCCAGTTGAGCTCTCAGTCAGATCTCACAGGAAAGGATGAAACTGGGGGTTTCTAAATCCTCACCCTTTGGCTGTAATCACTTCTCACAGATGCCCAACTTTGGGATTTAATTCTGTTTACAAAAACAAGCAACAGGTTAAAAGCTGTACTTGAGAGCGTCATTATTTGGGTGTCTCCCCCCGACCCAAATTCCCAACTCTTCACCAGAGCAGGGAGATGTAATCTCCTGAGTTACATCCCAAACATCAGCACACAACATTTCCTGGCTGCTGGGAGGGGAGCAGCAGCATCCCGGGATGCTCCAGCTGGAGCACAGAGTTCCATTTGCTGCAGAGGGAGGATTCTCCCCAGAAGAGGTTTTGCTTTTAATGCCCAATATGTAAAGAGCAAAACAACACAGGGAAAATTACACTTTGCATTAAATTTAGGATCCAGGCTGCTGCTTTGGCTGCTTTGAGCACGTAAATGGTGTTGTACTACAAAGGTTTCAGTTTTGCCCATGGCTCAGTTGAACACTGAGCCATGAAAGTATTATCTGAGTTGCTGTTAATAAAACTGGCAGTTCATTAAGGGTATCTGACAGAGAAAAACCAATGTAAATAGGGATTTGGGACTGGTGAGCAAGCTTTTCATCATAAACAAACTTTCTTTGAGGTTCAAAGAGTTTAGTTAACGATTTAAAGATTTTTTTTCTCATTGTTTTCAGGCATTGCCAACCCTTTGTCTACAAGAAAATAGCTTAAAAAAGCTGTTCTTTGTAAACATTTTCCAAGTTCCACAAATTGCTATAGATATAAAATGTAACCATGGAAAAAAACCCCACTGCTGAATTCCGAGAAGGATGTCAAAATTAAAATACCCTGATGATATTGTTAAAATTATAAAGGTTCTCCCTCTCTGGAAGTGCAAAGCAACATTAAAAGAATTTCTTCTCCTTCTGTTTATATCACACTTCTGCATCTCTGTTTACCCAGTGTAACTAATGGTAAGGGATTTCAGCTTCCCAATTATGATATTGCATTGACCTAATTGGGTTTCTGGAGGGCTTCAGGGAATTCCAGCCTTAAAGACTTTGTTCCCACTAAATTAAGAAAGATGTGGAAGTGTGGCCGTTTCAGAAAGGCACAAACGAACCTAGAGAGGAATAAATTCTGGAATAAACTGGGCTGTGAACAGCAAAAACACAAACCCTGTGCCCTGAAGTGTGAATGCTCGCAGCAGCCTGCCTGGGATGGATAAATCAGGGACGGGGGAGCTCCAAGGGCTGAGGAGTGCCGGGGCTGCCACTGACCTCCCGCCCAATTACAGCCTCATTGGCAAAGCAAACAAGGAATTATTGGGAATTATTGGCTCTTTAGTCGGGCTTTTCTTCTCCCGCCCCGGCCCCTGGTTCTCATTCTGGTTTTTTCTCCCCTTTTCCTGTTAGGCGCAAAAAAAAAACCCCAACAAAAAAAAAACGCAACCCAAAAAAAACCCCCAACCCCCAAACAACCCCATCTGCAAACACCTGATATTCATCTGAGTCCTGCAGTTGTACAGTCTTGTTAAATTGTTACCACCTTTTCCACGAGCAGTTTTGGCAATTAACCTCGTGGTCATACACTTCAAAGGGAACAACTGTTGAGTTTAACCTCCTTGAGCTACCATGGATTCCTTTATGATTTTTCTTCAAACACTTTCATCCCCAACAAAAAATGCAGACTGATAAGATTGGTGTTTATTTTTCCATTTTGTCAGTTTATTAGGATGACAAATACCTCGACCAGTCACCACTAGTTTGTGCTCCTCCAAGTCTGTGCAGAAGGAAGCTCTCCTATTAATTCATATTTCTAAGGCAGGATTCCCTGCTTGCTGGAATCCATGGATTTGATACATCTGACCCCTCCTTGCCCCTGTTTGCAAATCTCTCATGTATTTCTCACAATGCCTAAAAGCTCCACAAACAGAACATACAAGTAGAGTTAATGCTGAGGACATGAGATGCCATTACAAATACACATATTCTATATATTTATTTTGTAAAACCCCACCATTACTGAGAGACAGGACTACTTTGCACATGAAAAGGGCTAAGAAGATTCCTCCCCCCTCAATTAGAGTACCAGTTAACAGGATCAGGATCTGTGTTAGTACAAACCACGTTAACTTTTCCTTCTGTCTAAACTTCTGCCTACAACATATATTAATTTACCAGACCTTGCAGCTGCTCCTTAAGCAACTGGATAGCAAATGATAGGAAAGTACCAAAGCAAATACTACAGGAGTGTGATCAGGTTACTTGGAATGTTGTTTCCCCCCGCATTTACATTCTGGTATTATAGCACATTTTTTCCTCCAAAGTAATCATAAAAATGTAAAATGGGTTATTCTTAGGAGAAGCTTTCAAGAGAGAGCCAAAGAATCCCAAAAGAAGTGTCTGAGTGACCTTTTGGTACGGAGCGAGCGCAGGCGGCCGTGCCGGTGGCCAGGGGAAGCATCACTTTTCTCTGGCTGCAAACTGCCTTGGGTGGGAGAGGCAACAAAATCCCTCTCCAGGAAAAGAATGGAACAAAAGTTTCGGATCTGTCTCGCAGCGCAAGAAGGGGAAGCATTTGGGCGAGCATATGGCATGTGTTTCAGGTTGTGAGGGAGGCAAGAAAAAAAAAATAATCACGATGTTCCGTGCGGTTCAGACCAAATAGAAAACTTATTCTGACTATTCTCATTTGTCAGAGGCTTTTCAAAACTAAGCAGATCTCTCCATGGCTCTGATGTCAAAGGAGGAAGGAACCGGTGGGTATCGAGTTTACATTTTTAGGTTCTCTTTTAACTGTTCCCACTTTTAATTTTAATGTGCTTGTCAACAAAATGAGAAACTCCTTCACTCAGGGGAAAAAAAAAAAAAAAAAAAGGAGAAATTAGCACATTAAATGATACATGGGTCTGGTGCTATGTTGCACAGTTCAGTGAACCCCTGCACAGATCAGCAAGATGGCTGGAAATGTCTCTTTCCGTCTGTTTTTCATCTCGGAAGGCTGTGTACTCAGCAGAGTGTGAAGAGAGCCTCTCTCCCCTCCGACCGCTCCTGCTCACCCCCCCAAAGCCCCTGCAGCAGAGAGCAGGAACTGGAGCAAATGCTTTTGTGAATTAAGAGATCTTGTGAGCGTAAATTTGGTCAGGCTGCTCCTTTCTGCAGGCCAGCCCCGGCTGCTGCCCCAGGATGTGAACTGTCAGTTCGCATAGCTGGTGATGAGTTGCAGAACCATCAGTAAAGGTGAAGACGGCAGAAGCAAGAAAGATTCAAGACTGGTGGAAATCATTTCACAAGGAAAATTTCAGCCATCAGTGGGAGGAAGCTTTGAAAAATGCTGCCATTTCCGAGTCAGAACGAAGGAAAAATTAAATTACTGCCGGTGAGGCGAGCCAAAGTCGCATCTTACCCTAGGGAGAGGTTTGATAATGGTAAACATTTGACAGCTGGCCTGAAGTTGTTATCTTGTTCTAACAGTTGTTATAGTCTGAGTGAACATTTCTGATAAGAGAACAGAAAGAAAAACACTAACCCATTTTTAATTTCTTGCTCTCTGTATTTTAAGCTGCAGTGCCCAAAGCCAAACAGGTTTAAAGCCGTTTGCCACCATCACTCCCATTAAAGGCTGTGTTTTTACACCGAGCACTGGACCAGGGCTGGGAGTGAACGACAGCATTGGGTACAGCAATACCTCAGGAATAATTTAAAATAACTTCAACCCACTCCCTCTCAATAGCCCTTAAATATCCCTCCTCTGTTTCACCACGAGCAATTACAAGAATTAACCCTAAATTAGAGTGAAATTGAAAAAATTAATCAGTTTAAGTATTTAACTTCAAGATCTACCACAAAATCTTGTTCCGCTATTACTTTACTTCAAGCTGTTGATGTACAACCACAAAACTTTAATTCCTTTATTATTCTTTACTAAAGAATACTTATTCAGACACATTAGACAGGCAGCAACCTCGGTTCCACCTGAGCGGAGCAATAATGAAAGAAAACCAGTTCTGTTTAAGCAGAAATAGGTATGCTATCTTCACAGGAAATTTAATTATACATCAGATTTTTTTTGTGCTCGGTTGTTCCTGACAAAGCACGTATTGAGGAGGGAGCCACGGCTCTGCTCTGTCCTGCCATTAGCAGCTCCTCCTTTAGGAAAACACAGCGTGGATATGGAAAGTACATTACATGTATGTCAAAATCAAACTACCATCCTGGCAGAGAAACCTGGGCTGGTTGGGGTTAGTTTTTTTTTTTTAAATCAGGAATGAATTTCTAAGCTGTTTAACGCAGCTTAACCTCACAGAACACGTCCACAAAGCATTTACCTCCCATTAAAAAGAATTAAGATGAATATTTACCGTGGCTATTAAAATCTGTTTAATAACTTATTGATACGGACTGGGGGTAAATCTTCCTGTCCTTGAGTACCTAAAGCCTCCCTGCCCAATGTGCCTCCTTCTGCAGGGGCAGGCCCAGAGAAAGCTGACAGATAGCTTTTCCCTGATGGTCATGATCCCAATCCCAACCCCAGGCACAGGATAAAACCCCAATTAGACAGGCAGCATGTGAAGCTTGTCCCTTAGACATGTAAATTAACTCCAAAACTCTTTCTGTATCTCCTGCATTAACAGGTAGAAAGTGTTTCATTACTTTTTCCAGCAACTCTGCCCCACTCTTAAAGCAAGAGTGTATAAATTGATATTAAAGTATGGTATTTTGAGAATGTTTCAAAGTAAGGTCAAACTCGTATTAAAAACCTACTAGTGTAGGCTAAAATAACAGTCTGGCTGAGCAGCCCTCGGTGCATCTGGGTTCAATTACCCACTACATCCTTGCTGTGTTTTCTACCAGCAAGAACAACGCAAGCAAGGCTCGGAGTTCACGGATAATGTCAAAGTTAGGTTACTCAGAAGAGGAATGAGATAAATCATCCAAATATCACAGTCATATTGGCAGCCCATTTTTTTCCCCCCTTCATCACTGAAAGCAGCACGATGTTGCATAACAACAAATAGAGGACAAAAGTCCTCACCTCGGGAGGAAGAGCGATCCCAGCTGGAGTCCTGCTCCCTCACACACACTGGGAGTGAAAAGCACACGCTGAAACGATGCCTCACAAAAAGGAGGCAGAACCCAACCTAATGCGCAAAGCAAACAAACACGATTTACCACACTGGCACCCTGACTGATTCCTTTTTTTTGGTGTTTGACCCTGGAACAATGAGGCTGGATTAACATTCATTATTTGCATTCAATGAGCTGTCGTGGGGAGCAGGAACTGCTCCAGCATCAGCCTGAGAAACAAGAAAGGCTGGGACACTTGTGGAATCATCGGCTCTCTCCTTTCTGACCCACTCAATGGTGCCCAAAACTTTGACCAAATACAAGCCCCCCTGTGTCTTGCTTTCACGTTTCAAGCTGGTTAACAAGGATTTAAGAGCTGGGTGGGTAAACAACACACTGGGGCTCCACTCAGCAGCATCCTGGCTGAGAGGATGACGGACTGGGAACAGCCATCCCTGGGATCCCATCAAAATCAGGCTGCCACATCCTACACAAATGGCACAAGGCAGACTCCAATGTCACCAGCCCTCCCTGGGGACAGCTGCCACATCCCTGCACCCCACCTCAACCTCCCCAACCGGTCCCAAATTGGGAGGCTGTACTCAGAGCCTGCATAAAATCACAGCAGTGTCTCTGTCTGCAAAGGCAGATGCTCCTCCAGGGAATGGGAAGATTGTCCTTCGCTTCCATCAAGGCCCATAAAAAAGCAATTGTCAGAAAAGTTGCTCAAAATTATGTATGTTCTGGGAACGCTGCACGAAGTATTTTTAAAGCAGCATGTTTAATTCTGAGCAGCTCTATATGAAACATGGCAAAAGGCAGCAATAAATCACCAGCATCAAAACTGCTTTTGTGGTGCATGAGGAGTTAGTTTATCCATTCTGGAATTCTGTTTGCAACTAAGTAATAACACATTTGCAAAATGATCAATCAGGTTAAATTTAGAGGAAAACGTGTTTTTTACCCAGACAGTGTTTGTCAGAACACTTCCAAATTAGAACATAACAAGATCTTACAATATCTAATATCCAGTGCTCCATTATATACATACATTATAAATTCATGTCACTGTAATGTACCTAATTATATAAGGTCATTTCTTATAGAAAAGCACAGGTATAAAAGTTTGATGCCAGAACAGTCTGGCTGTTTATTAATTTACTATTGCAGACGAGAAACCCTCCTCTGACTGTTACAGGGACGGATGCAACGCACTCCTGCATTCCAGAAAAGCAACCTGCCCAGCTTACAAAGTATTAACCAGCCTCCAGAATGGCAGGCTGGGGGCACCCCAAGGCTCAGCCCCTTCCCCTGGGTGAGCAGGAGCCTCCTCTCCCTCTCCCAGCACTGCCCTGTGCTCACCTGTTTCCCTGGAGACCAGCATTTACAGTGAGGGCCATAAATACACAGTAATTAGGCATCTTTTGAAGCAAACCTTCCCAGCCGTTTGCCATCTCAGGAATGTTTTAACTTCTGGAGCAGAGAATGATCTTGGTTGAAAAAGAACATGAATGCAGTCCTCAGATGGGCTCAGAGCTACAGTGAGGGAGAGCTGTGAGGGCAAAGTCATCCCTGGACAGGTCATCACTGCTGCCAGGGAAGGAGAATTTAGTCAATGACTCCAGACTTTGCTGCCCGTTCTCCCACTGGGAACAAAGCTTAATATCACTGTGAATCACTACGGAATATGAAACAGAGATTAAAAACTTATTTCTCACAACCTACTGCTAATGGCCAAGGAAAGGCCCTACAACATCAGCTGATGCTGAAGGAACTGAGCCAGCAGCTGCTGCAGACCTCTGCCTGCTCTGGCAGCTCCTTGCCAAGGCTACAGGATTTACACAATTCCTTTTGCCAAGTCGTGGTGGAGCTCTATCAGCATTCACAGAAGTCATTTACACTTTGTGGAGCTCAAATTATCCACACGGTTCCTATTTACTAAACAGGGAGGTGCCGTTTGTCTACTAAATGATAAATAATTTATTTATTGCTCAGGCCAGCTTGGACAGGACATGGAGCAGCCTGGGCCAGTGGAAGGTGTCAGGAGTAGAATTAGATGAGCTTTAAGGTCCCTTCCAATCCAAACCATTGCAGGATTCTGTGATTTGTTGCTTCCAGGGCAAGCAAAGCAAACTGGAAAGATGCAGAGGTGTGTGCACACAGACAGATGCAGTAACAATACATTTTAACTCCAGCAGATTCTCTCTCATATCCTTTAATTTTATTTACTTTAACTCTTTCATCTTTTCATGTGAAGGCTTCAAGACCCTTTCAAATACTGGTTTCAAATCATGAAATAGTATCTTCAGCAAAATGCCCCAGTATTTTAGGCTATGATTGAAGATACCCATTTACAACACTGGAATTCCAACTTTGCCAAGCACTGAGCACTTCTCCAGCCAGGAAAAGGAATGTCTTTTGCACATAGAACTTAAGTAAAACTTTGGCAGGTTGGGCTTTAATGACCAGAGAAAGAGAAGATTCATATTTAGTTCTTACTGACCCTTAACACCTGATTGGTACAGTGGTGAATCAAATGATATTTCATGATGAAAACGAAGGTTTCAGGTGCAAACAGTTAAATACAGCCTTGCAGGGGGGAACAGAGCTTCCCCTGGCTGCCTCTTGGAGTCCTGCAAACCACCAGGAGCAGACAGACTTTTCAGCAGGTGACAGGGAGCAGCAAAACCACGTTTGGTACCTTCACAAACCTGCTTACAAGGTACAGTGACTGATGGCTGCTTTCATGGCTTTATCTTGTTCCACCTGAGTCAAATCCAAAATTCCCAAGGAAAACCACCCCTCACGTAAGACAAGGTAATGAAATATTGAAACACACAATATATAAACCCCAAAGCAGTCACTGTTTGCCTGCTGAATGTACTGGGAAGAGCTTGAGACCATCAACTATGCAGGGGGAAGAGATGAAGTCTTCCCTCACAGGGCACTTTTAATGCCTGCAGTGAACCTGTTTGTGGCTGAATTTACTTCCAGAATTTCATCCCTTCCCTTGCAAGCTGGAATTGGGAGTTCTGGCAGACGGGAGTTGGGGGGGTGCATTTTAGGAAGAACAAAGGGAAGCACCTTCAATACAACCCTGAGCAGACCTGCAGACAGAATTGTCTCTGGTAAAAATAATATTCCTCTGGCAACGCTGTGTAAGTATCTGCTCTTATCGAATACAAAGATCCTTTTGAAGTAGGTGGTTTGGATGCCAGTGCTGGTGCTCCTGACACAGAAGAAAGGGGGGCTGAATGCAGCAAAAGCTTTGTCTGATCTGCATCACTTTGAACCATAAAAGCAGCAAGAGGGAGAACAGAAGGGAAGCCAAGTGCTTAATACTGGACAGCGACTTTGTTTAAACCTCTTGCACTGCCTAATTAACTGCAGCAAACCGCCCCTGTCACAGCAGTGGGTGCTGCTACAAAAGCACCACTGAAGCTACTCAGTTCCTTCAAACAGATGTAAAGGATAAGTTTGTCTAGAATTCAGCCAGCATTTCTTAAGTGGTTACTTTCATTTCTGTGTGCTGGAATTGCTGAGATGTCGTCCTTCACAGAGGAGCAGCCATCACTCACCCTGGTGTTCATGAATTCACGGTGACAACTCATCAGACACCCTGGCATCCTTCTGAAGCACCAGGAATTCCACAATGGTCTTCTGGGGAGAGGTGGGGACTTCATTTCTGGTGTATTAAGAATGAAGGTAACCCCACTCTCACTCTTAATGAACATTCAAGTTTCTTTTCTATTGAGCTTTTAGGGATGTGAGATCCTTCAACTTTTTCTGAGAGAGGTTTGTGCATCAGAATGGACAAGTGTACATCCTTGAGTCCATACTTGAAGACTGTTTGCCTAAAATCTCAGTCAAAGAGGCAACTGAGCAGCTCAGAAATAAGAATCCAGGAGATATTATTTGATTCTGGCACAGCTGAGAAGTGTTGCTGAGAGCTGCACAAGTATCACATCCCCTAACACTGACTTTCACCAAAAGGAACTCAGACCAAGCCATCCCCGTTCTGGATGATCCTTCTGAAGAGCTCCTGCAGATGGAGCACACACAGAATCCCAAACTGCTGAACACAGCTCCATCCTGGAATTAGCAAATTATTTTTAAACACTTTACATGTGATTATGCCTAATGAATAAACAAACACACGTTTACGAGGGGGAGATGTTACGGTTCAAAAAAGCAATACAACATCTTTCAGCTACCCTTTCTTAAAGCCTTAATAAGCCTGTGCATAAATCAAACCCTTCCTTGCTTGGATAGACTCTCACTGAGACGTGCCCATGGTGCTAATTCAGAGCAGAAAACGCTCTTATTCCAGGCCACTGCAGTGAAGTGACATTTACCTAATGCAGCTATAAATTTCCTGATAATTAGTGGGCAGCTGATGGTGATGCAAACTGACTAGTGCAGCAACGCCAGTCTCAAACTAGCTCTCCAACACCCACAAGTTAATCAGATTTAAACCCAAAAATTTCCAAAATTCTGACTGGTGCAATGGCTCAGGGACAAAGGCTGGTGCCACCGAGCTTCCACCAGTTGCTGTGATCTCTTCATGGTCCAGACACTGCTACTAACGAGATGTAGCTCCCCTAAACACTCAGTTTCTCACATCAAACAACTCACATGACTTTTCACTTAGCCACACGTAATCAGCATTTCCTGAATTCTCTATGATTGTGGAGCAAACGTAGATTAGTTCACTCGGAACTAAAACAATGGAATTTGAGGGGGTACAAAATGGTGCTTTCAAAAATAACTTTCAAAAGCCACTTCTAAAATTTCACAGCCAGTTTTGAAAGCTTCTGATGTCTGTCAGGATTTTCAAAGTTAAGGAGGTGAGCAATTAAAGAAAGTTTAAAACTGAAGTTAAGAAACCTGGCATCAAATCACACAACCTTTCACTCATCACGGTCTCCAATGCGGCTTCATTTTATGTCACTGCCCTAAAAAATAATTCAGTTGGACAAAAAGATATTAAGGAACCCTGATTTTTGTTTTCTTTTTCCAACCTAATGCTGAACAACGTTTACATTCTAATACTTCGCAAGTATCAGAATTAGAATCAGTACAAGACTGATTAAAGAGCAGCCTGAGATGCACAGTGAGTTTATTTAACGCTGCAGGAACTACCATGGAAGTTGTAAGTAGCTTCTCAGACAGAGAGAAAACACAGACCCATCCTTTAAAATACTTCCTCAAAACATTCTTTGACCTTTTGGGTGCATCATGAACGAGGCCAGTCAATCAGAGAAAACCCTTCTCCCTGTTTTTTTCTTGGATGAACTGTTCCTTTATCGCACTCTTTTGGGAAGAAAACAACCCAACCTTTCGGCACGATAGGTCAGAATGTTGTTCTAAAGCAAAGCATGAGCTAAAATTTCATTAGAAAGTTAATTAACATTCGGAAAATACCCTGAAATTCTCCCTGAATGCAAAGGGCCATGCACACGCTCTCACTGGTCAGAAGTGTCCAGCTCTGCACGTGATTCCCAAAGGAAGGAACAAGGAGTGCTGGCAGGGCTGGAGGGATGGCACAGCAGCAAGTGCAAAGCCCCCAGCTCAGAGTGCCACTGCTGCTCTGCTGAACACTCCTGCAACAGACCCAGCTCCTCCCTGCATCAGCAGCATCCTCACACGAGCACAAACCTCACAGGAAAGTAACTGCAGAGCAGAATGCAAAGACCAATAAAGGCAGGGCACGTTTTTCCATGGACTCAGCTTTTAGTTCGTACACTAATTATAGCCCAGGCTGATCTTTAAAAGCTGAAAAACCCACAGAATTAAAAACACAAAACTACAATAGGGTAAAATAATTGCATTTATTTTTGTTCTGAATTCCTGGTTAATAGAAGTGTCGGACCATGCAGAACCTACCAATGTGCTTTTGAGACTTGTCTCTAGTTACACGTCCAACACCAGATAGGAACTTTCTGACCTCTCTCTGATTTAAAGCCTGGTTTGTAAGCATTACTTTTTGTCATTCTTTTTCCTTATTAAAAAGGGCAGTGAGGAAAAAAGATGATTAAAGATATCAAACAAACACCAAACCTCCTGTGAATGGACTGTTGGAAAATAAAGTACGATTTAATGACGTGAGAAATTAGATGAAACTGTCAAGTTTAAAGAATCTTAAAATGGTTAACAGGTCAAAACATAAAAACTTCTTTATGTATAGAGTGAATATAAAGGGAACATGGTAAGTATCTGCCAAGGGTTAATTGCAACCCTGCATGAAAAGCAGTTAACAAGTGAGAGTTAGAACACCCAGGAGGAAAAGAAAAATTTTTCCAGTGCCATGAGAAATAAACAACAAGGGGGAAATATTTCCTTTGGCCACTGTTACCTCCTCTCCAAAAGCTCAGAGGAGCAGTGGGAATGCCAAGGCTTGGTTTGCTCTTGACTCCCTCCGAAACATTTGTCTTCATTACCACTCTTTTTAATCAGGGCTCCTTCATGAGTGTTTCTGCTCAGCCCCCAAGGGGCGACTCTCGGCTGCGATAAATCAGCATCCATACCGCAAGTCACTAATCAGCACTCTCAGGGAAAGAATAACACTGAAGTGCAGACCACTAAAGGCTTGGAGGAACCTGAAGGCTCAGTGGCCTCAAGGAAGAACGGCCCACATCAAAATAATCAGCCACTGAAGCATCCCTACCTTCTAGGCTTAGCAGGACTCGCACTCGCAGATATTATTTAAAAGCCTCCCGCACACAAATTGTTCTCACTGGATAAAGGGGTTTTATTGAGAAAGAGGGAACGGGCTCTCACCCTTGAGCTTGGTTCCACTAATTCAGTGGATTGCACTTGTGCCTCCTGCTAGAAAGCATTCAGGGAAACAAACTTGGTAATGGATACCTCGTGCTGCCATCCTGCCATTTCCAAAAGGAAAAAAAAATCAGCATACAATGAACTGAAAGAGGAGGGAAAGGAAATGGATAGAAGATAACACATTCCCAAGGCACCTCATGTATTACTGCAATGGAAGAAGAAAGGATTTTGTCCATTTCTTTTGTTTTCAAAGGCTATTTATAAACACAACTAAAGAAATGTCATCTCAAAAGGAAAATATCTGCATAGGTTTTCTGTGCTCACACCCATCTCCCTGCATCAAATCCCTTTCAAACTCCGCGTGATGTTCCAACTGCAGAAACAATTACTATTTCAATAGTTGTTATTACTCCTTCAAATTGTCCAAATCCCCAGCTCTGTGTCAGTGCTTGCCAAGGACACCACAGAAAAAAGCAGAATGCACACCCAACCCAACCTTGTGCCTCCCCCAGCTGCCAGCACCACTGAGAACTAACCCTGAGCTGTAAAACCGAGCACTGGCACCCAAATTAGCAAACTAAGCATCCTCCCATCCAATGGCTGTCCAACAAAAATCCTGGAGCAAGCTTTTCCAAAACCACAATTGCAGCCATCCACAGGTTTTTTTTTTCCCTGTTAAAACTCATCTCTATGGTACCTGGAAATCTGGCCCATGGAGATAAAGCGATTATGGAAAGATCACAGAAAAAGAATAATCTTCCATTGTTCCTACTTCCAAAGCTCAGGAAGGTCCAGGAATCACATCCCTACAGTGAGCTGACTCCAGCACTGAAATTCAGGTTAGTGTATGAAAACCTTCAGTCCTAAAGCAACAAACCAGAATTATTTACTGTGGTCTACTTTCTTTCCTTGAAGTTTTGGGCTATATAAATTGTAGGACGGATTCACTTCGAGCTGGGAGGTGAAGAGGGTCTCTGTGAGGGTATTAAAAAGCCTCCTCCTGACCCAGAGTGGCAGCACCTTATGCCTGACCTCTGCCAAACTATTCCCAAAGCAACAGAAAGCTGGAGCAGAGCAGCTTCTGACTGAAGGTTTAATCCTGAACACCAAAAAGGGAAAGAAAGAGAGGCAACCTTTGCTGTGAACTCATCGTGAACCTTCTGCAGAGTTCCAGGCTCACACTCAGGTTTATTACACTTAAAGGGGTTACCCTAAGCAACATAAAATATTTACTATAGTAATCAAAATACAAGTGAATAATCTGCTAATTATGCTTACTAATTAATATTCATTTGAATTTCTGAGTTATCTAAGTAGGAGCACAGAGTATTCAGTTAAGGGGACACACTGTGCTCCAAAGCCCAATCTTTTGAGCACTATAAATAGGTGGTTTAGGAAAGTTAGGGCCGGGTTCTATTAGAGGAGCTGCTAAACCAGAGCGTGGAATGCAGCACAAATATTCCCTCCACCAAGCATGCTCCGTTACTTCAAAGAATTCAATATACCCCAGCGCTGCTTTCTCAGAGATGAAAATTGTCATTTTAAGTTGTCTGGTCCCACTCCACTTAAATGATCCTTTAATTTCCTTTCTGATCCCCGAGCCCTCAGGTGGCTCGGGCGGCGCTCCGTGCCCGGGGTCGCATGAGAAGTTCACAGCTCCTCTGCTGAGCTCCTGATCCTCTCCCCAAGCAGCCCTTTCCTGTCTCGCTCTGCCTTGCGTGCTCTGCTCCCCGGCGCATCAGCTGCCAGCCCCAATCCCCTCCTGGAACGCCCCTTCCCCCTCCAGCCCGGGCCTGACATCCGGAACTGACTTAGGAAGTGCTCTAATGGTTACCAAATTTTTGGGAACTGCCTCAGCTTTTCGGAGCTGAACATGTGTTCGGAGCAGGCAGCATCCACTGGCACCACTTGACCTCACGGCAGCCTTCGACTTGCTGATTTTTCTTTTCCTTCTTTCTTTTTTTTTTTAATCCCCCCCTCTCCTTGAAAAAACAAGAAAACTTTTACCAGATAACACATGATGTAAATGCAAAATTATGTTGTGAAATGACTGCAAACATGCTGTTTTCCAGATGTTTGACGAGACAGTAAAGAAACAGCACAAAGAAGGGTCAACAGTTTCCGTCAGAGACTCTGCTGGGTTCCACATGAAAAAAAAAAACCCCAAACCCCAACATTCAGATCTCATAAATTCAAGGGGCTCTGCACGGCTGACAAGCTATTTAGGCTTTAAAAAATAAAATGTGAGGTTCCTCTGTCATCTGCCAAATTTCACTCCATCGATAGGTGGTTAAAAGCCATTTGACTGTTAACATTCTATGAATTTCCTAAACCCATTATTGCCTCAAATACGAGAGACTGCCTGGGAATTGCTGCTCCTGGGAAAAGCTATCTGAGGTAAGCAGGGCTGCATCCTCTGTTTGCTTCTAAATACAAATCTCCCTGCACAAGCCCAAAACTTTGCAGGAGAAAATGATCAAAAAGAGTTGGAAGAAGAGATGAAAGAACAGAGCAGCTGCCAGGCACTTCCCCTTATCCCCACCACGCCAAGAATGACTGACTATTGCCACAAGGAATAGCAGCCTTTGTTTTGCAGCAGTCCATCCCCAGCTGATGCCAGAGGCACAGACAGATCACCCCGGTGAGCACGAAGGGCTGGGGAGCAGGGGACACCCCTGCATCAATCCATCAGGACTGGCAGGGCTGGAATTCCATTTCTATCCAACTCTGCTTCCTCTCACAGGACACAAACCTGTCCTTCTGGGCCAGGCCAGCAGGAGCTGTGATTATAAGATTCTTGCTACGCTTCTCTTCCGTCCCCTTCTCCACTCAAGCAATGTTTACAGAGAACATGACTTGTGATGGGCTGGGTGATGCTTTTCACAGAAATTCAACAAATTAATCCCTAATTTCAGCACGTTTCTACATAGGAAAACACCAACCATAATTCACAGACAGCTCTGCCAAAGTGGAAGCTACGGCTCCAGACCCACTCATTTGTTAGTGGGGGATCCACTCAGTGCAGGATCACTTTGGATGCCTTTTAAAGCCACGTGGCTCAGCCCCACCCTGGGATGTTTACACGGTGCCTGCAGCTCAGCGAGGTCAGGCTGCTGCTCTGAAAGCAGCACAGCCTCTGTGCAAGCTCCCACCCTGCATCCATGAGGTTCTGCATGCAAGGAAAGGCATCCCGTGAGGATTTCCTACACAAGGATACCGACAGTGGGATTATAGTGAATTATGGTTTGTCTTTATGTGAAAGCAACACCACTGAAAACATTTTAACTCCAGACAGAGCATCAGTGCATGTCTCTGAAACTCCTGGTTCTGTTCTAGCTGCACTGATCAATTCCCCTGCAGACAACCCCAAGCCCACAATGAATTCATTCACTGTATTCAGCAGCCAGTAATAGCCAGTAGTTGGCAGCACGGTCCCTCCACCTCAGCCACAAGCCTTGGGGAAATCTCCCCTGGCTGGCAGAAATCTGCATCTGATGGTATGTTAGGAACATATTTGTTCTCCATCTCTGCAGGAACCAGGATAAAAAGTTCATGTGCTCTGCCTGCCTCACTGTCAAAGCAGGATGTTCCTCTTCCAGGAGAGTCTGACACAAGAGGAGCTGGGTTTCACTGTTACTGGCTCAATAAAATCCCCAGCTTGTCTTTTTCTGCATTATTACAACACTAAAATATTGCATGAATTGATATATATACTTAATTTTATTTACAGTGAAGGAAATCATTCATTTGGTTGTGAAAGAGTTAATAAGGAAGAAAATCACACACAGTGCGTGTTAAAGGTTAGAGGAATAATCAGTCATTTGAAAAACACTACATAAACATTTTTCCGGATGCAATTTTCAGTCCAAGGATACATTTCCCAGTAGAAATCAGCAGCTAAAAAGGAAATCATTTAGTCTCCATAAGTGCCAAATTGTATCCTGATTTTTCCTGGTCTGGCTCAACTTTCAAAACTAGTGGTTCAACTTCTGCAATCTTTCACCCAATGACTATATAAACACATCCTTATAAGACAGACATAATCCTTGGGTGGGCCAATTTATGTTGGATTATGAAAATACTTAAAGTACAGAATCGTATAATGACTGTTGTCCTTTGGTTTCCACTAAAAGGAAAAAAAAACCCCTCCAACACAGACAGTCTCCTCTCCTTCCAAGGGCTCCCGCGACAGTCGTCTCTGGCAACTGTGTCAACATCTTCTGAAAGTGATTAGTACCACTCCATTTATTATTTAGTTATCACAAGCTCGATTTTAATGACACCTAATGTGACACGTATCTATTCTGAGCTTTCACGTGCAGAGGGAAAAAAAAAATAATAATCCCTGGCAAATTGTCTGCACGTCAACGTGGTGAGTCCCCGCTGCACGAGGGGAGGGGGAGAGTTGTTCCCCACCCCAGCCAGAAAAACAGTTCTCACTCTCAAAAATCCTCTGGCTACTCTCTGTTTGGTTAAAGGTTATATAAATAGTAGCTTTAAGAAGGATAAAACAATCTCCATACAAAGCAAACATATTCATTTGTAATTTATTGCTGCCCGATGCACATATACACATACCCAAGTATAGATGTTAAATCCAAAAAATTATCTGTTCCTGCCCGCTTGTACTTTCAGCAATGGAACTGAGGAACAATGGAAACTTTTATTCTTTGTGGAAAGGTAAATTCTGTTTTTTCACTTCCCCTCTGAAACTCTAGAGTTTTTACAGGCAGCTACAAAAGTCAGCGTGTTAAAGCCAACAGTATCCCATCTTCAACACTTACCATGTGGTAGAACAGAACTTTCCTTTCCCTCCAATGTATAAAGTTATGTGAAAGAAGACATTTTTTTCAAGTCTACAGAGAGTAAAGAATAAATTATAGTGATAAGATCTGGAAAAGTTTGGTTGGAAGTTAAGAGATTTTCACATCTGTGTCTACACATCCATGTCTTGGGAATAATGTATCTCGAGTACCAGTCACATAAAAATGCAAGAAATTGTTCCTCTCTCAAAGGCAGCCAAATCATTCATTGTACTCATGTCTACACTTTGACTGGTAGCTTCCAGCAGAGATCTCAGCTAGCAAACTCCAATGTTTCCCCCTAATTTCAATCCCTGACTATTTAACGTGTGTATGCATTAAAAAATACATAATTAGTAACACATATACAACTTAATTCACCGTGGCATTATTCTCTCTTTGAGCTGGAATAAGTTAATTTATTCATGCTGCTCAAACATAAACTGAGTGATAGTGCAGGGACTCTGCCTGTCACACCACGAGCCTGATTTATATCCCTGAAGTCAGTGACCATCCTTCCCTCTGTTTCTGAGGGCTTTGGGATTCACTGCTTTTCCAGGCAAATTCTCACATTGTGCTGTGAATAATAGCCCAGTGTGATGTCAACAAGAGCTGAGAAATGACTCCTCATTTATTTAAATAAACGTGGTAACGGCACAGCCTTTCATGAGCCTGCTGCAGAACACTTGGATGCATCCCACGGCAGGAACAGCAGGAATTGAGCTGTTTGAAATGTTCCTCGAGGCTTTTCTGGGCCAGCTCAAGATGGGAGAAGAGCTGAAAATAAAGCAAAATGTGCAGCCCAACCCTGTATGGGCATTGCCTCCTGCTCAGGTAACAGAAACAGGATGCACACCTTGACACACCATTCCACAGCTTTATTCCCATGAAAGAAAAATAATTAAATTATTTCAGCCCTCAAGACTCCAACGCTTTCCTCTGGTTGTCTAGCACAATGTATGATTTACTTAAAAGACAGATTATATTATGAACCTCTAATTCATAGAAATAATATTTAAAAAAACCATATTCCACAAAACACACGCTGAGGTCCTCCAACAATGAAGTGCAAGTATCTCACTTTATAGTAATTTTTGACAGGACAAAACATTCCAACAGGTTCAGCAGGGCAGAATTGTAGCAGGCACACCAAGAAAGCCCCAGCAGCTCTTTGAGGCACAAAAGAAAAGTTTTTGTTCAAAATCAAGAATTTCTGGCTGACATATTTCACGTTCCTTTCGGCTTTAAAACACCCTGCTCTCAAAGCCACCATTATTTACAAGTGAAGAAAGAAAAGGGAATTTGCCCCATTTCTCCCCACTCCTCACTCTGCTATTGTCCCCTGTATCTATTTCCAGGAAGCCAGATTCATTAGGGTTAATCTGCCTACTAAATGAATAAACAAAGGATTTCTCTGTCACCGAGGGCCAGGTGAGCCGATATCATCTTCTAACACAGAAAATCATCCGCACAAATACAGCTCAGGAAATTACCTGCTGCAATCCCACACCTGGGATCATTTGGCAAGTGCCTTAGAAATGTTGAGTAGATGACTGAAATCAAACTAATTATGTTTTTTTGGTTTTTTTTTTTTTTTTTTAATGCTCCCCTTCTATCAGGAGGGGGAAAAAAAGGCCTTTCTGAAAATGTGATGTAAAAAGGTCTCGAATGTCTTGGCTCACCTCACTTATGAACAATTCAGAAAACTTCCTCGGATGAAAATGTTATAGGATTTGTGTAATTAAAGTATTCTGCTTCCTCACTAATGACAGTCACCTCTGGCTGTCTCCAGCAGTGCCCACACTGCAAAAACATCAAGGTTTACAAATTGTTGCTGTGAGAATCTAATGAAAGATACAGAAAAAAGGATCTAATGAAGCTGACATTAATACAATTTCTAACACCACAACATGCACCTGCCCAGGTAACTCCTCACACAGACCCAGCTCCAAGGGCTCTTAGTTCTCACATTTCTGGTGGGTGTCACAGCTTTGGGAGTTGGCACTCAGGGTTGAGTGGAGATCTGGAAAAGGTTCAGAACTTTCCAGATCTTTGCTTCTTGTGGAGAAGTAAATCACAGAACCATGGGATGGTTTGGGTTGGAAGGGACCTTAAAGCCCATCCAGTGCCAGCCCCTGCCATGGCAGGGCCACCTTCCACTATCCCAGATTGCTCCAAGCCCCAGCCGTGGGCACTTCCAGGGATGGGGCAGCCACTTCTCCAGGCAAATACTGAGAAATATGAGGAGTAGGAAGAGAGCCTGGGGGAATTTAGCAAAAAACTCCAAAGATAAGACAGGAACAAGAATTCCTTTGATACAGGGGTGTGAACTGTGCACGTGTTACAGCAAAAAAGGAGCCAACACGGATTCAGAAGTACAGAAAACGCTGTGACAAAGGTGGGAGACGTGCTCAGCAGCTGTGATTTGGGACCATGGAGACCAGAGGAGAATCTGAGGAAAAAGCAAACTAAAATGGGAGAGGTCCCAGGATTCAAGGAAAGGAGGCACACCTGGGTAGAAACGTAGGCACAAACCCCAAAGTTCAGAGCTTGGCAATGCTATGGAGGAAGAAAGGGCAGGATTTGAAGCTTTGGGATAAATGCTGCTCCCAAAACTACCCAGCAAAGGGCTCCCTTCCCTCCTGCAAACACAAACTCCGTTTGATGTTCCTTCTACAGCAAGCAAGAAGAGATAAATTAAAATTGAGAACCTAGAGAGGGCTTTGATCCTATTGCCTGGAAATATGTACAAGAATATTTTCTCCAGACGTACTTTTGCTATATATGGAAACCAAATGCTGACTAATCATACAAACCTTATGGTGCCTGAGCACAGCTGTAATCTGCAGCAGAACACTGTCACAGCAGCCCAGGAAAATGGGGAAAACCAAGAAGTTTGCTGAGAAAGAGGAGAAAATGGTGATCAAAGGCACTGGAGGCCCGATCAGACAAGAGGGAGAGCTTCTAGCTGGTGAGCTTTTAACATACAAGTGACACTTTTATGACTTATTCTTGTATTACTGAACTTCAACAGGCCAAGTAATGATTATCTGTTTTCCAAGGGTTGAGAAAAATGATTCTCTCTGAGACCTGCTGACTCAGGACAGCAGTAATGGGATGCAAAAGCCTGAATTTTGGTTTATTGGTTTATAGATAGCACCAGCTGGCAAGGATAGAGCCATTTAGAGCTGTTTATCAGGACATGGCCTCACGTCCCAGGCACAGACAGGGATGGGACGTGGACAGAAGCTCTGATGTGGCACTGTCACTCGTGGTGATGGCCAGGGAACAGTCAGGGCTTCAATATGCCTGAGGAATATGAGGGTTTAATTTCTCTAGGTACTCCTTATCCTCTGAAATGGGAGAAATACCAGCTCAAAGAGCCGCATCAATTCTTGCTTTTCACTTAAAGTGCTCATCAGTATGGCATAGCTAATTAATGCTTTCAATAGGTGTTAAAAATTCCTGGGCTGTAAGGCAGTAAATGCATTATGAGCAGGCAAAGGCAAGTGGCTACAGTTTAGAAGCACAAAGGTGAGATAATGGCCTTCCACATCACTGAACTGTCAACCTCATTTAGCACAAAGCCTGGCATCTGGAGATTTCAAATCATACAGCCGTTTAAAAATATATAGAATGTTAAATTAAATGACAAACACGGGACATGTCACCTTTTAGAGGCAGAAATGTAAAACCAAAGCATATGTTCTCCAACTGTATTTGCTTCAGGATCAGCAATATTTTTGTAACCTCATTAGTTTCTTGACTTGGTTTTAAAC
This sequence comes from Pachycephala philippinensis, assembly GCA_013397055.1. Classification (NCBI taxonomy): domain Eukaryota; kingdom Metazoa; phylum Chordata; class Aves; order Passeriformes; genus Pachycephala; species Pachycephala philippinensis. The sequence continues at coordinate 421,002 of VWZT01014336.1, forward strand.
ATGCAAGGATGGATATACAAATAAGTTACAGGTCCTCCATGTGGTATCCTCAATTATAAGTCAATCTTTACCAGCAAAATAAATTAAGAACTGTAAGTTTAACTCTTGTAGAAGGTGAAGACAATGAGGAAAAATTTCTGCAAGTTGTTAGGGATTAAAGTCCCTCTGTATTTTGAGCTGTGAATCGAAGAGCCCTGTGCAAATATCCCAGTTTCAAGCCCACATTTACAAGCACACCCCGTGGCTCTGTGTGTGTCAAACTGTCCCTGCCAACGCCAGGGCTCAGAGGCAGGAATGGACCCCAGCTCTGGTACCCTGGACCCAGTGTGGCTGTGTGGCAGAGCCCAGGCTGTGGCTGGCTCCACACAGGGGGGGTTTTGGTGTCCTGTCACCACCCCAGTGGGGAGTGGCACAGCAGGGCAGCTCTGTGGGGTGAGGAGAAGGTGACAAACCCCACTCCCAGCATCGTTTGGTACCTCTGCATGGTGCTGCTGCTCTCCAGAGCCCAGCTCCACGTCCCCCTGGCAAAGGGGGGCACCCCTCACCTGGCACCCCCGTGGCAGATCCGTGTCCTCCCGCCACGCGCCGTGACCCCGACGGGCGCTCGCACTTCACGCCTTGCACAATCCTCACTCAAGGGTTATTAAAAGGCCATAACTAGGCCAATAAAGCTGAATTTTATTTGTTCACGCACAGCAGTGGGGGAGTGCTGGCTGCTGATGGCACTGAGCAAAACATCACACCCCCAGTCCAAAACATTTTTCAGCTCCTGCTGTAGAAGGGGATCAGTTACACGTTTAACAGAGAGCAGGTAAGGCTGAAAAATCAGATCACATAGAGCTGGTGCCCCTCTACCTTCCTTTCCTTGTCCCCTATCAAAAGCAATTTTATAGCATGGGAAATATATTATACCACCTAATGATCACCAATTAATAATCTCACTGAGCATCTTTAAGCTATGCATCCTCCCAAGGACCTTCTTCCATAGGGATGGATTATCTTCCTCTGTAGGACCAGCACAAACCAACTGCAGTATAATTTAATTTTTCTTTTGTCAGGCAGATTCACAAAGTTTCAATCACATTTCATTGTACAGAAAGGAAAAAGCACAAGCCAAACTTTGAAATAAAATCATGAAATAGTGAAGTACTGCTGGCAGTTCAGCTTACTGGGCATCAAAGTTTAAACTTTGCTTTCAACCTCAGTTTTCCAAACACGCTGTCACTCACCATAATATGGGTTAAAAATAAGAGAAAGCAAAGATGAAATGTAAATGATTTAAATGCATGCATATGTTCTTTTGTAAAATGCATAATGCAGCTGCAAGGTTTTTCCTCATATTTTGGACACAAATCAAGGGGGAAATGGTTCACTTATGATACAGTGAATTTTTTATCTAACTTCAGTGCTAAAACGTAGCTCCCTGTAAGCATTTCACTGTATACTGTGTGTTGGTTTGCTTTTATTTGGTTGGGGTTTTTTTAGAGCTTAAATACAAACACCAAAACCAAAAGACTAACACCAGAGCACTTTTTGCTTCTCCAAATTCTTTCACGGCAACTTTCTGCTTGTTAAAAATCCACCAGCAACACAACAACTTTGCAGATGATCTCTGGCCATTTATTACATCTGACATTCAATCACAAGTAAAATTATCCTTCCTTAAAATGCGTTTTATCTATACTTGAAATGTATTTTAAGTGATGGGCAAACAGCAGAGCACACGGTAGTTCGCTCAGCATTCCTGCTGTAAATAATAGAGGTGAAAATCCCAATTAATGGAATTGCAAGAAGCTAGCAAGATTCTCACTGTAACGGTGGCTTCTCCTGCTTTTTTAGGCAAAATTAAGTGAGGTAGCACCTTCCTGGAGTGGCATAGTCAGGATTCTTTGTAGCATCCCAAAACTGAAAGAAGCTATGAATGACAGAGGCTGCAGCTCCTGCTCTGCCTCTCTCACACCAACAGCACCGCGACTGGGAGCAGAGGAAACACAACACAAAAAGGGGTGGCAGAGCCAGTTACCAAAACTCCCACTACTCCAAGCCGTGCCAAAGCCTCACAAATTGCAGGAGCTATCCCTCAGCCCAGGTGGGCTGTGGGGAGCCAGGGCCAGCTGTGCCTGGGACGAGCGGCCAGGCAGGAGAGCCCCGCTCCCGCAGCAGCAGCAGATGTGAGCTCGGGGGAAAGCAGCTGTGCCGAGCCCCCGGGTGCTCCACGCCAGGCACAAATGGTTGCCCGCTGTTGCTGCAGGGAAATATCAGGGAAGAAAGGCTTGGCAAGCCTGGGATTTCAGAAGAGGACAGTCTGCACCCCGCTTGACCTGGGGACATGGGATTTTTGATAGGACTATTACAATCGCGGAGCTTATAAAATATATTTGGAAAGGCTTTCGTGTTGGTTTTGGGATAGGATACGAAGGCCCCAGGAATCCACTCTGAGGCCTTAAATCTGTGGCCAAACTCCAGCAAAAACCATATGTTGCTCATATCAGCACCTTTTGCTTTTCCCTTGCTCCATTTCCCAGGCCCGCACCGAGCAGAGACTCGAGGCACCAGGGCTCAGGGACCACCTCTCACCTGGAGAAATCCCAGGATAACGATGCCAATAATCCCAAACCTGTTTTCTGTCATTTGCTGACTGTGCCCTGCTTGTTTTCACCCTCACAAGGGGTGCAGCACCAGGTTTACACACACAGGGAGTCTCCCTTGGAGACTCTGTGTTCGTTTTGGAAGGAGGTCAGTCCCAGGTGGGCTGTTCCAAGCAGCAATAAAAGCCTCCAGGACCCTCCCTGCACACAGCAGCAGCTGAGGAGGAGGATGGTGATGATCACCCCGTGCTCCCATTCCCTGCTCTCTGCAGCAGCCACTTGCTGGCACCAGCTTTGGCTTTTTGGAGCTCTGCAGCCAGAGCTGGAGCAGTAACCAGCACCCAATTTAGCCCGGGTTGTAATAAAAAGTGAAAGTTAAAAGCAACACAAGCAGCAGATAAAGAACTATTAAAATCTGTCTGGGGTGATGCCAGGGATGGAGTCCAAGGCAGGGGAGGAGCCACAGCTCCAAGCCAATGGGTATCCCACAGTGTTGGATAATTAAGGAAAACAAAATATTTTCCATCTGTTTCTTTACCCCTTACGTCACCGAGGCAATAAAATATATACATAAGTAAGCACCAACAGGCTGTATTTCAACTGAGATATAAATATTTATTCCCAGCAGAGAACATCTTTACTCCAGTGAGTAGCCAGGGTGAGGAGGCTGTGATTGGAACACTCTCAAGGTATTAAACTCCACCTTAGAGCAGATGAAATGCCTGGCTAATTTATCACACCAAATAGCTCAGTTTTATGTGTCATACACCTAAATCCACACTTCTGCTCACTTATCCTTATTCCACCTTATAATAATGGACAATTGCTAAAACCTGCTCCTTTTGGACTAACAGTGGTGAAAGTAAGTGCTTATGCTGATATTACATTGGAAATTACAGCAGGAGGAAGCTGAAAGACAAGAGGAAGAGTCTGCAGAGCCCTGAGGACAAGGGCTGATGTTCTGCAACACCTCCTGAAAAGAGGGGAGGACAAGCTGGAGGATCTCAAGAGGACCAGAACCAGAATCCTGATGGCTGAAACCCTTAACATCTAACACAGACTGCAGGCCAAAGTGGCAACAAGAAATAATGAGGCATATTTAGATGTTTTTCAAAGCAAACATGGGAAATGGTGAGCAAATACTTCGAAAAATAAATCCTAATTTAGTGAAATCACTAAATAAGGATGTCTCCATTATAAACTGGTTACAAATAAAGCTTTCCCTGAAACAATACTGACTCCAAAATTCGAATACTCTTCTTTTACCTTCCACATCCATTTTAAGACCATTTTGAGCGGTCCAGATTAATAGATGAGCTTAGAATATGTTACAAGCTTATAAAAATATAAAGATTTGCAAAACGATTCCTTTAAGCAGTGTAGGAAAAGAGCAGAAATGTCAATGCACACGCTGCCTGCAAATACCAGTGGTGTGTTATTTCTGTGCAATCTCTCAAAACACAAGTACAGACACTGAGGTTTCTGGATCTCTTGTAAGTTTAACAGTAGCTGGGAGCTCTTAGATCTCCAGCTATAATAAATATTGTATCCTACAGGAGCCCATCGGGAATCTCAGCTCATGTGTTGTTCCACAGAAGATTGTGGTGTCAGATATGATTAGAATCAACACTTCCCACTTATTCAGAGCTTTAAAGCTACCTACACACAACATTAACAGCTGTTAACAAAAGATAATTAAGGGGCACATAAGAATCTCATATTAAGAATGAGTTTTTGTTAACTAGTGCAAAATACCCAGGATAATAAGACTTTTTTTTTCCCCCTAAATAAACCCAAGGCATTTCTGTGCTTAGACCATGCTCTAGCCCACTGGAATTTTTCAGCTGATACGAACTGAAGGTGGCTTTCCCAACTGGAAGTTAGCAGCTCACACTTAAGCAGTGAGACACTGCAGAGGCTGCACTAATGGAGCCCTGTACACGCGTCAGGCAGGGTGTGTGACACGAGAACAACTGTCTGGGAGCAGCAGCACTGTGCCAGTGACCATTATCGGGGCCCCTGGGGGCCCCACTGCAACTTCTCTTCCTGTGTGAGGAAAAACCCCATTCCCCTGGATTTGGTTCCGATGCTGGGGAGGTCAGAGTGCAGCTCTCAGGGAGCTGTGGCATCAACAGAGGAACTGCTGGGCCAAAAATCCCATGGGGGAGATGGACAAGGAGAGCAGCACCTCCAGGAACCTCAACTGCTTAAAGTCAAATTCCACCCAGCACAGCAGGGTCTAGAAATTGCTAATTTTTGATTTTCACTTGCATCAGTGAAATCAGATGCACGTAGCAGCATTTGTTTAAGCTGATACAGACTTGTTTTGAAACACAACCATCTCAGAAGAGATGAACAGCTTCAATCACTATCAGACTGCTCAGCTGTACCAGAGGCAAACTGGGGTGAGGAGTCTCCTCTGTCCCTTGCAGGGTAAAGCTACCCCACATCACCACATTGTGCTGTGGGGAGTGAGCTCCCACCTCCGGAACTGACTAAAGCACCCACAATCATCACAGGGTGGAAAATTAAATCAGTATCTAATGATTCTGCTGCCTTTCACTCACTGCTCCCATGCTTGTCCTCTCCAGTGTACTTCTCCTGCCTCCAGAAAACACCCACCAGTGTTTCAAGACATTAATGCTACTCCATGTATCCCTGCAGCTGAGTCTTTTCCCAATCCAGGCAATGATCCAGCAGCAAGTGCCCAGTCAGTAGTGTCAGGTCATTTTAATTTCTCCTCACATCTCCCCAGTCTATAGGGCATGGCTGTTTCTAGATGTAATCATGTACACTGCATTGGCATCTTGGAGCCTGTTGGAGTCAGTTCTGTCTTAAGGCTCTCTTCAAAAATCATCAGATAACATTTTCTCAAATTAGATTAAATAAATCAAGTTGAAAACATTCTAAGTACCAGAATTTCGCATTATGCAGCTCATGCACACACACACTTAGCAAGGCAGATGAGCTGGATGGAGAGAGCAGGAGCACATGTGAGCCTGTGCTACTGCACTGAGGAAACAAAGATACCTGAGATATGCCACATGCTGTCACTAGTCAAGGAATAATGCATAAAATGTTATGCAAATAGGTAACACAATAAGCATTTAAAATAGATATATCAACAGAATCAACAAGAAGTTATTCCAGGAAAGAACCACAACTTAAACTCACGTACATTTAAGCTGACAGGACACAGAACTACAAAGCAAGCAGTGCTGGGTCAGTGTTTCTGTGTTACTGAACAGGTGATGCCCCCTAAGAGCAGCTTGTTCTCTGCCCATTATTAAAACCTCTCAATTGCTGTGAAGAACAGCCCAGGGGCCAAACCCCTTCCTTGCCTTCAAAGCTCAGCATTATACTCTGCAGCCCTGAGTGCAATCTCTATCTGCCACAACAAACCACCTTTATCCCGTGCAGGTAATTACAGGTTCAGGTCAAGGGCTGCAGCCCGGATTGATTTCATCTCTCTGCAGCCCTGGCTGCCTCCTCTCGAGCAGCCGTGACACCGGAGCTCCTGCAGGGAACCCAGCCCCTCTCAGCCTGGCACTCATTGCCTGTGGCAGCAGGGCCAGCCTGGGAATTCACAACGTTGGTGCCTTCATCTGCCAGCTGCATTCACACATCTTTACTACCTGAATAACTGATCTCCGCTACTCCGAGGCAGCACTTTGTGGTGTACAGCGTTTGGGAATAAATATTTGATTGTGCATACAACAGAAAGGAGCTCACACGGTTTAAGGTGTGACAGCATAAGTGTTTATTAAATTCCAAGTGAGAGCAGTGCTGGACAGTAAAAATTTGTCCCGTGGTCTCTGCCTCACAGGTGTGGTGATGAACAATAAAAGGACAACTCCCTCCCCCACAAAACCCCAGTCAATTCTTCTGTTCATTAAGCAGGCAAAGCTCTCTGTCCATGACCAGCCAGTTACACACAAAAGAAAGGGAAGTACTAAATTACAAGCTGATTTTAAGTGGGCATTGATTGAAGTAACCAGAAGAGAGCTTAGTATTGTCAGAGTTTCACACAACAGTAATAAACAACCTTCATTAAAAAATGATGTGTGCATCCCCCAGCAGCACAGCACTTGCCAGGTTTCAGTTGAGAACATTAAGGTTCCCCTCACTCTACACACAATCAAAGAGGAAAAAAAATCCTCAGGATCTTTTTCTTCTACAAAATTAATTTTATTCATTAAATAATGCCATTCATTGAAATCCTTCCCACTCAATTTCTGCATTTGTCCTAAGCAAGAAAGAAACAGATTTATGATTCTATTCTGTGGTCTCCTCCCAGCAGGAGAGGAAGAGGTTGATGCAAAAAAGAGATCAGACAATTTCTCTGTCAATGTTCTCATCCTCCACTAGCACTGCAACCAACTCATTACTTGGCTGATGGGTAAGTGTCCAGAAGCCCTTTGTGTGAGGGAATAAACAAAGCTTTCACAGACAGACACACAGATGCAGCCACTTCTCTTCAATGAGCAGGACTGAGTCCTGAGCACACCTGAGGGCCTGAGCCCACACCTGGGGCAGCTGAAGGGAAACACTTGTGTGTACTCAATGCAGCTGTGGGGGCAAACTCACTGACCAGCAACTCCTGCAAAATCCTTTCTCTCGAGGTTTTCTAGCTCTGAAAGCTCAGAGTTGACTGTACAGATATCCCAACCTTCCCGCACCATTAATTTCTGCATCATTCATTATTGAGAGAGTTTAATTTTTCAGGTATGTGACACATATGATGTGTGTCATTCCTCCACAGGTTATAGAATGAAAACTCAGAGAGGTGCCTGGGTGGTTTGGGTGTGTACAGAGCATGACCTTCAGCTGCAGCATCTCCTGCACACAGGAGGACTCTTCAAGGTTTCTCTCTCATCTCTGGGCTCTAATAAAGTCTTAAATAGAACCTTACTTACTAAGACTCAACCCACCTGTGCCAAAGCCAAGGCTACAGCCTGAGCACACCCTTGGGAAGGATGGGCACCTACACACAGTGACCAGCTCCCACCTGTACACTGGTTCTGCTGCTGCATTATCATCAAAGGCTTCCTGCTTTACAAAGATTTAAACTCACTGTTGTCCCTTTAACATTTCCAACTGCCAATCTGGAACAGCATCTGGAATTACAGTGCATTTAATCCTTGAGGGTATATTCCCTCTGTGATGCATATGACTAAAATGTGTGCACTGAGGGGCAAATGTCCAGTAGCTTTAGGTGACTGAATCTTTGCAAACTTTTCTTGAAAAAATAAACCAGAGAAGAGTCTTAAGAGAATTTTTGAGTGGAGAGAACCATACTAAAATATGCATTTTTAAAATATATCCAAGTAATCTTTACAGATTCAGCCATCCACCTTGAGAATGCCACTGCCAATTTTCATAATTGATAACAGTATTAGAGTTTTGCACTTTTTAAATGAAGACTTCTGCAAATGATCTTACAAGACTGTCCTTAGTACACCACAGTTTTACAGACACAGGAGGAAAATCATGCTTTAAAAAAAACACACAAACTGCTTATTAAATGCAACAACAGAATTGTCACCAACGGGGGAGAAGGAAGGAAGCTTTTGAGAATGGCAGAAGGATAATGGGAGATGATAAACATGTACTTGAAGTCTTTTGATAGGAAGGAGAAGTGATGAGTCAGATAAGCAGAGGCGCCACACGGGTTGCATCTCCAAGCAACAGGCAATCAAAGCTCCAGATAAGCATCTTCATGGAGTGCAACAGGCTCCAGTGCAGGGGCAGAGCTGAACAATCACTTCCTGGTTCAGCTCAGGCAGGAAAAATTTATGACCTACTTAAAAATCCTTCAAACCTACAAATGTCCTTTCCATAAAGAACATCAGCCGTGTAGGGCACGCCGTGGGAAGAGCAGGAAATGAGAATACTCAAAGTGCTGGACTGGAACACTAAAACCCAACGCTGTACATGAGTGGTATTTAAACCAAACCCTTCCCATTCACAGCTGAGATTACTGGAGTTTGCTGCACATCTCAGAGGTGGGAAGAGAAGAAAATAAGCATAAAATGCTCTTCTTTCCTTTACTGGGCCCCGCTACAAGAACAGCTTGAAATCTCCAAACACAGAGTGTGTTTTTATCTTGTGTCTCCTTTACTCTGCAACAATTCACACCCCTACACCATCACACAACCTAGAATTTGAACCCCTAAGTTCTGCATGGGAAAGAGGGAGGCTCAGGCAATACAAAACCTGCAAAGAGATGCTAAATCCCTGAATCAAAAATCAATTCCAACCCAACCTGTCTGGGTGAAGTAAATAAAACACTGCCAGCAGGATGTCCCTAACAAAACCCATGTATCGTTTGTAAGAAACTTATGAGGTGTTATAACCAAACTGAGTCATTGCTGTACAGTAAATAGATTTTCAGTGTCCTAACAATGGATACAATGGATTTTGGCAATTTAATATGGACACACATGTTATAGGCATTACAAATGAGGCTTCATCACATTCACATGAGCCAGTTCATATTAAAGCCCCATCCACACCTCAGGAAAAGTTTAACATGGAAGAGGCACAGTCCAGTGTGTCCATTGTTTCTGCTGTAGATGGAGTAACACAGCTTTAGGAAGTGCTACAGTCACAGAATGGCCACATTTCAGAATTACTGCACATCCCTGTTACAGGTAAAGGCACTGCTCCTACACAGAAGGGAAAAATCCCCACCCTGATAATCCTGATATCTCTGTATCAGCTGATAGTGAGGCACAGCTCTGCCATTAATCACTCTGAATCTCAAGTGTCACATACACAGACTGAAGCACTCCTGTGATTCCCACTTGTAACCTTTTAGGAGCAATAAGCATAGCTGAACTAGTCCAAAAAAAAAAAAATCATAACTGATGCATTGATATTTTCTTCTGTATCAAACAATCATTTTCAAAATTACTTTGCCATGTAGTAAAACAAACAAAATTCCCTTTCAATAACCAGCATCAGATGTTTGTCTAAGCCCAACAGGAATTAATTTAACAACTTTTAAATATTTGAAAATGGAATTTATAAGGACAATTCTCAATATCCAAAGTAAATGTGGTTACTATTGAACTCTGTTATAAACACATACACAAAATATCCTGTAATACCCAAATAAATTCATTTGGCGAACAATGAAGTATCTTGGACTCAGCATTTATATCAAACAGCAAACAGAGTCTGAAACAGGAGCTTTTATTTTAACTCTCTTTAAACCAACCTTCAGAAACCTCTTTCTGTATGTGTTACAGTCTCTTTTTACAGTTTAACCTCAATCCAATCAGGAGTCTCCAGGGATTTTCAAATCGCTAAAGATTAAAATCCTCTCCGACTTGACTGTTTGACTAATGCTGTGTGTTTAATAATTCTACTTGTGAGAGATTTTATTTGACAAAATCCTGCTGTGTGGACCCTCGGACGCTGTACAGCTGCACTGGAACATAAAGCTCTGCTGCCCTTGTTTCTTTAGACAGGCTATTCCCCAGCACGGAGGGGAAAAGAGACCTTTATAGTACATCTATTGCTCTGTTGATATTAACACAACCACTGTGGTATTAAATCTACACACTCTTTTCAGAGCAGAGCAGTGAAAATGTGCCTATTACACAAACATTAGATAAACTCTCCTGTTGTCCTGATTGTTCACAGAAATCAATTACATTTATGATTACATTTCAATGAAAGCTACTTTATAAATGAGATGGAACTGTAATATTCTATGCTTTAGGCATTCATTAATAAAAGCATTTCAGTGTTAGTATTTGTAAATGTTCTGCTTTTTAGTTTAGGCAGTTTGTAGCATTCTATAGCTCATGTTAAACTTTACATAAATAGTGTGTCCAGATCTTACCACAATGCTGCGCCTTCACATTTACGTGGTAAGAGGGAGGAAAAAAAAAAAAATCATCATCATGGCAACACTGAGTATTTGTATAAGACAGCACTTACCCCGTGGTGCAGCTGAAAACCAGGACAACCTTCATGGCAGTGATTAGTAAACATGTTACCAGCCAAAACAAAGGACCAGATTGATGAACATGAACGTGAAGCAGAAAATGAAGGAGTTCCTACCTGAAGTAGCATCGATGACGGTGGAGACGCCCCTGCGGTCGGCGTTGGGCCGCGGTGACCCCGGCATGCTGACGGGCTCCGAGCGCACCGGCTGGATCCTGCAGGGAGCCACGGGCACAGTCAGCACCCAGGCACCCTCAGAGGGCCCAATCCCACCCCAACCTGACCTAAATCACCTGAGACAAGCAGCAGTGTAATTGTGACATGGCCCAATCCCACCCCAACCTGACCCAAATCACCTGAGACAAGCAGCAGTGTAATTGTGACATGGCCCAATCCCACCCCAACCTGCATCAGCTGGGACCAGCAGCAGTTTAATTGTGACATGGCCCAATCCCACCCCAACCTGACCCAAATCACCTGAGACAAGTAGCAGTTTAATTGTGACATGGCCCAATCCCACCCCAACCTGCATCAGCTGGGACCAGCAGCACTTTAATTGTGACATGGCTTGAAAGCTGTTAGAACTTTGTTTTTCCTAACGTGGTGCAGCTGAGATGGGGATAGTCCACCCAGAGACTGGCACAAAGTGGGTATTCCTGAAGGATGCCTCAGAGGGGAGCTCTCAGGAAGCCTGATGGGCTCCGAGGGCACCGGCTGGATCCTGCCAACGAGGCACAGTCAGCACCTGGGCACGCTCAGCAGGGCCCAATCCCACCCCAACCCAAATCACCTGAGACAAGCAGCAGTGATTGTGACATGGCTTGAAAGCTGTTGAAAACTTTGTTTTCCCTAACTTGGTGCAGCTGAGATTGGGATAGTCCACGCAGAGACTTACACAAAGTGGGTATTCCCAAGGAGTGGCTCAGATGGGAGCTCTCAAGAAGCCTCAGAAGGAAAAGCTCACCCTACCCAAACTGGTTACAAAGCCTCTATCACCCTCCTCAACAGCAGCCTTTTAAAGACCCATTTGTAATTGTTGATTCCTTTTGTAACATAGATCTATATTATTTCTTTGTATTTCTACTTTCTCTCTGCACATGTATACATATATATAATAAAGAAATAAAGTATTTGACAGCTATATCCTTACTCGTGGCAGTAATTACACACAAGGAGAAATCACACATTTCAAACCCATGGATTTCCAGTCCAAGGACAATCTGCCCACTTTTAATGGGATTAGTCATATTATCCATCTCTCTTGCCTTACTCCTAAGAGTTTCAGACACAGTCCCAAACAATCCAAGTCCCTACCACAGAACTTTGGACTTCAAATCACATGCAGAGTCAGGAGCATGGAAACTTCTTAAACCTGGAGTTACTGGGCAGGACACAAACACTTGGAGCATAAATCTCTCCCTACAAATCACCAGTAAATATAAACCCACTCCTTCCTTTCCTTCCTTAGGCCCACCCCCTGCCCCCAATTCCAAATCAGCCAATATCCAAAACCAGATGAATTAAATACATGAAAAAGAATTACAAGGAAGGAAGAAAAGGAACGGGGAAAGAAAGAAAAACAGGGAGGAGGAAAACATTCCAGAAGTTCACTTACTGTTCCAACACACTGACCGCTGTCTAAATTCATGGCATAAAGCTCCCACTCACGTCTGAGAAAATGAATTTATCAAGCAATGAAGAAACTGTGAAAGGCAAGAGGACACTGAGCAAGGCCACCAAACTTTGTTCTGTCTTTCCCTGTCGTGTGCCCAAGAAAGGGCAGCAAAAGGAATCTGAGCTGCTTGGCCCGGATGGATTTTTCAGGTTGGTGTGTAGTCACGAGCTCTTCCAAGGCTCTGGACAAGCCTGCTGAAAACTGTGACACGTCCTACCCACGTGACAGGAGGCAAGTTGTGCACACAACAAACGTGAGACAGCTGGGAAATTGGTTTTGTTTTTACCTGAGGCTGTTGAGATCAAGATCATCCGTGTCGAAGTCCAGGAGAGGCTGCGGGGTGTCGCTGGGCCCGTGCGACTGCAGCACAGAGGAGCTGGAGGAGATGACAGTGGTTTGGCCTGAGGGATGGATGGTTTTGAACTGGAACTGAGGGCCCATCCACAGGCGTCGATGAGGCCCAGTGTGAGTCACGATTTCCACCTGTGGGAAGGGGAGATGGGAAATTATTAACACGAAGCTGCAGCTTCATATAATGAATGGTTCCTGCAGTATGCTGAACTCCTGGAATCCTGCTGTTCTCAAGTGAAAAGGGTGTTCTGAGCCAGGGTGTTTGGAGGAATGTTTAACAAGGGAAAATTCGGGATGACTTTGCTAGAGAATGGATACTTTAGCCAAAGCCAAGAGCTTCTTGTAGAGACTTGAAAGCTTGTGAACCACCAGCCTCAGGACACTGAACCCCAGTTCTTATATTGTTCTGAAGATCAACGCTCCATCCTGGCCACCACTTTACCTGATCCTCTTGTTTCCTCCCCTTGCCAGGATGAAATACACCCCAAAAATCGAATGCTGTGTCCAACAGGGAACACATTTCTGCCTGAACCTGCATGGAGCAGAGAGGCACCAAGAGCCCACATCCCTCAGACATCCCACACCCTGAGCAGGGCGAGGGATGCGCTTCCAGAGAGCTCGTTCCAGCTTTGTTACGGCTGCTTTGTGAAATTCACACTTTAAACTGCTTCCCATGGATACAGTGAGAACTGGATTTCAAATCACAGCTCCTAATTCCTGTTGGCACATGTGAGGACAGGGCTGGCACGGAGCATCTTGTGGGAAGCACAGGATCCATCACCCAGAGCGATGGGGAGAGCGCCGGGAGGAGCCCAGGCCACGCTCAGCACAGGAACACAGCCATGGATGTGCCACACACAGGGTCCACACAAATACACCAATTTAACTAAAATTCTGACAATTCAACAGAAATAGGGTGTTTGTGTACAGGAAAACTGGGCCTTGTAAATAAAAGGGTAAACAAAGCATAGAAGTTCTGTAATCAGAGAATAGAATCATTAAAGCTGGAAAGATCATGCAATACAGTACTAAAAATCAAAAAAAGCTTTTAAAAATCAGGAAAAGGAAACACAGAATGAAAATACTAAGCTCTGGTGAACTCATACTTTTAAAATAGAAAATAGATTATTAAATTCCTATCAATTTCTGCTAAAACAACAACCAGCTTCACAGCAGAAATGCAACTTAGCGAGGGAATTCATAAAAACAGATTTTTGTAGAGGTATATAGATGTATACTAGCAGTGACTCTCCATCTTTGAGAAGCAATTTGAAACCCTGGATGATGTCAGTTCTCTGCTAATGTCAGACAACAACCACAGCCTCTACAGCTCTATTTCCATCTTTGCATTTAGCTCAGCCTAACTCAGCTTGGCTGCAGCCGTTTCTGAGGCAAGTAGCTTTTATGTAGCAGTGTAAATTAGGCCACAGATAAAGTAATCTGTGTATTTTAAGCTTGAAACCATCAGTGTCACAGAGCCGAGAGGTAAACAGATGCCTCTGCAATTTTACTGAGGCTACGGCCAGATGTTCCTATTCACTCTCCTGTTGTGTGCAGGACAAACATATTGTATCTACTTCCCACTGACAGCACACATTACCCACTGTTCTAATTGAAAAGTTGAAGTGAAGGGCGGTGTTTTTTCACTGCTTGCTGTTACTGTTGATAACAACACTTTAATTTTGAAAAACATCCTTGCACTTTAGGCTTAATCTGAAGTGGCTTGCTCGGAGAACGGCAGCGTCGTCGTGCTCCAAGGGCTATCATCACTCCTGCTCTCAGCAAGAATTGAACATTCCAGGAACATTCTCAGAATTATCTGTGTTCTGTGACATCACCTGGGATTTTTTTTTTTCCTTTTTATAAATATATTTGCTCTTCTAGAGGGATGGATGTGGTGAAGTTCAAGCAGTCTAAGTTTGTTGACATTTTATATCTTCCAGGAATTATTAATAAAAAAACATCCATGAGGTGGGTTTACCATAATCTCTTTTTTCCGAGGTTTCACCAGAACAGCAAAATATACAAATATCTCCAAACAGTCCTGAAGAGGTGGAAAACTACAGGTGAAATCTGGCCACAATGAGCTCAGAGATAAAATTCCTGTTGACTACCCTGATTGAGAAGTTTCATCATCTTTGTGCTCTGAGAAATCACACACAGCACAAACAAATGAGATACCTCAATGTGCACATCTGAAACCTCAGACAGGTAAGTGAATTCACATGACTGGACTCCCCAGTGAATGCTCCTCCTGGACAGGTCCATGTGGAAACCTAACCTCTCACTTTAGGAAAAAGCTGTGTATGATTTATTCACCAGTGGGAGAAGCAAATCCCATCCATAAATATTTCATATTTATGCCATACACCCCAGCAACACATTTAATGCATCACTCCCATAACAACATTGTTCTTAAACCAGAGGAAACCCACCTAATTTGTCAGGGTGAATTCCATGGATCAGGTACCTTGTAACTGCTTTGGCAAATCCAGAGCATTTGTAAATTTTGTTTATTTATTTAACTCTAACCTTTCATTTCTAACAGGAACTAATTCTCAGTGTATTATTCATGACCTACATTCTTACACTGAAGTTCTGTTTGGAGCCAAATGGTCAAGTATTTACTGAGTTCTTATAGAGAAGCTTCATTGACTGAGACAAAGCAAGATTGGATAAAATGACAAAGATTTGACCCCATATAAAAATCCTCCACCAAGCAGGATAGTTTTAAAGCCATATAGTATTTCTATCTGGCCATAGGTCACAGCAATTATCAGCTGGAAATTATAACCAGGGAAGGAAGGAAGTAAACCAGCTACTGTCCAATTTTTATGTTCAGATGCAGGTCACCACCCAAAAGGCACCATCATTCTGCCAACTTCCTTCAGCCCTGTCCTAAAAGGACCACGCCAGGAGAAAAAGGGAGACAGGTAACTTGCTGTGGCCAGCTGAAATTTCCCACTTTGTGCTGAGCCTCCCAGGGATGTGATTCAGTCAGGAATGAGGGGGCTTTATCTGCTTTGAGACTATCAAATTCATACCCTACTCAGGGGTGAAGTCAGTTTTACACACAGCAATACCCAGGCTGTTGGACGTTTACTTCCCACTTGGAGGAAAGTTGTGAATTTTACTTCCAGTGGCTCCCATTCCTGTTTTCCTGCCCTGGAACGCCCCCAATGTGGGGTTACAAGAGTGGGCTGTAGGCAGCCTTGGCCTTGATGGCTTGCGGCTGTGTCCCTGGGAGGAGGGAAGGCCAGCATCGAATGCAGGTGTGGTGATTCCTACAAAAAGCCCATGAGTAGCCCAGGGGATGCTGGGTATAAGGGCTGTGCTGTAGGATCACAGAGCAGCAGATACTGAGCTGGAGCTGACCGGGTGGATGCCGAGCTGGTGCCTGTGGATATCTGCCACTGC
Source organism: Pachycephala philippinensis (assembly GCA_013397055.1). Lineage (NCBI taxonomy): Eukaryota > Metazoa > Chordata > Aves > Passeriformes > Pachycephala > Pachycephala philippinensis. Next base: position 436,989 of record VWZT01014336.1, read on the forward strand.
TTGCTAATGCTGGCTCATGCCTGCCTCTGCCTGCTGATGCCTGCCTCCCTGCTCTATGCTGGACTCTTTGGACTCTGATGTCTGGCACCGCGTGTTTGCATGAATCACGGCGATAACTGGCTGAGCCTTAGAAGCTCT
>VWZT01014336.1:437395-516000 GCA_013397055.1 Pachycephala philippinensis
TAGCTCTTCCCATGCGTGATTACTGCAGATGGTGCCGCAATGTTACACTGCAAACTGTGCTGGCCTGGTGTAAGGCAATATCTGGAACTATGTTGCCCCAGTGTATGGCAACACCCCAAAGCATACCTGTGACAGCCACTCCTCATCCTCCTGCCCGCTGTGGTCAGAGGCCAAGCTGTCGTAGGACTCGTGCCGGGTGATGGGCCCAGGGCTCCCCGGTGGCACCACTGGAAAAAACCCCAGAAAATTTAAAATCAGATTTACTGTTAAATGCTTTATTTAAAAAAAATACTTTTTTAATAAGTTAATGGCACAGCAATGTGTATGTTTTCCTAAATCTGTGACAACAGATTTTCTGGAAGCACAAAAAGAGCTCAAATATTGACATTAAAAGGTTGAAAAGATTCCTGCTCTTTGACTTGGATATATCCATACAGCCACCAGGATAACCCATTGGCTCTTCTTCTTTTAACCTGAAGTTCTTAAAATACTGAAGTATTTTTATATTCCCACATTTTATAATCACTCAAAGTTTTAAAAATTTTTAAAAACTCTGTTATTGCAGGGTTGACCTTTATGTGTCAAGCTTCCAACCACTACAAATTTTTACAGCCATGTAGTAAACCCCCAATAATTGGTGTTTTAATGGCAAGGCAGACACAATGGTAGCCATAAATACAGAATGGCGCCTCTGTAACGTAAACAGCTTTGCATAAATCCATACACTTATTGGAATAAAGGGATTTCCATCCAGTTTTGTGTGTGTCAGTATCTGAAGCTACAGAGCCATTTCTCACACCTCTGGACCACAGTGTGTCAATAATCTCAAACCTGCACCGTCCAAAATTCAGCTCAGGGCCCAACTTATTCCAGAATTATTCCAAGTGCCAGATAAATCAGGACATATCCTTACAAAGGAAGCTCAGGTTGGATAGTAGGAAAGATTTCTTCACTGAAAAAGAATGGAAAAGCATTGGAATGGGCTGCCCAGGGAAGTGGTGGAGTCACCATCCCTGGAGGTGTTCAAACAGCTCCTGCCTGCTTGGGAGAGCACAGCTGATCAACTGCAGCTTTCCTGTTACTGAGCTCCCTAACAAACTCCGTGGCTCCAGCAGATGGTTTTGCTTTCAAACCAACGGGAACTTTATGGACTGTTCTGAATTTTTTTTTGTTCTTTCTATCCCAGGGGCAACTACCAGAGCTGTCAAGATTAGGGAAGCTGCAAAAACACAGCCCAGGGAGCAGCATTCCCCCTGCTTGGTCGCCGTATTTCTCCCTTGTGGAATACTTCTACATTTTACTGGAGATTCAAGATGGCTTTACAGCGAGAAAGAATTTGAAAAAACAACTAAAAAGCTGAACAAATGATTAGTTTTGGTGCTACACTGGAAGCCTTTCCCTGAGGAATCCCAGCCTTGCCCAGGTCTTGCATTTCCACACAGCTTCCGAGCACAGCATTAACTCTTTCCACCCAGAAGTGATGAAATGCTGAATTCCATGGAAAAGCTCTGCCTGAGAGTTCACCAGCAGGGCAACAGTGATAAAGCCTCAGCTGAGGTCAGCCCTCAGTCATTTATTTGGCTGTTTAATAAACCAGCATTTCTGTGCCACACCTATCACAAAAGCAGCGTTTTGAGGGGCTGGTTGGGATAGGAGGACCCTAATGGCAGTCCCAGCTCACCACTGGCCTTACTCCCACCATTCCCAGTGGGAATGTGCAGTGTGCTGGGAGAAGTGACCTTAGAAGACAAGTGATCCTTGCTGGAGATCTGCCACAGCTGTGCTGCTTGTTACACATGTACATATGGTCATATTTTTCCAAGTTAAAAATGCCCTTGAAGTTACAGGAACAAACACGGTGTAAAAATGCAAAGCCCCTTTTTCCTCCATTTCTGGGTCACACACCTCTCACATCGGTATCAAGTTCCAAGACAAGATTAATTTAAGCCTGGAATCTTTTATCTTTCAGCTTAATTCTTTGAAAATCTGAACTCACACTGGAAATTACAACAGACTCTCACCCATCAGTGAGGTTATTCTGATGCTCCAACACAGAGTATTTTCGGTTTCTGAAGAATTTCCCAACCATGCAGGATAACAAATATTAAAATTCCAATTCTTACAAAGCTTTGTAGCAAGTAGTGTTTTTTACTGGTTCTCCTGTAATTTCTCTTTCACTGGGAAAAGCCACAAATGGAGCAGACACAGAGCAGGAGCAAGAAAGCCTTGGCTGCAGAGAGACATTCTACTGCAATTGCAGGTGGTTTGTACCTTTAATAAGGTAAAATAATCAATTCAATGCCGTGTGTCTGAGCTATGCCAGCTTTTGACTTTTTCTGTTCTTAACACCAACATCTGGAGCAAACACATCAAATATCAGACTGCAACTGAGTTTGTTTCATCTAGAAATACACGAAGTGAAAAAGTACAAAGAAAACGAGTGTTTATTAAAAATCTAAGGTGAGAGTTATAACACAGCTTCTGTCTGTGCAGTATGACAGGACATGAGCTTCTGCAGTCTGCTTATTAAGGCATTATTACAAATCCAAAAATAAACATTCAAGGACACTTCTGAAAAACTGGACTGACACCTATAGCAACAATCAGAGTTTTGCCATCAATATTTAGCAAGGGGCAAAAAGCATCTTTGAGCTGCTCTAAAGTAATAATGGCACCTTTACTCTCTGTCCTCCTTCCAGAGAAAAGTTCACAGCCTCCCTTCTCTGCACTTACAGGATTGATGTTACCACTACACTGAAAAAAGATTATATCTGAAAAAAACCACATTACAAATGAAGTTATTTGTGTGATAATTGTTAGTGCCAGGAAAACTGCACAGGAGGGACTGTGGGGACACGAGTTTCAACACAAGCCAAAGCAAAGGCTGAAATGCAGCAGGGCTGGTATTTCTCTGGAATTCCAGGACCTGATTCACACAGTTCCATGAATAAGTATGAAAAAACCCTCATCGTTTAGAAACTTCTCCATGATATTTACTGACAAGTAAAGAAAACAAACAGTTTGTATTAATCTCAAATAATTTGCACAGACATTCCTGCCACGTGAGCAAGACCTAGATAAATACCCACTGGAGAAATATTGGAATTAACACGCAGTGGGTTTGTTCATGGATGGGCCAACTATACAATAAATACCTAAAGCTAAGACAAATCTTCCTTCAAAGGTTATAAATTGTCATCTTTCAGCAGCATAAAAGTGTTGGAACAAAGAACCACTACAGCTCAATTGTAGTGTGTGCACTTATGGCTTTAATTTGGGAACAATAAATCATTAGTTTTACTTAGCTTTGTGTACTTCTTGAACCAAAAGGTTTTAATTTTCTCATTTATAGAAATAAGCTTTGCACAATTCAATTTAATTGAGAGTTATATATGAAATTCCCAATGTGCTCTTCTCTGAGGGCTGGATGTTTGTCCAAATTAAGAGCAAACAAAGGCATTTGAGCACTACAAAGCCTGTTTGTTTGGTGCTGCCTGCCGTGCACATGCCTGCAGACACCCAGAGAGCTTGCCTTTTTACATTTCCATAATTATAATTTAATATAATTAACATTTATAATGTCAAATAAGTTTCTAAAATGCAGTAGAAACAGGACAATGTGCTCTTAACTAACCCATCCAGTCTCTAGTGATGTGTGTGGTGATCAGGTACACAGGATAATAATGACATATCCCTTGTTTCCATAGAAACCCCACCCTAACACCTGATTTTGATGCTTTTTCCCGGTTCCTCAGTTACATCTAGGTGGTGCAGAGACCTGAGGTAATCACGTGCTTGTCAACAAACTTCAGGGCTCCTTGTGCTGGAATTCAGCTCCACAATTGGAACGATTTCCTTCATGCATTTGTTCTGTGGTGTCACCAGCAGAATGTGATGGTTCTGGTTTAGGTCTGCATGGAGCCACCTCCAACTCAGCACACTCACCTTCCTCCCCTGTCAGAGATGGGATCCCACAGCTGTGCAGCTCACATCCAACACGTGCTTTGTGGGTTTGGGCTGGAGTTGGTGCTCTGTGCCTCTGGCTCTACCTCTGCTCAAGTGTGACAACAAAGCAAAGGCCAGGTTTTCATTTTGGGCAGAGCACTCCCAGCCATGTTAACAATAAACTGTTTGTAGGCTGGAGATATGCTCGATGTAATTTTTCTTGTGGCTGCATGTTACTGAACAAAGTTCTGGTTTTAATGCAGTTTTCAGCTTGTAAACTCCTACAGGAGCATGGCACGCAAATTAAAATATCCTCTTTTACCCAAAACTACTCCCTGCTCATTTTTTCCCGTTAGGACTTTCTGAGATTCTTATGTGCATAAATAAAATAAAATTAAGCTAAAAAAGGACTATAAAGCAGGAGTTTAGCCAGACTGACAGTTGTTCCACACCACCAATTGATTAGAGCTGGATTCATTCATTATTTGTGTACTGCCCACAGTTTATTAGGTGCTTTATGGACCATCCACTCTCTGTATCAGCACTTTAATAAAGGTATAGGTAGGTCTGCAATCAGGAGATGAATTCTTCTTAGATGGTTTTTTTTTGATGACTGCTTTACTTGCTCCTTACATACATTGGTCTGGTACTCAACAGCCTGGATTTTTTTTTCCTAAAAAAGGTGCTGCTGAGGTGTTTAGGCCTCACCATTACTCCTGCAAGTGGTACACATTCCCTGTGCTTAATTGCAGCTTCCATCTCCAAAGTTCAATTTGGAAGCCAGTCAAGTACAATGCACTTTTAAAGCTGGGCAGAGCTAGAACCTGGTATTATTCACAGGATGGAGCACCTTAAAGCTGCTCAACACTCAGACTGTGAGCAGACAATCAGTTCTGCACCAAAACAGAACAAATATATTCCTTTCTGAGTTAAAGAATAATTTCAACTGCACGAACCCACGGTGAAATCCATCTGATGGCCATCTTTAAAGAATTATGGAAGAGGTAACTATTTCTATAATTCACTGACTTCAAAAGTATGTTTGACATTATTGTCGGGAAAATTATGTTAACCATGGATTACTGTTACAATCAAAGTATGTAGTGAGAAGTCAAGAGGCTTAGTAGTAAATTTTCAAAGCGGTGCGTGGGGATTTACCCGTTTGACTCCCATTAACGGCAATGGGCGGCGCGCGGCGAGAGCCCCGCACGCTGCTTTGAAAACTGACCCCTGCGTGCTCACGGACCCCGCTCTAAGGACTTCCAGATGACCATGGAAGAGGAGGAAAGAACCATTTCAGCATGTGCCCTTGTTCATTATTGTTGTTTGTACACATCTGAAAGTATTTGAGTTGCTGTGGCAGCGCTGTTTCCAGCGGTGGGTTTATAAAGCACGGATTAGGGCGGCCGAGCTGTGGTAACCTGATGAAGCCATGCACAGAGAGATATTCTGGCCCAGGGGTGTCTCTGTATCACAACCTCCACAGACACGTTCTCAGCAGCCAGTGCACCTTACAGAGCTCATCTGCATCTTTATTATTTCACAAATACCAGTTCTGGCTGGAGAATGTACCGTGATTTACTCCGCTGCTCGTGCAATGATGCATCTGCCCCGCTCCCATTTACCCCAACCACTCCGTGCTCAGTCAGAAATTAAATTTGTTTCCTTTAACTCTCAATCCTGGCTCCTGAAGGGAGCAGGAAGTGCAGGCTACAATTTTAGGGAAACGTAGTTTTCCCTTACAAAAATACCATGAACTCAATTTCATTAGAAACACCTTTTCTGGAAGGGGATGCAGATTAACCTGCAATCTGTCACGCCTCCAAGTGTATGCAGTAAACTTGAAAATTCCATTTTCACCGTTTGTGACTATTGCCAGAAAAACCCAAACACTGTATGAGAAATCATAGGTATGAGAAATGCCTGCTTGGAATCAGTCTTCTCCAGGAATATTGTAACCTTAGTCATAAAAAAAATATATAAATATATATATATACACTTATAACGTATATATTTAAGATCTGCAACAGTCTTAAATGCAGCAAAAAATTCCAAATTTTAAATCACCGAAATTCTTCTAGAACATATTTTACCAGTATCACTTACATTATCCCTTAAATGCTCACACAGATACCTGTATTTCCATGTAATATATATAAAGAATACCTGAGTCAAAAGAAACACTTGAGAATTAATTTTCTGAAATCCTAAAACTCATTTTCCTGCATAGGAAAATCTAAAACTCATTTCTCTCTTCAAAATTTCAAGGAATTATAAATTGTTCCCCAAGGATATGGATTTTTACAGGACATCTGCACAACTCTTGGGACCACTGATGAAGAGTCCCAGGAAGTCCTTTTCAGAATATATTGAATTCTTTTATTATATGGCTATAATAAAGTAGAATTTCATGAAAATGATTCACTGACTAGAGGCAACGTCGGGTAGAAGGAATAAAATGGCAAAGTGGGAATCTAGAAAATGAATTCTCTGGCAGTTTTAACCCTGTAACACTCAATAGACACAACTTTGTGGCAAGGCCCTCACCTGTGGCACGGGGCCCAGCTGAAGGCAGGAGTTTGGGCACCATTCACTGATGAGCACAGGAAAATGAGGCAGGGGGAAATGTTCACCCACATCCCATGGTTTGTTCCAGCACCCCATGGCAGCTCAGGTGAGCTCAGGTGAAACTCCCCCACTTCAGGGCAAGGTCAGAGCTTGCTTTGGGTAGGGATGGACTCCAGAAATGGGTTATGTCCAACTGGCCAAGTGCAGAACCAGTAAAGCCCAGCAGAGACGCTGGAATGGAGCAGCTGGAACTGCCCCAAACTCCTGTTAGAGCGTGGCCCTGCCTCAGAGCCAGAGCAGAAAGGCTTTGAACACCTCGTAACTACACGACAGAGTAATTGTTGTTACTGCACAGGCTCTGCTTTTGATCAGTTTTACTGTTTGAAACCCAGCTCGTTGTCACAGACATTGAACATACCCAGAGCAAGAGCAGCTCTGGCCTCCCCAGAAATGCTACACAACACACCAGGGTTACACACATAATAAGGGATGTACCTGAGTGAGCATTCCTCCATCCCAGAGATGCAAACCCACTATTAAAGATGCACACTCAAAAGAATGCAAGGAGAAGGGAAGAGGTACAACACCAAAGGTGATTATCAGTCCCAGTTCATTCACCTGTGACCAGACCTACCACGCTCTGCTGTGCACAGAGAAGGGCTGGAGGACCAGAACGTCCAGATTCCTGCTGTGGCACTCCTTGGCTGTGATTCCAGGCATCACAGTGTGTGTTCACAGCACATATTCACAGCTATTTAATACACTCTCCATCTTACCCTCAGACTTTCCACAATACTCACTAGCTCTGTGGATGTAATTTTTATTTCTGTCAATGGAATGTATGAAAGGAATATAAAATAGGCCATAAAGAACCACAGTGCTGCTTGGAGACAGAAGTCTTGCCCAGGGTGCATAGCTTTCATTAGAGGGAGCAGGAAGTGCAAACATGATGTCAGAGCTACAGAGATTATCTGTATAAATGGTGTTATCATTTAACCCAAACAAACAGCAGGGAAAGGCTCGCCCCCTCCCTTTGAAGACAATGGACAGTTACTAAATTGGACTTCTAATGAAAGCCATTTTCAGTGAAACACAAGATCTGTGCAACAGTTGGTGCAGAAATGAAAATCTGTTGTAACAGCCAAAAGTCAAAGGCAGCTATAAATACAGGCCTTAATCTTTTCAAGAATCCCTTAACGAAGCCTATAAAACTGATTATATCTTCAGGCCTAACTCAAGTGCAAATTCTTACTCAGAAAAATGTAACAGCCCTGCAAGTATGACTTGGAGAGCAGCACAGGGACAAGGAAGGAGAATATAGAGTGCTGGTTTGAATCCTCACATCTTGGAATACAAATTACATTGCATTTACAATAAACAATTAATGAGACAGCAGAAGCCTCGGCTACAGGTCCATTTTTCTGAGAGAGAAACAATTTCCAGAAGCAGTCAGAGCGGGATGCAGAGACACTGCATCATTCCTTTTAACACAACAGAAATGCTCTTTGATTATTTAAAAGCCAATTGCAAAGATCTGTCTTCAAAACCTCCTATTGCAGGTTTAATAGCAAAGAGGTGCAAGTACACTTACCAGCAACACGGAGTAAAGTACAGACTTTTGTTTTAACAAAATCTATATTTATACGATTACATTTCCTATGGTTGAGGGCAGCTGTAATTAATGGATTTCCCTCCTTCCCCTAATGCAGTCATTTGTCAATTTAAACACAGAATGCCCAATCAATTTTGATGTATTTAGTAAGCAATTTGTCAGAGTACTGCACACCAGTTAATATATTAATTCTTGTCACTGGCCCACTTTTGACAACTGCAGGCCGTGTCCATGGAATTGGTCCTGATGAGCCAAAACTCTTTCCTGGAATGTGAAGGTGCCCTTTGCAGAGCCAGAGGGGAGAAATCAGATCTCAATCTATTGAATACCTTCTTGGGGCAGTTTCTGGTCAGTTTTAGGGGGTTTATTCACTAATGCGTTAATTTGCCACGTTTCAGATATTGCATCTACTGTGCAATGGAAAAGTGAATTCAAAGTGGAAAGATAAGGAGGAAAGGAAATAAATATGAAGTGAGGATGTCAGACTTTCTGGTGATGCAAAGTTACCTATTTCCATGGCAATTCCATTGTGTGCCATGAACATGTCTGTGTGAATTCAAACATGCAAAAAACGTGTGAAAGGTACAGAAGTCACACAAAGGAAACAAGGGATAAGTCAATCAAACATGCAAAACCTCAGGGCCTTGAAAGAGAGGAAAGAATTCATTTGAAAGAAACCTGAACACAACCAGGGGATTGTCATGGACGTGGAAAGCACATCTTAACAGCATCCTCAAGAGTTTATACAACCAAAAGCACCTTAATTCCTAAGTACCAAACAGCAGGAAGAAAGCAGGATTTAGAGCAAGTAATGACAAAACTTGGCAATTCTCTGGAGAAAGCTTTCACATTGCAAGTTCCTGTGGACACCAAAACCCTCCTGTGCAATGCCTTGCACGACTCTCCTCCCACTGCCAGGTCTGCTAGGACAGTTCAACTACACCACATGATGGTATTTATGTTACAGGAAAAACATCTAGGAAGAATAAAATGTGACTTAGAGTTCCTCCTGTTGTGGTTAGGTTTAGAAGTTGCTCAGGACACAGGCGAATGCAGAGGGAATATTAGAGACACAAAGAAGGTAGAATATTATGTATTGAATTTGCTGTATTTTATGCAGAGTGTAGAGAAATATCTGATGCCCAACACCCAGCACTGAAAACCTGAGGATTGTAATTAACCCAGGGCTTTGTGGGATGAACTCATGGGAACAGCATGAGTGAGCCTGGAATCTGCTCTGGCAGAAGGAGCTCTCGGGAATGGTTATATTCTCTCTGACCAACTGCAGAGCTTGGAGCAGGACACTGACACTTCCTGCAGGCCAGCAGGTTGTGGAATTTACCATACAAGTTCACTTTCAAGCCATGAACTTACAGAAAGCTGTAAATCCCTGGCTTCTCACTTTCTCACCTGTGCAGAGCCCGAGCTGTGATAACGTGCTCAGGTAGACACGAGCTGCACACACTGATGCAGGTTTCTGCAGCAGATGTCACAGATGACCTCAAAGCAAGGAAACAGCTGTGCTGATCCTCTTACAAATACCCTTGGGATAAAGGTCTTGGACACTTGTTGTACAAAACATTTCTTCAAACAATGGCTCCTTGTTCCTTTCTAGCAGCAAATAAAACTTTCAGATTCTTTTAAAATATTAAAAGCTGAACCATGTGTCAATAACCTAATACAGGATTTTTTTGAATATTCTCTGTTTAGCACAAGAAGTCACCGGCCTGGTTTATATTTTACAAAGACTAAGGAAGATTTTGGCCCTGTGTTTTGGCATCAAACCTCTTATTTATGAAAACCTGGCCGTGCAGCCCTCCAAGCAGCCCGCCAGACGTCTCATTGTTCTGCCCGGCTGCTGACAGAGGTACTCTGTGCTAAAAAGCACACTGAGGGTTTTTCAATGACCCAGGGGGCAAAGGTCACTTATTATAAATGGATAATGAGACCTAATGCAATGTTCTGAGTGTGGACAAAGAAAGGGTCTATCCATACCCCCTTGTGACTTGGTCATTCAGGCTTTTATTTCCCCTGCACACTTAATGGAGCCAAACAATTGGCAGAAATGCTATACAGAAACGGAGAGAAACTGCTGCATTCTACCTCCGAGAGACAGATACAAATAGTGACCCTGAAACGGCGCCACGGCTCCTCTGAGCACTGACGTGGCAGACAGATGGAACAGCCCCCCTCAGCCCCGACCCAGCCATTTGCTGGCAATTAAAGTCCCCGACGGAAGCGAGAGCACAGCAAAGGCAGGCTGCAGCTAAAGGCAGCCCCGGGCAGAGCTGCAGGTAAGCTCAGCCACAGAGCTGGGCTTAGCAGCTCTTTAACAGGTGGCTTTTGTGGGAAAGCTGCTTTGAGTTCGTGTTTGCAGGGACTTCGCTGAGGAGCTTCAGACTGAATAAATCCACAAGGCAAATAAAACTTCAAAGACAATCAGACACAAATTTCTCTGTTATTGCCATCTGCACTGTCCTCTAGATACTCTTCTGTCTTTAGTGGTTATTATTCTGTTATTCTTTCCATTTCATATCCAGCTTAAAGAATTCCTATTATGTGAATTAAAACCTGAATTAGAAGTCTTATAATTCAAATAACACAAGTTCGTTAATTTGTTGGAATTTAGCTACCACTCATTCTTCTTTCTTTAAAAAGTTTTCAGTACTAAACCATATGAAATGTGTATTTGTACACATGTCTACTGTACTGTGTAACAGTATTAGAGCTGTTACTAAAATGTTAATAAAATACACAAAATGAGCCCCATCCATCCCTGATTTCACTATGTGGGATACAAGTGAAACAAGGCAGGAATCTAGCAAAAAAATCAGGCCAAAATGCAAATCTAATTACTTTTTCATGTTCTTTTGTACCTTTTGAGTTCTATCCCAATTTTCTATGCAGCAAGGAAGAAGGAAGACTCAAACCTTGCAGGTTTCCATCACACTCAGATGCAGCAGATGGACAGGTAGAAGCAACAGATCCAATCTGGCACCAGTGTCCCTTTTACCAGTCCTATCCAAAGTGCCTCCTGGCCCACATGGCCACTTGGTGCATTTGAAATGCCCCTGTCACACGATGCTGCCTGCACTGACAACTGTGCACAGGCTCTGGTTTCCCCAGGAGGACCCTGACAGATGCCAGGAGTTGTTCCCTTGTGAGACTTCAACTGCTACATCACTTTGATCCTAGACAGAACAGAGACTTGCTCCTCACTGTTAGTAGTCTTCTCTCTTTTAAACTGTCAAATAAAAGATAAATACTCATTTTTCTATACAACCACTATAAACTACATGGATTTGTGTCTTTAGGTAATATAGATACACCATATATGTATAGCTATAGGTGTATAAATGTTTCTGAACGTGCCATGCCATGAAATATTTGCTCTCTGGGAATGATGTGGCTGGGCAAGGCACAGGCCAAGGCAGGTGGGCAACCATCCCTGGAAGCAGTGCCAAGGCTCCTGAGGGAAGCAGCTGTCTGAGACTCTGGCTGGAAGGAGCCCAGCAACCAGGAGTTGCCAGGGAGAGGGGAATGCAGATGCACTCGCTTGTCACTGAGTATGGAATTCACAGGAGGAAATAGCTAAAAGCATGAGAAGGAATGAGGTGAGGAAACCCTGAAGATTTCATGGGATCTGGTGGGTCACTCTCGAGGCCAGCCAAGCACTCCCACAGCCTCACAACTCTGATTCATGTCAAAAATCCCAACACTACATTCACTGCTCTACCCTTACTAACACAGTTACACACAGCCCTACTCTGGGGTTGAACATACACTGAAATTGGCTGAAAAATCAACTCACAAAGTCACCCCCTGCTTGAAACGTGCACATGAGACAAGACAAGAAGTTGTCAGCTACTCACAGCCAGCCAGAAGATACTGGTAGTACTGCACAGCATCTGCAGCCAGGAGCAGTGGATGGTTTGCATTAAATGGTGGTTGGAGTTCATTCCACTGAGGAGTTCTGAGGTAAAACACAAGACTATTAATATTTAAGCTAATACAGAGAATGTAAATCAGTGTTTCTGTCATCACATGCAATTATCTATACAAGCTCACAAAATGTTTGTAATTATTTAAATTAGCTTGTTCAAACACTGCAATCCACCACAGGCAGTGGAGCAGCAGGGCCAAATCGTGCAGATTGTGAGGCAAAGACAATACTTGGTTGTTGACTGCAGCAGGGATTGCGTAAAAAAACCCCAGGAAGGAGGTTTAGATTAAGTTGGTAAATATGTTTAGGACCATTGTATGTCATGCTGACGTTATATAAACACACAAGAGAAACTGGGGAACTTTTTTGTTCTGTTCACTACCACTGCTTCCATCCTGTAAAGTCATTGAGCATTTCCAAACTGTGAAAATAAAGCTGTGTAAAGTTATGGATTATTGATCCAATTAGAATTTTCAATTCCATTACAACCTACTCATTTCAACAATAATGGTCCTGAAGTCTGTGTTGTAATTTTAATTAGGGTGGCCCATTCCTAAATAGCTTGGTAAATCAAGTATTGATCACTCCAGTCCAGCCATAAGCAGCACTAAGGAATGTAGGAGCCAAGAAAAATCGATAGAAAAATATTTTAAAACGTCAAACGCACTGACAACACTTTCTCATCAATTTTTCTTTACTTTCTTCCACATGTCAGGAATAATTTCTTCTACTGTCTTAAGAAATGGTACCTTCAGCTGCTCACAGGACAACTCCCAATGCTTCATTGTAGGAACCTTGCTCATGTCTCACAGCAGAACTCTGTACTTCAACACTACCAAAATAATTGTTTCTAGTCCTTATATAAAAATAAAATTACAACCTGATCATTTAAAATCACCAATTAATAAGGATCTCTGTTGATTCATGGACATGTTCATGTAGTTCCACATGTAGAGAAGGATTTAAATGCATAGTTCCCATTGAGGGACATGGACAGTGACAGAACTGTACGGAAAGGAAGGCTTGAATTGCTCTCCTCCAATGGAAAACTTTTAAGAGTCTTTAAATGAGTCTTAAACCAAACATTTAGTGGAGTCTCTTTCACCAGAGTCAGAGGAACGAGGTACCTAACCAAAGTCCAGCTGGCCCTGGGGCAGGTGACCATCTCCAGGGGGGTGTCGTCGCTGATCTTGGGCGCGGTGCTGAGCGGCCGCGGCTCCAGCACGTGCTCCACCAGGCTCCCGTAGCAGCTGATGATGTACAGCGACTCCACCACAAACTGCTTGGACTGATCTGGGGCAAGGAGAGAAAATCTTATTGCAGCAGCACAGCAGGGACAGAAAAAGCCTTTACATCAATAGCAGACTCTGTGTTCTTTTTAAGTCTCTTGCTTGCAGCCAAAAATGTGAATTAAAAGAAGCGAAAGGGCTGGAGAGACAAAGAGAAAATTGTACAAAACACACAATTTTCACACAATTGTATGAATATCTCATACAAGAGAAGGTGGAACAGCTTTCTCACCAAGGTGTGTTCACGTGATTACACATTCCCAAACATATGCTGTACACTTGCTTTAGCAAAGGTGTTTCATCTTTATCTCACCATTTTTTCAGTGCCACTTCACACAGTACCTTTGGACTGAACTATCAAATTTGGGTTTCTGATACTGCATCATAATAAAAGATCAATTATTCATTTCACTTATTAAAATTTCTTGTAAATTTTACCAAAAGCACCCCAAGCATGTTCCTAAATACCTCCACTGCCACTGAGTTTAAGGAACAAAATCCACAACCAAGCACCAATTGCTCAGAACCTGTCACAAAATAAGAATTCAAGTTTAAATTCAAGTCCTCATTCTGTAAGGTACCAACCTTTTTCTCGTTTGAGACCAGAATTGTTTGCAAACCATGACCTTGAAGATCCAAAGACTGCAGCGACACAAAACTCCCCTCCCACAGACTTACTGGGTGAAATCTGTGGAGCTGGTTTGGATTTGCTTTAAAGAAAGAAAAAAATTAAATTATTCAAGTTAATTCACAAAAAATTAAGATGTCCCTTGCTTAACAGCAATTTAAAGATATTACTTCAGAAATGGTGAATATCTGCAGTTCCTACAAGGCTGAGCAGGATTTACAGATGCTCAGTGTTTTCCAATAATAGGTCCCAAATTCCCCTGCTATACTCAACTCATTAACTTGAGGAACAGCACTGGCTCATAATGGAGAACTGAATTGTTTAAAAGACCCAATATTGAATATTTGCATTTAACAGAAACAACTTCTGAAGTAAATACAAAGAAATCCTAAATCCCTTGGGAATGAAAATACAGATTCTGGGTCAGTCATTCCAGGTGGTCAATATTTCCTTGTGTTTTCCAAAGGAAGTCAGGAATAACCAGGGGATGTGTGTGACAAAGGGAGGGAGGGAATGACATGCAGAGGGTACAGGGCCAGGGAAATGATGCACACATTCATGAGGCACGTGTTAGAACACATCAGGAATTCTATCATGGAAAAGCAGATTAAGACACTCTGCCCTGACCCCACGATGTGCACAGAGCAGATCCAGGGGTGTGTGAGGATGTTTATTGAGACATCCCGTGGTGTTTCTCCTCACAGGGACCTGCAGGTACATAACATTCTGCTCTGCAGAAACTCAAAGCTATGGTCAGAGCATTGTCCATGCCTCAATTCATTAAATCAGGATTTCGCCCTTTCCTTAAGAGAAAAGCTGTTTGAGAAACCCACACAGGATTCCTCTTTCTTCATGTTCCCCTTGTTCTAGTCCTTTTAATTTAACTTTTCCATATTTTTCTCGCTACACTATTTCACTGCTCCCTTCTCTTCCTACCCATCCCTCCTTTCCATTTTTCTTCTACTAATTTCTTGTTCCACACAATTTCAGCCTGTGATTAGACCATCCCATTAACCTGGTTTTTACATAACAATTTCCAGTTCTGAGAAGTGTGTGTGCATAAATGTATGTGCAAACAAAGCAGTGCAAGTGTTACAATGGAATTCAGCACTAGAAGAATATTTTTAAACAGAAGAAATCAATTAAAACACTGTACAGCTATGATATTTAATTTATACTAACAGATCACACACATGGCAAGCCTATGGTCACATGTATCAATTAGAAATTAAAACAAAAAAGCTCTTTCCAAAGGAATTCCACCACACTGACCAGAGTCCATGGAAAGACTCAGACAAACTTCCACGGACTTGGATCAGAGCTGGAGCTCGTACATGAGGGAGAAGCTGGAATGTCCCAAAAGAGCAGTTGGAATTTATACTCAGTAACTCTGGTATTGAACCACCACAAAGCACTTAATATCCAACTGTTAAACCTACAGCTACAGATGACTGGGTCAGAAATCTGTGCTCCAAAAAGCTCCTGACTATAAATGCATTCCCTTGCTTGCATGGCATATCACACTCTATATTAGAATATTCAAACTGAGATTGTGTTAACTAATAAGTGTTTATTAGCTACTAAGAAAAAGTTGGAATAGATTTCTTTCACTTCCAAATAATCATCTGTCACAGAAACAGTATTTTTAACCAAATTGTATATTGAGAATTATTTTAGCTCTCACTTTCCAAGTATTCACACACTCACGTTCCTTCCTATGAAAATATAAATGTATCCATGAATTAGGAGTCCTGTTGCTTACTGATCTATACTTCAATCAATAAATGATTAGGTTTAATGTAGGAGATTGCTCGGGACAGTGTCACCCATCAATCACTACAAAGCAAACCAAGAGCACAGGTATGACTCAGACATATTCACTTCCTCTTAACAAAAGAATCTTTCTATATTGTCCTAATATTCTTAATATTGTCAATTTTTACTCAGCACAGTCTGAGGTTATTAAAATGATTTTTCGAGGTTAATGAAGTAATTTAAAATGGAAAAAAAATTGGAAGCAAATGCTATTCTCAGCTACAAACTGGAGTAAACTTCTCCAGAGACAGAACTGACTTCAAGCCTTGAAGCACAAGTGAACCTGGGACTCCACACATTTTTCCAGAGTTCTCCACACTCTGAGCCCCAAGACCTGTGTCCAACCAAATACAATTCTAAACAGCCTTAGAGGAAACGGGCTAAGCTCAGTTCTATTTACATCTTGTCTTTAGGATGTACATCTTTCAAGGCAAGCACTTAAGTGTTGGTTTCAGTGCCAAAAGCTTTTCCCTTCGAGGATGATGTTGTGTAGACAGAAAGAGCAGACCTTGTAAAACACGATTACTCATGTGGTTAAACTCAGCCCTGCTCGCAAACAAAGACAAGCAAACAAACAAAAAAGACTTGTGCATCCTATTGGTTTGGACAGATTTCTGAAAATACTGCTGAGATGTCAACAAGTCTATTCTGAGCCCTCTTGTAACGGAGGAATCTTTCATTTGACCATCATTTTACGCGATTCCTGAGTTTTCATCGATACATTCCAACTCAAATTTCATTCCTTCAGCAAACCTCCAAAGCCCAGTTATTTTCAGTAACAGTAATGCCATTAGAAAAATATCTTTACATGTCACTGTGATATTTTAACAACTTGGAAACTATAAATCCTCATTATTCTGCAGATGCAAACACCCTCTCAGCTTTATAAATGATAACTAAACAATAATGTTGAAGGTAGGTGGTGAATGACTTGTTTCTGCTATGAACTCCTGCTCTTTCCTTGCTCTTGGCTTGTCAGCACTTCATAAATTATTCCAAGAGATGAAATTTAGGCACATTTGGCTTCACTTTTAAAAACAGTTACATTAAATATATCTTCATAATATAGTAAATTCCAAAAGATTGTACCATAGATTTCCTGAGAAGGGATGCAGGAAGAAATTCAGATTGTTGGGAGTCAGTGCTCAAACCAAGAGAGTAAAGCAAATGGGACCAAAATATTCCCCATTATAATTTCACCCTTCATTTCTTTCAAACATTAGGAACAACAGCATTGCATTTAAGACATCAGGAGGATGAAAAGGCAGTTTACTTTTTCCTCTCTGGATCTACTCCACTGTGCAACTACACCTGGAATTCAGTGAGACATGGCAGTAGTTTTACCCCAATTAGATCTGTGCAGAAATCTGTATAAGGAATACAATGTATTTGGGGAATTTGCATTATTATTAAATTTGCTAACATAATTTTGGAGGATTATTTCTACTTTGAACGCAGAAGCACTGAGATGTAGATGCAGACGTGGCCAACTGACATTTCCTACTGAAATGGCACAAAAGGAGATGGGAGGAAACCAAAGAAGAAAATTAAGACATCACTTTGTCAGAGCTTAAAAAGCAATGAAGAGACTGAGCTCAGCGTGCAAGTTCTTTCATGTTGCCAACACAGCAAGAACAGATTAAGACCTACTGAAACTATTCACAGCTCCCACTTCTTGGCTTTGTAACGCATCAAACTGCCATAATCTCTGGAAATGCATTGTGTTAGCTCTTTGTAAAAATACTAAATAGTTACAATATTTTAACTAGTTTACATTTTAATTATTATTTTACTAGTAAGAATTAATACTTTTAAAATATTTTGAAAACCAGAGGCTCCACAGTTTATGATGGAGCTTTATGTCTCATAAAATTCTTCTGGCTCTTAAATGTATCTTTAAATTCATCGTCAAACAAGTGCCATGACTTTAAAACAATAAATAAATTGCATATACATGATCTGAAGGAACTATATATTCAAATGTTTATAGTCAAATAGTACCAGTCTGCAAAGACTGAGAATCACTTTGATTTTATATTCCCAACAAACAGGCTTCAAATATACGAGATTCATAAAAACAAAAGCACTTATTCCACAGTAAACCCACTGAAATTGAAACATCTATGACTGCTGAAGGAAAAAGTTTCATCTTGACTACATAAGCAGCAACAAAAGTATCAGGAGAAAAATACTGCATGAAATTTGCAATTACACATAAAATTACAAACTAAAATCTGTCTCAAAGTCCAGATATTTTAATTCATTTATCATTGTGCCTAAAACACGAAAACAAAGATGTTTCCAGTTGTCAGATCATGAATAAAGCAAGAAAAAGCACAAAAAGCAATGGTAGGATCCTTTATTCACCAGGCACTTAGCTGTCAAATCAACATTCATTTTGTTTACAGAATTTTAGGTCTCATTAAGACCTTAATGGAAACAACATGATTTCTTCCCCCACCCAAAGTGTGTTTTTTATCCTAATTTCTCTGTAGACTAGTAAGGACCATATTTTTGAGCTAGCACTGGCATTAAACAAACCACAAAAGAGTCTTGTGAAAGACAGGCAACAATTTTGGAGCCTATTTCATATATTCCCCTCTTTAATCTCGGCCTTTTAATCTTGCTTCAATCTAAAATCATTTCTGCTTGACGACGTCTCCTGCTTCGTGCAGGGGTGACCCACACAGCCTTTGCTCAGACAATCCACTGCCAAAACTCTTCTTCCAGAGCCTTTGCACTTCTTAGATCACCATCAGGCAAAAGTCTTTGGTGCACCATAAACTACATTTAGAAATGGTTCTTAGGGAGGTACTTCAGGAATTAGAAATTCAGGAATAAGGCAAAGTGCCCTTCCTTCCTTCCTTCAGTGGCCTTTGCTTCTCCTGGTACAGCTCCCACATCCCTCATCAGCCTTTCTCTAGGAATTCTGTGTCCTACAAAGCTCTTAACAAGTTCTTTTCCTGAAGAGAATATTTTGATAGACATTGAGGGTGATACATGTGGAGCCAACTTCTAGAACAAAACCAAGAGCCATGTACAAATATTCTAACAGACACTGACAGGCATAATTAACAGATATCCTTAGCTAAATTAAAAACAGAGAAAAACATCCCAAACCCACAAAAAAAAACCCCAAAAAAGCCAACCCCCAAAAAACTCCTAGCTGGAAGTTTTTAAATTTTTGAAGATGTTTCTACTGCTTCCATTCTTATTATCCAAAACTTCCAGCACTTAAGCCCAATCCCATCACGAAGTGGTGACTGAGGTGATGCAGCACTGCCCAAATACTGAACCAAGCTCCAATATCAAGAAACTTGTCCAAACTTGCTTTTGCTCTTATAATATGCTGCAATTTTTCACATTAAAATGAAACCCCCTGTTATTTCAAATATCCCAATTTTAACAGAACTGTTTCCCATGTTGGAACGAGATGATCTTGAAGGTCTCTTTCACCCCAGACCATTCTGTGATTTTTTTCTCCAGAGTAATCAGCTTTTCTTTTTCTTTTTTCAGTGCCCATTTTACTGCTTCACCTCTCACTGCAGTACTTTACTGCCTACTCACTGCTAATCTGGCTTATTTTTCAGAGGTCATCATCGATGTTTTCTGTCTGTAAGCAACTTAGTGCTACAATAATAAAGGAAGCAATACAGAAAAAAAAAAAAAAGAGGCTTGTTTGGAAAGACATTGCAATCATTTCTGCCCACTTAGAAGTAATTTATTTTTTCAACTTCCCTGCTACTTAAAAATTAAATGCACTCTCAAAGGTAAAAAAAACCAAAAAAAAAAAGTGAATTCATTTCCTTGCAATGCTTGATGGTGAACACGCATCCATAGTTTAAAAGTGAAATTATGTGGGTGGAAACCTATGGATCAGCCATGCAGGTAAATAAATGAAAACAAAAAATTAATCCAAAATTAAAAAGTCTAAGCACAGAGTTATTTTCAGCAAGGACAGCAAATGGAGTATAGGCATGCTGGGTTTGAACTGGGAACTCACCAAGGAGCTTTTATGGAAAAACATCCTGCTCCAAACAGGTAAGGTCTTCACGTAAAGGGGAAAAATGCACAGAAATTAGATGAGAACTCAATTCCCAACAAGTACACTGTATATCATGCCATTAAGATCTACGCAGAAAGTGAACAAATCGTTGTTAGAAGCCTTGCTGGTGCCCTGGAGGAGTGAGGCCCTGCCAGGGGAGCAGCTCTGCCCAGGGCACAGCCCCGAGCTGGAGCTGGCAGGAGGGCTCCGCATGCTGGGACACTCGGGGGCATCGGTGCAAGCTGGGCTCAGAGTTAGAGCTGGGCTTAGGCACAGCTCAGAGCCCCGCCTCCAGCCCGCTGCCAAAGCTGAGGCTGCAGCAGATATTAGAGTCAGAATTGAGAGGAAAAGGGAATTAGCACCAAAATCAATCATAGGTGGGGTTTTCCATGGAACAGAGGGGCCGAGTGGGGCAGTTTTACAAAGTTACTGAGAGGAGGTCAAATAAAACCAAGAGGTGCAATCCCAACCTTTTAGGGGCAGTTACTCAGCCTTTTGCCAGGACAGAAACGCACCAGGAAATTAAGCTGTATGACCCAGAAATCTTCTTCCCCCCCTTAAAAGCTTGCACAGATGCAGGAAAGAGAGGCCTAACTTACTTCAAATGTATTTGATGCTCAAATCACCAGATCTAGAGCTGAGTGCTTTTGGCCACCCAACAATTTACATCGTGATTTGATTTCATGTTTTGTTCAAGTATTTAGTAGAGTGGATAGTTTTTAACCCATTCATCTGAGGGCATTTTTAATGGATATCTCCCTTTAAGAAGCCATTGCCATAGAGACATTTGCATAACATCTGAAAAGGAACAACAGGAGGCAAATTTAGAGCTACTCACATGCTCAAGGCTTCTTTGAGTCTCATTTGGAACGTAACATCATCCACAAAATCTCTGAATAATTGATTTTGTAAATGCCAATGGTTCCATTTTCTTGTCCTACTCTGACTCAGCGATAAGTTCTAGGTAGTTGAAACAGGTGAAATATTTTCAGGCAGTGAATTACCAGAAAAGGCCCAGCACTGAAGGATGTGTAAAACACTCAGCCATAGACCCACACAATCAAAAGGATACCAGCCTGATAAAAAAGAATTCAGTGAACTAAATCTGACATGAGCACAACATCAATGAATGAAGGGATCCTCTCAAAAAACATTCAGGTGAAGGTACAAACCTAAGACATACATTCTTCAACATGCAAAGATGCAAAAATCCAATAAAGAATAGAATATTACAGAAAAAAGCCCCTATTTTTAATTAGTACTATAGGCCAAAAACATTTCTGAGCTCCATATAAGGGACTAGCCTTTAACTTTTTGTATTTAATAAATGTTTGGTTAACATTTTTGGGGACAGAGCTCATTTGGTAGAACCAACCACCCTTCTAGACCTAATATATCATCTTTGAACAGTGGTAAAGCCCAATTAAATTGTCTGAACTGAATGATCTCCTATAAAGTCAGCACATCCAGTCCCCGAGTCAAAGGCCAGTCTAGAAGATGACTCCAGCACTATTGCACTGCTTAAATATTTAATTGAAAGCTAAATCTCCTTCATAACCCAAAGCCAACATAATTTAAAACCTAGAATGTATTGAGTGTAAATTTGAAGAGTCATTGGAGAGTGGTCAGATCTGCCTGGGAGCTTAGAATTCAATTTCTAAATGATGATCATGGATGTTTTGGACACTATTTTTTTTTCCTTCTCTGCCTCAGTTGCTCTGTCTGCAAACATCAGGCAAATGACACTTAGCTGAGCCCATTAAGCATTTCAGAAGATAACACAGGCTTTTTCTTCTTCCACAACACACTATATTGACCTGATTATACTTGCAAATTAACAAATTCTCTTTATTTTATTTACAAATTGGCGCAGGTGGATCCATGCTTCAACCGAAGCTTTTGTTTGGTTGGTTTTGGATAGAATATGGATGGAAATGGATAGAAAATCTTGTATCATGAAGAAAATGGAATTACACTTCCAAGGACTTCAGCAGAGTGTTATTAAAATGCTTTAAGTGTGAGAAAACCAACTTAGTATCTCCTTTCTGTTCACAAGACCTAATTTCTTTAAAGATGACCATTTTTTTCTCAATGATATTTATATAAGCAATTGTTTTTCACTATTTCCTTCACATAATATGGACGGAATGCTAATTGAGAGCGAGAGAGAATCCACAAATTACAGGATAACCCAACCTTGAAGAGACAGCACCAGATGGCTGCGCTCGGTGACAGCAAGAGAGCAATGCCAAGGCAAAAACTCACCCAGGTTCCCATTTCCCAGAGCTAGGGAGAAATTCCAAAGGAAATTATGGAATGAAGATGATTTACCGTTCAAAGTACAGACAGAATTTTCTCAGCTTCTTACCTGATTCTGAGTTTTAGCAAATTGAAAACTGAAACACTTTGATTTCATGTTGTTGTGTTTAATAAAACTATTTAAGCTTCTAATAAGCTGTGCAATAGGCATTTATTCTAACCCTCATCATGCTACGCTGCCAAATCGAGAATCCTTTCATAAACAGTGACATCTGAACAAACTTTGGTGCAAGTAATTATATTTTGTGTCAATTACAAATCATTACAGCAGTTGCTTTATTAACAAAATGTATCATAGAACCTAAAGGTGACATAAAACACGTCTGAGGAATGTGCCAGAAAGGGAATGTCTGGCTTCAGACAATTGTGCTGAATTCTTTAGCTTTACTCTTTTTTTTCCTCTACTTTTTCAGTTATTTTTTCCTAATTAATTGTACCATAACGTGGTGATTTTGCACTCCTTATTTTTGTTTGCTGCAGTAGCTGGCCCTGGGGTAAATGAAGCTCCCTGAGACAAAATAAACCCAGGAGATACCAGTGACTTTCTGTGCATAGAAAATTAAAATGACAAAATTGCATCAGACACTTCACCTACTTCCCCCTTCCTCACTGAGGGTGGATTGAGGGATGGGATGAAGAAGGGATAGAGTTTCATGTTTAAAAATACACTATCTAAATCTCCTGGCTGGAAAAAAAGCAAGGTTTATCCCTTTCCTGTAAGGCACACTGGATTTCTGTGTTTTGACAAGACCCAGCTAATGCAGGTTCCATCCTGCTGCTCACCCCAGCCAGGATGAACTGGGGAGTGAAGTATGATACAAATATAATGACCGTGTCCCTCGAGGACGTTAAAACAAATGCTGCTGTCAGAGGAGCCAACTTTGACAATAGTTTTTCTTTTGAGGCAATTATTGTATCTTTTCTTTCTCTCCTTCCCATTACAGCCCATCCATGTCCCCACTGGAAACTAACTACAACTCATTCCACAAACACAAGGAACACTTATGGAGCTACTGAGGGGCACAAAGCTGACTTCTAGAACGTTCTGACTCACTGCCTTTTATAGACAACGAGATGGATCATACAGCTCTTCCCCTTTCCAATCTATAAGCTCTTTGTAAATGAGCAATGAATTAACCCATTCACCAGCCTTGACAAGGAATGCAGCATTACTATCAAAATTTTGAGGGGGAAACTGAGGCATGGATAGGGAAAGACTTATTAAATCCAGCTCTTGTGCTGTTTTGCATCCCCCCCTAATCTTTAAAACATCAGAAGCTTCCTTACTCATTAGTGTTAGAGCCCCTTTGGGAAGCCTCCCTGCTCCTTAGAATGTGCTGACAGCACAAACTACAGGAAAGCCAGTCAATGGGATGACAAAATGTAGGGACAAAAATTAAGTGCTTGATGAAGATGCGGAAATTACAACTGGAGACTTGAAAAAGCAAGGGAAGAAGCAGAGGGAAGAAGGAAAGGAGAGCGATGGAAGGCGGAGGGGATGCTCCAAGACACTTCATGCTGACAATGGAACTTGTATTCAGTAGTGACTGATCAGAACATGTTCCAAAATCTGCACGTTTGCAGGGGGAAAAAAAAGGCATCTGTGATGAACAGCACGGTCATGACACAATTCCAGACTCTGTCTTTCATTCCCATAGGGCTACAGGGAACACTTTTAAAAAATTTACTGCCATTCCACCTGTCAAGCAACATGACATGCTTTGCAGCTCTGCTCCAGACACATGATATTAAGAGCACTGATCAGTTCTTTCAGTACCTGGAAAATATTTTGCTGTCTTGGATACCAGCAGAGCAAACCCCAACTCGACTTTTTGGTTAATAAAATCTACAAGACTCCATCAAGACTTAATATTAAAGCAGCTGATGTTAAAAGCAAACAAAACAGACTAATCCAGCCCTCTAATTATACGGTACTTGAGCCTTCTTTTTCCTTTTAGAAATGTGCTGCAACAGATTAAATTTTTAATTCTTTCGAAGTCACAAGCACGGGAGAGGAATCTTCCTTTGAGCAGCGACTGTGGAAGCCGAGTGATCCCGAGCCCGGCTCCTTTTCTGATGGCTGCACAATGGCAAGGTTAAGCAGCTGCTCCCAAGGAAGAGCCTTGTTTCCTCGGAGCAGTGCTTAGAGGTGCTGACCATGTAGGTGTAAATACATCTGTCTTTTGCCATTTGCAGTAATACATGCCTCCTACACTTCTCCCAGCGAGGCAGATGGTCCCTGTCCTGTCGAAATATTACACTGCACAGACTTCCAGTGCTATGTGTTTGCAGAAATATGAGGGCAGATGTTAAATATGTTAAACACACGCTTTGCCCCCTGGAGGTTTAAGTTAAGGCTGCTGTCTCAATTTGGTCATTTTAGGCATGCCAGGCTTCTTGGATCCTAGGCATTCCTCTTAAATCCCTGCTTTATAAATAACAGCTTTTCATGTTAATTTTGTGTACTTTCATCAAATATTTTGGATGCAGAACAAATGAAGGAAGCTCTCGGCTTAGGTTACAAGGCTACGTGGGCTGTGCTGAAAATTATGATCCTCATTCATGAAAACTCTATTTACACAGCAGGGTATTTCCCATGACTGTTGTTTTCCCCCCTTACATAAGCCTCACTGAGCATTTTAAATTTAATTAGTTTTAAAAATTACATAAAATGGAACAGAGACAGTTTGTGAATAGTATAATTTACCGGAAAACTATGAATATGAACACTCCAAGTATGTTTTAGATGTTTAAGAATAAAACATTAAATAAAATATTGCAGACTTACTACAATTGCAATAATTTTAGAAACATTTGCTGGTATTACCACAGCATTAAAGAAGCCTTTGGAAAGAATTTTGCATTAATTACTACTGTGAACCAAGAGCTTTTTTCCAAATCCTTCTCCTCACTGCTCCTATCACCTACCTCCCCTGGCAGGCCCTCAGGTGAATTTTTAATTTCTTTCTCTGCCGAGTCCCACCTGGTTCTAAGTGTCTATTCCAGTTCTGGGAGGCCACATTTACATTTCTGTCCTTCACTGGCCATATCCTTCAAGTCAGGTTTTTGGTATTTCCCCTCTTGGAGGAACTGTGCTTCCTGCCCTGTGACAACCTCCCCCCGATCCCACCTCCCTTCCCTCATCCAGGATCACACCTGGATATGCTTCCAAAATTCACCTGAGCAGCAGCACAATCTTTGTCCCTCGCCTATATTTTAACTGTGAGCAGAAAACTAAAAAGGCAAAAAGAAGCAACTGAAATGTGTCTGTGGAGGAAGTTAAACCCCAACGTGACCCTCAAACTGTTTCTTCACTGTTTCTTAAGTTCCATTTACAATTATCTGTGAAGTTCAGGAATTTCTCTCTGTGCTTGGGGCAAGTGCGTGTTCGTGGTTCACGTTTGGCTCAACAAGCCCCGTGAAATTCCCGTTTCACGGCAAGGGCAGGAGAGGATTGTTGGATAGACACGAATGGACACACATGTGCACACACCCCAGCTTCTGTCAGCATGCACACCCAGGGCACCCAAATAAGGGATTTTACAGCACGTCCGGAACTCAAGCACGGAATATGGGAATTACTCAGGGAGAGAGGGAATACCCGCGAGCTCTCGCCTGAAAAATAATTCCCGGTTCATGAAACACAAGGTAAAATTCACCTCACGAGCAGGGTTTGAGCAAGAAAGCACTGAAGCAAGGGAGGCAGTGCCTGCGTTTGCCAAAATGCAGGGAAAGGTTAGGAAGCTGTAGGACTCTCAGTTGTTTTGTCCAACCACATGCCATGCTCGATCTACTTTCCTTAAAAATATAAAAGCCCTCCGTAAACTAACGGATCAATCAGATTTTTAACTAGAAAATATTCAGGAATTCAAACAACCAGAAAATGAGAGAGGAAAAATGTAATCATCACCCAGTAGCTTTAATTGCAATAAAAGAATATTTAAAGTTTTGCAAAAGAAAAATATTAACTGTTGGACAGTATCAATTAATTTAAAATTGGTATGGTTTATGAAGCTCATAAAATCGTATTTTATATATATATTTAGAGGAGCTTTTCCCAACAAATATTTTGAAGCGCTTTATCATGGCACATGAGAAGTACCAAAGTGCAGCTGGCTCTGGAGTGGAAATCCACACGTGAACTACCCAGTCCAGAACAGTGCAACAGAGGAAAAATAAGGTCAAGAAAACAGCAGGATTAAGTTTTGCCTTTCTGCTCAACCTGGCTTACTGTCTTTCCAGTTCTGATGGTCAAAAATCGTTTCTGCTTGAAAAGATTGGAAATCAAAATAAACAACCTTGGGAAAAAAAGTAAAACCATATTTTATTCTGATTGAATACAGCTCTGCTTATGTTTCATTCCAATTCCTGGTGTGAAAACTTCTCCTGACCCACCCAAATGAATATTCCTGAATTTACAGAGGTTTGTTTTCAGGTTGTATTTATTTCTCTGATGTTTTCAGTCTCGTCTTCCTCCCACCCCACTTCTGCTGCCACGAAATTACATACACTGAAATTAAAATATGGAATAAAACTAATTCTCACTAATAGCACAAATGATTTCCATATGAATCATAAAGGCTAAGAAAGGTTTGTGCCACTTACCCTGTGCGTTTGGTGATGGTCCCTAATGTCATTGGCTGCTTGATTTGAGCAAGAGGCAACACCACAGTCAAACTTGGGAGAGGCAGGAGTCGAGGATTCCCGGGATTGTTGTTTGTGAAGTTATTGTAAGTGTCTTGGCTGTTCAATTTACCTTGATGGAATAGAAATGCAATAAAACACATTATTGGAATTTTTTCTTCATTTATCACTTCTACATCTGCCTGAAATAAGATAAAAAAGACCAAAAAAAAAAAAAAAAGAAAAAAGAAAAAAAGAAATAACGAGCTTCTGTTGTAACAAAAGAAAAAATCTAAAAAATTAATTTTTGTTTCAGATAAAGAATAAATTACAATGGAAGAAACAATTACTAATTTTACATATGGGGATAAGGAAGGATTCCTTCCCGTGCAAGGGAAATTATTCCTGCTGCTGCTGCTGCTTGCCTGGCAGTTTTATTCACCGAAAAGTTTTCGAGATTGATTTGAAGGACAAGCTCTGGATTCCAATTCTCTATTTAAAAAAAAAGGAGTATCTGGAAGGGAATTATTTTCCTAAAGTACCACATACAGTGTTGGTAATTGGAAGTCCTGAAAAGGTCGCTTTTGTTGTCTCGACGGATAAAGACACGCAGAATAATCATCTGCAGAACTAAGGCTGGAGGAAAATATCAAGTAACTATGTCAAATAAAGCCACGCCAAACTACATGTAAAAATCAAGAAAGTATCAAAAAAGTAACAAATTTCATATTCATTCAAAAAGATGAAAATGAAACATAGGTACTGAAAAAAAGGAAAGGGAAAACATAACAAAAAAACCCTCAACAACCCTAAATTTAGCTGGTTTCAAAGAGGTCTGTGCTGGATGGACGCCCAGTTTGGATACGCTTTCTTACTCGCTGTATCACTCTGTAGTCACAACCTTTCATTCTTCAGTTGGAAAAGGAAACTAGCTCCAAATTTCATGGACAGTAAAGAAAGAAATGTGAAGAAACCAAAGAAAGAAGTTAAACAAAAAAAGGGGCCAGTCTGTTTATAGCAGAATCAAAAGTACTTTAAATAGACAAGCAACCATGAATTAAAAGGTTTAGATCATTAACTTGTTTTTCTGTGTTCCTATAATGCTGTGAAACGCTGGCTTTGTTCTTAATCAAAAGGGAACCATATTGGGAATTAGGTTCCTAAACAACCGATGCATTCTACACAGATATTATACAAATCCCAGGCCAAATCCATACAATCTGCCTCAAGAGCAGCCACCTTTTTTCAAGGAAGAAAAACAGCACAGCAAAGGGTTTCTCACAGGAAGCTGCCTGAAAAGCTTTAATGGTACTTCAGACGGATTGAAAATAGGAAAAGGAAGGCGGAAAAATCTTAATGAATGTCTCATCATCCTAAAGACACTCAATGCTTCCTTCACCCTTCTTTTAATACTATATAACTGTAAGCTTGGGGGTTTTATTTGGGTTTTTCTGCAAAGTCCCCAGACCTCTGCGTCTCAGAGAAGCACAATAACAGAAATGATGAAATTACAAAGTGTATTTTGTGATAAGTATCTGGCCTGAGCATCCATCAATACGTTTTAAGAGAAATAGCAAGGCTTTAATGAAGAACAAGCCTATTGAAGTTCCCAGAGAGCAGATTTCATTAATAGCAATTTTCCTGCACCAACTTGGAATAAAAAGGGAAAAGGAAAAAAAAACGCAGCTCAGTTTTAAATAAGACTGAGATGCAATTAATTTTTTTTAAGGTTAGTTTAATAATGTAGTTTTGGTTCTTGCAGGAAGACGTATGAATAGTTTTGTGCATTATTGTCTAATTAGTTACTGTTCCTGCAGCCAAGGCTTCTCTGGAAGTGCTTCCCTCTCCCATATTCCCCTGGATCCACACGGGCACAGCAAACACCGACAGTATCTACTGAGGGGGCTCCAAATGTCTGTAATTTGTTTTCTTTTACTTGTTCAGATTCTAATGATTGAACTACTGATCCAAAGGCTGTGTTGGAACAGCTCCCTCCCCCCTCTCAAGGCACATTTAATATCTCAGTGCTCTCTGCTCCCAGCTTCATGTGGTTTTCCATATGCAAAACCTTCAATGGAATATTTGCATGCAGAAAAAGGAGGAATTTGCAGACATCCTTCCTACACATGGATGAGCTGCTTTGCTTCCATACAAGTTGAGGAATCCCAGAGCAGTTAGGGATACTTAGAAAACTGCAGGATTAACTCATCCCTTCAGAGTTTTTTATTAAGTGTAGGAACAACATCTTACAAATTCTTAGGCTCACATACAGTAAAACATAATTAAACCAAAAAAAAGTACTAAACTATAAAGACAGAATGAAAATATGTAAAAGAGATTCTGAAAGGGACTAAAATATAAGATTATTCTTCTTTGAGAAAGAAACCAAAAAACATTCAGGAGGTCAAGCATTTAATTTGTAACTATGTATTTGGAAGTGTAGCTTAATCTGATGTATACAAACCTCAATAAAAAATTAACTAAACCAGACCTCATAACACACAGCACTTCACAGCACAAACATGATAAAAAAATTCTGCTGTGACAAATGGAAAAGCTGTAAATACCAAACATATGTCACAATAACCATTGCCTGCCAACCTGCATTTTCTGCTGCAACAGTCAGTTACTTAACTGCAAAAAATGTAATTAAAAGTGATACCAGTCAAAAATTAAAAGTTGCAATGCTACAAAGACGAGAGAAATTATTTCTGACAGGAAAGTTGTTCTTGAAAAATCTGACTACAGTAATATTAAGATGGTGGGGACGATTAAGGTTAAAGAAAACCCCCAAATTTTCTGGTGTGCTGCTGTACCCATCCAGGAATCCGAAAAATTACCCTTCCGTTCCTCCAGCCCTTCCGAGTAGGAAACTCCTGCAGCAAACAGGAGTTGTGTGTGCACAGGGCTGTCGGATCGGGCCAAAAGAGCACAAAGAATGCAGTCAAGCATCAACATTATTTCTACAGCTCAAGCCGTTGTTGATTCACTGTCAAAGGACAAGCAACAAATAAGGCAAAGTTTAAGTCGGGTAGAAATATCCAATATTTTTCATCCGGCAGAATGCTGAACTCAAGTTACCTCCTGACATGTGGACAGTGCATTTGGCTGTAAATGGCTGTAGACTGACACACACAGATCTCATCCTACTGACTACTCCAGGAATACTTTTATTGCAATCTACCATCACCATCCCAATGCCATGGCAAACATGCACTCTCAAGGATCATTCCCAGTGCAGCATCCTGAGCAAGGAGGCACTTTCCCTTGGTAATCACCCAGAGCCCTCAGGACCCCGCACAAGGCATCAGGTCAGGTATTTGTCTTCCCATGGGCTGCCACAGAGGAGATTTTCCTATCAGAGCTGTGCATGGAACACATTAAAGCCAGTCTAGGCTGGTAAATCTCTCACTAATTTTAATAAGGGACTTCCAAAAAGCTGAGGATGCCATGGCTCTGGAGTCTGACAAGTTTATTTGCAAATGCAGCCTTACATTGGGTAAATGTTGCCTGCTGAGACGCGGAAAACCCAATCCGTTGGTTTTGGACCTGTTTGCTGAGAGTCTGCAAAACCACCCCCATCTCATCCCCCCAAAACCTGAGCCATGCTTTTTGAGACGTTTTATTCCACCGACACTCAAAGGAGAAATGGATTAAATTGAGGATAAAAGTGAAGAAAGAAAACAACAATGGGCTTTGTTGTCAGAGGGAGGGAGCGGCCGCCGGGCCGAGCTGTATTCCCAAAGCGGCCATCACTAACAGACTCACTTCCACCGAGGAAAAAAGGGAGGCCTGAAAGTGCCGGACAAAAGAAATCCCAGCAGACAAAGAAAAAACAAATTAAAAGCACCATTATAAAACACAGATGCTATAAGGAAAATAAACTTCACAAGATTTAGTGGTTTTTGACAAAGCTGGACATCTGTGGAAAAGCCATCAGGAGCAGCTCCCAGGTATGGCCGGACAGGCTCACGGTCCCACGGCATCGCTTCCCTCCTCAGCCCCTGGGCAGACACCCTCAGCTCCCCACACACCTCCACCACCACAATGTCAATTTATCAACAGCTAAAATTTTACTTACGGTTATTTTATTTACAATCAATGTTAAATCTATAAATCTATCTCTTTAGGTCTGAATATGAGATTTAAACATTTGATCAAATCACACTTTTTAAAGTTTTCAAACTGTATTTTTGGATAAGAAAGGAAAGCTACATCAAGCGGAATATGTTCAAGACTTGCAAGCTTCTAACACTGTTCAAAAAGCAATCAATCAACTGAAAGCAATTAATACAGTTACATGTCCTCTTCTGATCAACTAAGAGCCTTGATGAATTCACGCCAGATTTCAAATTGGTCAGCGTTTGAGTGGAGCACTTGAGGGCACTGCTGTCAGAGATCAACACTGAGGAGAGAGGAGGAGAAACACCCTGATTTCTGGCACTACTAATGACACAATTATACATCCAAATGCAGCTTGGCAGGGACATTCCCCAGCCCCAAGGATTGTGTTCAGCTGCAACACAGTGTGGCAAAAAGACTTCATGGGATCCTGAAAGAATGATGTGGATGCAGCCCCCGTTACTCTGCTCTTTAGTCCACGCATAGTTCCACATTAACACAACCAAATCACTTCTTATCCGACTTCAACCGAGTTTGAATCTATCAGCACCACAGACCCTATCTGTGCATGGAAATGGAACTCCCTAAATCACAACCAAGATTAAAACTAAAACTACACCCTCACACCTAAGGGATGCAAACACTAACTTACCAACAAACTGAAATTAAACCCTTTTACCCGTTGCATTTCAGCATGTGTATGACATGTCTCCAAGTGCTGCAGGATTTTCTTTGGTGTAGACTGTCAGCGAGCAAAGCTAAGAGGACTTGGCCCAGACAATTTTTTCTGGTAGGAAACTAATGATCAGAAGGATTTTAGTTTCTCTATACACTTTATTTGAAAAACTAAAGTGGTATCAAGCACCTCTCAGCCTTATAATAAAATGCTTCTATGTTGATTTTTTCCATTTTTCTTCCATTACTCCAATACAAAAAGCTTAGTAATGCAGTGTCATTAAAATTCAAACCCCACTTGATTAGCTTTTATATCTTCCAGTATTTAACAGACTCCATTTCAAAGGGTACCACGTAGTCTACTGACATTAACACTACATATAAACATCTATAATTTGGTAAATAAAAACGCAGTAACTCCGGGCTATGCAATCATGTGGAGGCCAAGTTACAGGAAAATGAACCATGTTTGGCCATTATTTCTGTTTAGTGTAACACTGAGGATTCCTCAGCTAAACATTCCCTAATTGTATAATGCAAGGGAAATAAAATCCTTTCTTACTGGTAGGCAAAAAATGGCAGGAGAAACAGAAGTGTCATGGATGTGGTGGTTTATTTTGCTTTGCTTTTTATTCAATACAAAAAGTTTCCCGGATGAGAATGGAAAGCTTCCCAGCTTCAGTTCCAAGACTTTCACCCTCATTTCTGACCTTTCCTCAGACATGTTCCAGTATAATCTGTAATCTACTACAGTCGGAAGAGGAAACAGCAGCGCCCTGGTGAGAAACGCTGCCTTGTGACCCGAGCACAGAACCCAGCGGAAGCAATGCTGGCTCACGGAGTCCTTGGAAGAGCCTGACAGACAAATTCAGTAACGGCCCGGGAAACACACCCAGCACCACAAGCCCTCATTACTGCCAAAGTGGGCTTTTTCTTTCATGTTTTGTTTTATTCAGTCCAACATGTGTTATCTTTCTTCGTAAAATGTTAGACATTTTCCTAGAAAAAGTCAGGAAACTAATTATTTTAGTTAACGATCGCCTCTCAATTAAAGTTACATTGCCATTTCCTTGAATTGTGTCCTATCAAATTTAAACTCATTTCACACCCTAACCCTCAATATTTCCAGTACAATTAGACCCATTAAAGGAGGAATATTATGTTTTAGCTACTGCATGTGTACACACATCATGTAGCTACTCAGAGCTAAACCTATCACTAACTTGCTTCCATTAGAATGGATGGGAGAAAATAACGCAGCCGGTTGTTTTTGTAACATTTAAATCCGTTTGATATGGAACCTTTGGAAACAAAGCTGCACTAAATCTCACGATTGTCCTAAGAAAGCAGAGCTTGCTCTCTGTTTGCATCCAGGCAAGGCATGTGATGGTGACGGCTCCTAAGTCAGAGTGCTCTGCCGAGACACACGAGCGCCAGCCCAAGTGTCTCTGTCACTGCTGGGACAGCGTCCCCTGCCCTCTCACCCAAGCTCCTTGAACTTCAGCATCATCCACTCAAAATCTGGACATGGCCTCATAACAGTCCCTTCTTCCTTCTGGAATTCTTCTGCTATCTTCAATTTCAGAAACTTCGTCCCTCAGTTATGAAGTGTCCCACTCACTGATACCCAAAAATCTCCTCTTGTCCTCAGCAGAGAAAGAACTCCCACGACCCCTTTGCTGCCTGTGCCTCCACCTGGCCAAAGATGGATCATGAAAGAACAGTTCCAACCTCAAGCTCAACCTGGATTTGAACCTATCCTTTACTTATACAATTAGTGATCTACAGTTGGTCATTTCTCCTACCTCCATGTGTATTTTTTCTTTCCCTGTATGGAAAAGAAATTACATTGACAGCCCAGAGGAATCAAAAAGGAGAGGAAACCATTCTGCCAGGACAGTAACAATGTCTTGGGCCCTGTGACAACTCTCACAACAGCTGTGAGGACACCTACAGTGTCAACTACCATGTGCAAAAAGTAACTCCTTGAAAACCTGACACAAATATCTGCTTCTTCCCTTGCTGTTTCACCTCCTCACTTCATACAGACACTGGTTTGCTGTGCTAAAACTGCTCGAAGAGCTGCACAATAAAGGTGTCTTGTGGCATTTCCTTAGAAAACAACCCCTCCACCACCACACACACAAGTCTGGCATAATAATCATCCTTCAGGACTTATTTAACTAAAAATACTGTTTGTGCAAAGCTTAAGTCCATGTATGGGCAAAACTCGAAATAAACCCAACCAAACTGGTTTGCCAGCTGTTGGCTCCAAGCTTTGCGCAGGCAGCGGCGGCAACGCTTCAGCTGGGCTGCTCCAGATGGTGTTACCAGCCAAATCAGCCAAACTGGCCACCCTTGGCTGGCTCATCTCCAGCAAAGGCCAGGCACAGCCAGGGCCGAGTCCATCCCCTTTGAAACAGATCTTGCATCTTCAGCAATCCACCGATGGGAAGAGTGCAAGATTAATTTCTTGTAACTATTACGGGTGTAGCTGCAGAGTATTCTGCAAACAAACATGAAGGAGCAGTGCCATCCTCCCCACCATGTGGCTGTAAGCCAGCTGTGGGCCAGCGGCTGTGGCTACCACAGCACTGGACTGGAGTTTGCAAACTCTTCAGGGGACAGGACTCTGTGAGCTCAGACTAACACTGCACTAATGAGGTTATCGTGCAGGCAGCCTCCGGGCGCTGTGGAGAGACTCTGTTGCTCCGATTTCTTGCACATGGGAATTTTGCTAACACTGTCTGCTGGTGAATGATGAAGCGCTTGAGAAAACAAGAATGCACTATTGCTCCCCTCGTCGTGTCTATCCATCATAATTCAGATCAGCACAGCTCTGAATTCAAAGCCTCCTTTCAGGGATGACTCCGAGACACTTCAGCATTGTAAATTTTGGAAATTTCGGTGTCTCAGACTTCTCTTCCAAATGATACAGAATAAAATTATCTTTATGAGTTTAATTTTTTTTGTGTTGGGACAGCACAGTCAGAAAAACTGACCAGCCTGTCTTAGAAACTGCAAAATGAACCAGGCTGGGAATTACTGAAGGACATCTCTGCGTGCAGATGTGTTCAGTGAGGAGACAGGGAAAGTTTAATGGCAGCCGCTTACCCAAAGGGCTGAGCTTACTACAATTTAATATTGGTGATAAACTACATGTTAATACATCTGTGAGTTTTTATCCCCACCTTTCCACGCCCGCCTTATTTTCCCTCCAGTTGCAACCATAAGAACAAATATTTTAGCATCTGAATTCAATCCGGGTTGAATACACGGGATTTATCCCAAGTTATGTGGAAAAAAAAAGTGCCTTGAGAACCACTGCATTTGAGAACTTGATAATAATATCCATGGGTAATTATAATAAATGGCTTGTCTGAAACACCCATAGAATAGGAACTGAAACAAACCATAGCAATCTGTCCCCCTTGCACCCACCACACACCCTCAGCAGCTCTGCTCTTTTACCCATGACCGCTGAGGATGTTTTCTGGCTCCGTGACAGCATCGTGACTCAGGTCATGAGAAGTGTCAAAGATGCATTTCCTTGAGATGGGAAAAAGCAACTGATTTAAACAGCCCACAAGGACTAAGCGAAAAAGAATAAGCTCAATCAGCATATTTAAGGGTAAAGATAAACCTTTTAAAAAATAGAAGCGTATTTTATTTCTAATCTTAATGCTTACGTTTCTTTCCATAAAGTGTTTACATTTTTCAGGCTACCAAAGATGCACAGTTGATTAAATGCCTTACTTAAGAATAATAAACTGGAAAAAAAAGAGGGCAACAAGGGCAACACCCATTTACTGCATAATCCATCACCAATCATATAGACAGGGAGTCTGATTCAGGCTGCAGACACGAGGGAGCAGCCCTGGATTCCCAGAATACCCACTGCCAGGCGAAGCAGAAGGTGTTTGGGCTTGAACTCCGCATGTCCCTCAGATAAAATGATTGTTCCCACCAGCCCTTGTCCCATTCCTTCCCCTCATTGGTTACTAACACGGAGCTTCCCATGCTTTCACCTTCCCTCATGCCAAACCTCCCTTGTCATGCAACACCCTCCATACTTAAACCTCCTCCTTCAGCTGATACCGTCTCTTGAAAAACTCTAGATTCTACTTTCTCACCTTCTGATCCAACATATTATAGGCTTGTATCAGGTGAGCAAAGCTACTTTTTGTCATTTCACTGATGGCAGCTCCCTTGAACCACTTACATTCCTTGACCCAGGAGAACTGGAAGGGACTGCAACGTCTCCCCTGTGCTAGTCCACTCTTCTCCTGACCTAATTCCAGCTTTTTCCCTTTGTGCTTTGGCCATGAACCACGCAGAGAATCTTTCCTGCGTCACTCCTTCAGTGACCAACTCTTTTCAGCTGGACTGTTACTCCAAAGCTCAATCCTAGTGACGGCTTTTATGCTGATCACACTCCTTTCAGCTGTACACAAGTGTACCTAACCCTCTGCACTGACACACTGAGAAGACATAAAGTTGAGCGCGTTCCTTCTCATGGATCATTAATATCATTTATCAATTTCCAACTGGCAACTGCAAAACCCGATCAAAGTGCTGCATCAGCTGCAGGATGTTGTTACTACTTGCAGTGTACAAAAAGGAAATGCACCAGCCTGTCTTTTATGTACCTGGTTAGCTGGGGAGATTTACAGATGGAAAAACATGGGTTTACTGTAAACTAAGGGGGAGTAATCGAAGGAACAATTGAAATAACCATAAAATTCCAAACTGTCATTCATTAAGTCATTTTCAGATAAACACTTAAAATTCCAGTTACCACTTCTTGGACTCCCTCAGTACCTGACTCTGACACATCAGCACTTGACCCTCTCAAAATTTCCTTCCATTTGATGTTACCAAGACTGAAATCATCCATCTTGACAGGAAAACTTCAGTGGGACGCTCACATCTGTGGTAATCCCACTCCTCTCTGCCTTCCCCTTTCCCTTCACCTCGCGATCCATCTCTGCCATCGCGGTCTCCTGTGTGCTGCCGATTATTTCCCCTCTGCCTGCCTGCCCACAACCTTTCCGAAACAGTTTGCTCTGACCACTGCTACCGCGTTTGCTGTGCTAAATCACTCAGTCATAGATTTTTACACTCCGTATCTCAAGAGCTGCAATTCCCTTCTGATGCCCAGCTCCTTCAATTTCCAATCTATCCGTAATATTCAAAACTTCTCTTTCAAATATCAAGGTGAACATGTATTTGCCCCAGTCTTCGATCTATGCTGTTTACTAAAACCTGCTTCTGAAACACTTGATGTACAGACACGAACTTCCCTTGTGACAGAATTTATCAGTCTACTTCCCTACTTATCTGAAGGGAATGGATCTTTTCCTTCCACTTCAGAAACTATCCAAAATACACCACCCACTTCTTTCACTCCACTGATTCTCGACCCATTACAAAAAAAAAGGAGGTGGGGGAAAAAAAGCAGCTAAACAACAGCAAACACAGCTCCCTTAGACCCAGTAAGCTGCTGGCTGGTTCCCAAACTGGTGATTCCAGCTCTTCCCACCTCTTCTCCCAGCCTTACATGTGGGACCTGGGCTTGCTCTGGGCACTTCCAGAGCCAGCACTGGGACTGCTCCAGAAGGAAGGAATCATCACAGAATGGTGTCTAAAAGTCATTATCAGAAAATTCCCACCAGGTAAATTAATTTTATTTTTTTCCCAACTGCCTTAAAACTGTGAAGAGAAACTTCAGGTGAGGGCGTGAAGAAAATCACTAGGTGCTTCACGCAGCACAGTGAAGGCGGAGGGTTTATATTTGCAAACAAATAGATATTTGTGATATCTACACGAGCAGTTCAGTGTCTGTATTAGTGAGAAAAAGAGGGTTTTATCCTCATCGCCTCCGTTTGTCCGTGTTACGGCGGTTCCGCGCCGGGTCCCCCCTCACGGCCGGCCCCGCCTGAGGCGCCATGGCCGGGGGGAGGGCGCCCCCTGCAGGCCGCGGGGGGCAGAGGCGGGAGCGCTGAGGGAGCGGGCGTGGGCGGACGCGGCTGGGGCGAAATCCGCGCTAAGAAACGGAGCTGGAAAAGGAATTATCGGAAATTATTTGAAATGACGCGTAAATTAAAAAAGAGCCGAGTGTGACGCTGTGGAGAAACACGACAATGACACAAATAGGAATGTTAAAAGCACGTTAAAACAAAGCGGGTCGATGCTGCAGCTTGCTTTGCTGTTTCCACGCGAACTGTTTCTATCGTGAGAAGCTACAAAGAGAAAAATTAAACTTAATAGAGAGTTTTCCAAGAAGCGTTTTCAGCTCGTGTTCACAGGGTTTCGTGTTAAACTGCGTGAAGGAACTGCCCTCCAGCGCTTTAAGTTATTATACAGTTAATTTTCTTTGAAACTATTTTTGTCTGCCTCTCTCTAAATAGGTGGTTTCTTAAGTGAGTGTTACTTAAAGGAAACCAATCTGTTTTTCAGGAAGGGCTGATGATGTCAGTCCTTTCAACTCTGCTTTCCCATAAGAATTCTTCTAGTAAAAGGAGTTTCACTCTGGGAAATAGTGAAAAGTAACGTGAAAATATGTAAAGCATCTCAGGCTGCATGTTTATCAAACTTCCAGTTTTATGCTTGGATTTTAATCATGTTGCGATTGTGACATATGAAGGAAAAGCAGCAGAAAACCTTTTGATTTTTAAACTTAGAAAAGATTTTGCAATGAAAAACGTGCCATACTAAAATATTTATAAAGAGATAAATACAAGCCTGAATGCACTGTATCGAGAACGACAAAGTTTTTTCATAATTCTGAATTTATATACTCCATCTCAGCATCAGTATTAAATCTGAAACAGAACCACGGCGTACCATGAACAGTTTTTTGGCAAATAAATAAATACTTCAATCCCCAATGAAATGCAAGACAAATTCAGAGAGTATCATATTATTATGGAATATTTTTAGTAGGTGTGGATGTGTAGCTGTAGATCCAATGTTAACCTACTGGATTATTATTTGTTCTGGTACTGGAAATTCCTGCAGCCAACAACAGAGAAAACCCAGCGAGCAGAGCTGCAGAGACTTTAGTTCACTTACTGGTAGTGCAAGAATTAATGATAACAACATTTTGTAAATTTTAATTTGCAGGACTAAAATAATTGGAGTTTTATGTAGTTTTCAACCTTCCAAGTAAAGCACTGCATTTTTACAGCTAAATGCTCCTTGCTATTCACTTGTTGGTGTCCTGAAGAGAACAGGGAGAAGCTTGAATCACCAGGGACATAGTTCTGCTTAAACTACTCACCCCTTAATTCTTATGGTGTACCTGTGAGACAGGTAAGGACCATAAACCCCATTTTATACAAATAAATGGTCACGTAAGGCCGTATTTTACCCTAATGTTCACCCCAACAACCAACCGATGTTGTAATACTCTTATAATAGTAAAAGCCCATAAAAGGATCCCAACATAACTCAGATATTCCTGACAACACACTCTGGCAATCCAAGGGAATGACAAAAATACAGCCTCGCTGGATTAACAGACAGAACAGCCCAAACAAAATCGCTGTCGGCTATAAAAGGTGCAAAGGAAATATCTCTTTATCATCCTCTATTTAACAGTTTACTTCATTCTGCTGAAAAGAACAAAGCCAAACGATGATTCATTTGGAAATGAAATCATCCCTACCCCCAGTAAAGGCTGACATTGTGTGGGTAAACAGTCCTGGGGTGCTTCACACAATGTAAATAGATTGCCTTGCTACTATATACACAGCAAGCAGTTTCATTTTGAAACCAGGAGGCAAAAAAACAAGTGAGAAAAATATGACGGAGCCCGAACTCTGAAAATACTTAAAAGAACAAAAGCTAATCACAAGTTACCATCAATAAGTTACAATTGCTAATCAAAAGGGAAGATAAGCCAGTGCAGTCTTTTGGCAATGATATTGTAATGCAAAAGGAGTATCAGCAAAAGTTTTTTTAATGTAGGGTTTACTGAAAATTGGAAAAGACGTAAGAGGAAAAATCGTGATGACATGACTCCACACGGAAAAATCCTCCAGTTTGCCACAATCTTCTCTGAATCAGTCACTTAATCAACACCTTGTCCCAGAGCAATGGTGCTCTCCAGGACATGGTTTTTGGCTTTATTTCCATTATAATCAGCTGCACTTAGAGGCATGATTAAGGAACATAACAGTTATTCTTCTTGAAGAAAGCTACAAAATTAAAGTCATTCCACACACGGGGAACACAGAGATTATTGCTGTTGTCACACAGCAGAAAGCTGACAGACAAAATCAGCTGAATAAAATTCACCAAGGGTTGCAGAGCGAGTTAGAAGTAAAACAAAGAATTGAACCCAGAACTGCTCTTTTCTTTTTCGAGTACTCGTTTACACTTCTGTCACCACACTGCCGTGACTCCTCCAAACAACAATAATTTAACATTATAATATGGTAAGGAGCTGTTACAATTTGAGTAAACACATCTTAGCTCACAAATTAAAATAATCATCGGTCTCTGGCTAATCCTGCTGCCACACACACGCACACACAATCCCTCTGCTGAAAGTCGCTCTGAACTTCAGGGGTTTTTTACAAGTTGATGATAAATGGCTTTTTATAAAAAGCTTAGAATAGGGTTCAATATCCTGCCTGCCTTCAGCCAGGGGAACTGAAAGATTACTGAAATGAAAAAGCAGCAATAAAATTACTGAAAATATTACAGTATTTTACCAAATGGACTCTTTCAAACACAACTATTTCATTTTTTTTTCTAATTTTTTTTAAGACATCTCTGCTAACTCCTCTACACAATCCCCACTTATTTCTCATGGAAAACGTTCATATGAAGTTTTGCAAGTTACCAACACACAGTCTTAGCACGTGTCCAACTTCTGCACTGAGGAAGTGATGAGCACAATCTGTGTCAAGTCCTCCAGGAATCGAAGTCACCTTCCTGCTTAATTCTCAGCACCCACGTGCAGACTTCCAGTGGAGCTGATTGTTTAAACAGAGCTAATTTTTCAAGCAGTGATGAGTGCACAGAGATCTTGAAAGAAATCTGATTTATTATCTTTCAAGACAGACATTTACAAACTGAAGCCTCAGAACTCTTGAGACACTCCCCTAAAAGCTGCTGCCTTTCTCTCAGTAACTCGTCCATGCATGCCTGTCTCCTACCACTGAGCATCCTGAAACTGCTGATTCTTCTTTAAAAGAAGTGTCAAATATATTCAAAACTTCAAATGTACCTCAGAGTACTGTAAAGGCAACAACTTACTGCAATTTCCCTTGACAGAAAGTAGAATTGGCTGGGTGATAGCCACACAAATTGACAGTTCCTTCCTCTCCCCTCCATGGTATCCACAGTTAAAAGGGGTTGGATGTGCCATAGCAAACTTTTAGAGCACTCCCCAGCCTGTTTCAGGCTGAGCTGCTGTACAGAGATGAGAGGAAGTAAAATGGTTGATACACAACTGTCTCCAAGGAGGAAGAAAGTTCAGAGCACGTTTTGGGTGCCTTCCAGTGGCTCCAGGCAGAGGAGGATGGCTCCAGAACAGCCACGCACAAACCTTTGTTCAGAGAAGTCCAAAGAAAGGCGAAAATACAGAGGCTGCTTCTGACACAAGTCTGGTTCCCTTAATAATCACCAAGTCATAAACCAGTTCCTTTGATTCAGAAATCCCACAAAGGTTCCCTCTATAGCAGAAAGCCCAGCACAAAGTTGGGCTTTCACAAGAGCTCCTAATCCTACTCATAATTAGGGAAGAGGGACTGTTCCTGGCCATTTTTAATACTCTCAGACTGGAAAAGGGTGGCTACCCCAAACAAACTGCTACTCAAACTTCCACTTCCATGGAACTTGTGACTTACTCTCAACAGAAAGGGGGCATAAGGATGCAGCAAATCCTGAATGCAAACAGAACAGCTTCTAGCACAGACCTCGTGAAAGAGGAGGGCTGAAATAAAAGATAAAACTGGAGAAGCTGTGACATTGAAAATTTTTGAACATTTTTTGAGGCTCCCCTTCACATCCTTCGAGTTTCTCCAAAGCCCATCCACCACAGGAGCAGGATGAACAGATCAGTTCTTACAGATCTTTTACCTTTGAACATCATTTGTCACATTGTTCCCACACACACAAAAAAAGTAGACAAAAATCTGTGCCATCAGCTTCCCACTGCCTTGTGGCCACATTTCTCCTTGAGCAGTATTTATTGTAGATATCCAGATGTGCTTCATGCTCATCAAGGCCGATGAGCAATGAGAATTTTAGGCAATAAAGTTTTTTGAATACACAGCAGTTTACTGTGTGCTACATGGAAACAAAACTTGAAACCTAAAGACCCCCAACCTGTCAGTTTAGAGTGGAAATTATTAACACACCTGTGATAGCATCGTTTACTTAAGCAAGCTGCAAAACTAGAACTGTCCTTCTGAAGTGCTTCCACCCTGGCTCACTCCTGTAATATCTGCATACATCACATATTTTTGCACAATATCTACAGCACCTCATTTTATGAAATTCATATTATCTTCACGATGGAAAGAAAGGAAGAAAGTGGCTTTACCGTGGAGAGGTGAGCCAGAGGGGCTGCTTGAGAGGCCGGGCACGGGGCTACAGCGTCCTCCCTGCTTCGACGTCAGCTCCTGCTCGATCTCCTCCAGCCCCGCGCTCTTCTGGAAGCGGCTCATGCGATTGACCACCCGTGGGGACATGTGGGTCCTGACACAGGGCTGGCCTCCGTAGGGATTGATGGGGAAAACGTGGGAAGTGCCTCGGAGGGTGCTGACCACCACCCAGCGGCAGTCGTGGCTGAAGGAGATATCCTGTACCTGGAAAACAGCGGTGACATGGCAATGAAGCCGCCAATGTGCTTACCTCCAACAGAGAAGTCATGTCTTAAACACAAATCTGAACTCAAAATGGGAAAAAAATCCCTTAAGTTTAGGCCATAACTTGAATTTTGGTGCATTTATCAATGAACTTAGTATTCAGTGTATATTATAAACTGTACTGTAATTCACAGTTCCAAATTTTATGTACTTTTCAAAATATTCTGAGATTATGAAAACAAACCATGCTGCAAAGTGCTGCAGAAAGCCACAAGATCTTGGTGTAGTTTTCAAATAGAATTTAGTTCTAAAAAGAGCTGGGAAATTGTTTCAATTACATGTTTTGTATTTGCTTGTTTAATCTTTAGAGATTGCCCAAAAAGGGGAAAAGGGAGGGATGAGAAGAAAAGAGAGAGATCTCACCACTGGGCCTGATTTTGACAAATACTGGCACAAGTCTTATTTTAGCTTATTATGGTCAGTTTTGAAGCAAATATAAAAATACAGTTAAACATTTTCCACTACGGTTACTCCTTGCATAGATCTCAGATACAAAGTCCAGAAGGATTTAATTCTCTTTTAAGTGTGCTTTACACAACGCTTTGATGGAAAGCAAATTC
Source organism: Pachycephala philippinensis (assembly GCA_013397055.1). NCBI lineage: Eukaryota > Metazoa > Chordata > Aves > Passeriformes > Pachycephala > Pachycephala philippinensis. The sequence continues at coordinate 480,423 of VWZT01014336.1, forward strand.
TTGTTCCTGAAGGAATGCTTTAAAAGAGAGATTAAAGTTTGTTTCCAAGCCCATCCTGGCAGACAACTGAAGAAAACAAGTAGTCAAAGTTAAAATGATTTATCATAAAGAAAAAAAGTCCTAAAACAATTCTTCCAAAAATGTTTTTAAAGGTAAAAGCTGACTAAAAGGAACCATGGACACAAGTAGGATTTACCACAGCAAACAAACATATAGACGAAGGATTAGTTTTCATTATATTATTAAACAGCATAAACTAAATAAAATTCTTAAAGATTTCACTGAAGCCAGTTTTACAATACACTAGGTACTCAAATCGGAGTAAACACTGATAAAATCTTGACAAATATTCCAGAAATGCACTCCAGCTATTCCAGACAAAAGCAGCAAAGTATTCATCAAAGTGCAAATTTCCAACAGAGCCCTGAAGCCTCGGAGATGAAAAAAGGATTTAAGTCTTGTGCCTTGTGACAAGATATTTGGCTGACGGACTGTCACGACACAAAATGCTTCATCAACATTACAGAGATGAACTAAAACCCAGTGCTACACACCTGCTCCTTTCAATCCTGGTGACATCCCCAAATGAGCCACCAACAACGCAGCTCAGCAAGCTCCCCAAAACCTGACAGCTTTTGCACTGCCAGTATTCAGCCCTTACTGACCTACAGTCGCAGCACTCAGAGCTCCCAGTTTGCTTACAAAGTGTTTCACCTTAACTGATTGCTCAGAAAGGATTAGAGACCCCACACGGATTAATAAGGGCTCAAAAAAACCCCCAAAGCTGTGGAGTCAGGGAAAAATGATGGCATCAAGAGTAATTCAGTCCTTGGTGTTAAAGTGGCAAATTCTCCTGGTCAAAATCAAACATATGAACTGTGTACGAAATTGCCACTCTCAGTTACAGCAGAACTATGAGATGACAAAGAAAAAATTCCATCTCACTGTTCCGTGTAACAGAACTGTGCATTTCTACTTTAATACTCAGTTTCCAGTTGGCACCCTGAGGGTTATGTTGTTTCAAACACTACATACAACAACCCTGGCAAATGACAACCCCAGCCAAGAAACTGGGAAACAATCACCACAGGATGTTTTTTTCCCTCAGTGTAAACATTACACAGAAAAAAAGTATTCCTGATCTACAGGAAGAAAGTGTGGAACTCCGTAATCCCAAATGCTCTCTTTAAAACAGCGCTCACAAACACTCTCTGCAGTCAGAGTGGGCATCGGGGCCTAAAACATGGCTGAAACCACAAAGGCAGAAGGGTTTTAATGCTCAGTAATAACATGGAGAAGAGTTTTGACAGAGGAGTGTGCAGTGAATTAAGATTTACAGGAACAGAGCTATGAAACCCTACTCAGCAGTGACACGGTATTTTGGAAGCTGCTGTTACCCGTGATTCACCTATTGCTCACTGGTCTCAAACACGGCCTCGTTTGTCTTTCACAGATCCACGAGGAGCTGCAGAGCCACAGACACTTCAAGGAGGTGATTCAGAGAATACTTCCAATTCCAAGGGCATGAATTAAACACGCTCACATCGAACCAGCACAAATCCATCTGTGCAACACGAAGGAGCCGTAACTCCAGGAGAACTGGAAGCAGGCATGGACCAGGCTGAAAGGACAGTGCTAATCATAGCAGTCTCAGAAATTACTTCAAAAATCAGCTGTGTCCATGAATAAACCCCTATAAATTATGCCCTGGGCCGTGCTGTTCCCCACCACGTTCCTGTACATTACGCCGAGTTCTCGACTGCTCAGAGTATAAACAAACTGCACAGTGGCCCATTAGTGGTTTTCAAGTTTATGCTAAGCGTTGCAATTTATTGCTGTTCTTTAGGTTAATGTACTATTATTTCATGTATTTATAATATATTTCTGGATTTGTTGTTAATTATGATGTAATGTTTAGATACCAAAGATCAATCAAGACCCCATAGTGTTTACAGATATATGTTAATAAAGTACAAAGTACACCAGATCTCTCACGATGCAAAGTTTATTCTATAGCTCAAGGTCAATGTCACATTTAATATTCACATCTGTATTTTAAAATTTTATTTATCCTCTTCTGTCTGGACCAGTAAAGGGAATTATAGACCTGAGATTTTTTTTTATTTTGGGAACCTCTAAGATATTTTCAAATTCTTTTCAGTCTTAGACTCTCTCCATCTTTCTTGCAGGCTCCCTTCAGGTACTGGAAGGCCACAAGTACACCACTCCAAAGCCTCCTCTTTTCCAGGCTGAACAATCCCAATTCTCTCAGCCTTTCCTCATATGGAGGGGCTCCAGCCCTCTTAAACATTGTGGCCTCCTCTGGACTTGCTCCAAAAGGTCAACGTGTTTCCTGTCCTCTCCTGTCTTTCTCCAATTACTCTTCTAGGCTTCTCTCTAACTTTCACTTTGCTATTTCCCTGTGTTTCTAACATTATGATGTAAAATGCTCCAGAAGTGTAGCTACCACTCAGAGCCGGCCCCGAGTGACACAGTCGGGTAATTTAATATACAGAGTCCTCCAAGGACACGTCACATGTCAACAGCTCTACTGAGGATCAGCTTTCAAGACTGTACAGATCAAAAAATCATTTCTGATATTACAGAATAACAGAATCACAGGATGGGTTGGGTTGGAAGGGGCCACAGAGGCTCTTCTGGTCCAACCTCCCTGCTCAAACAGGGTCAGCCCAGAGCACACAGCACAGGATTGTGCCCAGGTAAATCATGTAACAGCTAGAAAACCAACCTCACAATGCTGAACCTTGTATTTTAATAATAATGACAAGAAATAAACCACATTTTGATCTTCCTAGCACTCTTTTTTTTCTTCCTGCCACCTCTCTGTCAGTTGTGTGGAGTTACACCAGGTGCAATCTGTATATTCTTGTGCATTTCACTGCATTTAATTAAACTTTGAGAGTAGGACCAGCACTGCTGCAACAGGGACGTGACCTGTTCATGATCACTGTGCTGTGTCAGAGAAAAAACACCCTGATTTGAAGCACAGGACTCAAGTATTTAATTATGCTGTGCAGGGAGATGGCAGAAAGAAAAAACCAGTATCATTAAACAATGAAAAAGAGCAGCAGTCCCGAGGAGGTAAGGGTCAAAATAAATTAGAAAACTGGTCTGTATGTGAATTTTTTTGGTTGAGAAAATTAAGGAAATGATGTAGCAACAAACATAAATGAAAAAATAATAAAATCATGGTCTACATGATATGATTTATCAGACACACACAGACCCAACTCTGTCTCCCCAAGTCCTCAACACTGATTTCAGTTTCATGTAAAAGCAAGGGCAGAATGTGGGCACACAGAGAGATTCACGTGGGGCCTTTAACCAGAGCTGAGCTCTCTATTAATAACTGAGCCTGCAAACGCCACTGCTCAGGGCTCCGTCTCCTCAAGGCAGCCAAGCTACTTCTAATTGCAGCAGCTTCTTCTTGTCAGCTCTCATCTGAGACTGATCAACTTCCCCAAATCAATCTTTATTATTTCAAACCCATCCCCAGCTTCTTCCTTAGAAATAGGAAAGTCTCTCTTCCAGAGACTGTTTCAATAATCGCAACCATGAGCACGTCAAAGGACAGGAAATAATTTCTCGTGGCCATGGAGGTTCACATCCAATGTTTGGAAGTTGTTCCAAGGCTTCGCTACCTGGGCACGGGATGTGACACAACCTTGGACAGTCTCATGGAATCACGTCACCGAAACATTCCCTGGAAAAGCGGCAAATCATGCGTGTTCCGTGGCAGCCAGGCTGGAATGTTTGTATCATTCCCTCTGTTTACCTTCTCCGACTGAAGTCAGTTCTAGCTGCAGTTTGGGAGTGGGAATAACAAAAGTCTGACAGAGTAAAGGATTACAGAGGAGCTGGCCAGCAGCCCGCTGATGCTATCGTTACGTTTATTTGTCCTAGGCTGAGATAATGCTGTTTTCAGGGATTTTGTTTTTGCTGTTTACAATTTCAGATCAAAGAGAAAGGATCATCAGGTGACGGGCTAACTTTCATCTGCAAGTAAATGAGCTTCCTCAGTTCAGAACATGCTATGCCTTCATTAAAAACCTTCCAGAATGCTCCTGGGTAAAAATATGAGTGCATCAAATGTTGCCTCACAATGCAAGAGCTGGAGGACAAGAAAATGTATCCTTAACCAAAATGTGCAGCACATACACATGCACACATCTCCTCTTCAGAGCTGAACTGTGCAAGCACAGATCCTCTGAGAGGTTCAGTTCTCTCTCTGGCTCAGTTAAATACAACCAGTGCTTGCAATGGACCTTCCTGGTGTTACTCAGTGCTGCTCTTTGTCCTCTTAAGGGAAAAAAATATAAAATCTAAAGCACAAGTGGCACTTAAAGGCTAAAAGATCTTAATCTGTTATAACCGAAACAGGGACTTCTGTCTGTGTTTGCAGAAAAGTGACTTTGAACGTTGTGACCTTGGGACCCAGTGAATTATCTGAGCACTTCACATTCTTCCATGGTCATTGTCTTCACAATTCTCTTCTGAGGCAGAGGTCCACGTTCCATCCCACCTCGTCTTCATTTGAGTCACAAAAAGGAGATTTGGGAAATGTGGGGTGAAGCTCTGTCAGCCAAAATCTCACATCCAAAAGCAGAGCTGATTTCAGCATGGACATTAAAATCCCACATATAACACAGCCATAATGATGATGTTTAAACAATTTATAATGGGTACTAGCTAAACAAATTCTGACACTGATAATCACTCATGTCCATCAACACAAATTAGAACTTTTTATAGCTCCAGTACAGAAGGTGACCTTTAAGACCATTGGCCTTGATTCACAGTTAGTTTTAAACCAGGGGGGAAAAAAAAAAAGAAAAAAGGAAAAAGGTCTGGTAGCAAATGCATAAATACTGTTCTAACCAGACAGGAGGTACAGAGGCTCCCATTGTGGGCTGTACTGAGAGTTTTATATCAAACAGTCTCCAAAATTCTTGTCTAATGCTCCTCATACACGAAATTCACAGAACAAAAGAGCAGCACCAGCAAACTCTCCTCTCACTGAACAGCTACAAGTGCTGTTATTCCAAAACAAAAAAGTAAAACAATCCATCTTATTATATAAATATTTCAAACTATGTGTGTTGAGAATCACAGGTACCAATGCAATATTGTTTAATTATCCAGGGAGTTGTGAAATCCACCAACACACCTCAGACTGGTTAGAATTTTCTCCATTTTATGCCATTCCAAAAGCTATACTGTTCACATCCCAAATGAAAACTGTGTGGCAAACTAGGAAAAAATTTTACTATGTTGATTCTGAGAATTTTAATGCAATGCTTTCACAGAGATGCTAATACTATATCCCAAAAAAACATGTATTAATAAGGGTTTCTTCTCTAAAACATGTTCTGTTTGGTTTCCAATGTGTGCCTTGAAAACAAATTTATCAGCTGTAAAAACCAGAAGAACATCTTTGTTCCTCATGACTGAAGTCCTGTGCTTTGGGCTTCAATATTGAGTCTTTGTATGAAGGAAGAACAAAAATAACTCTAAAACATTCAACACATTATAGAACATGCCCGAGTAGATGGCAGAGTATGTGTATACACACAGATCTCACTGCTCTCTGTAGTATTTATAAAAATTACTTGTTAGTATTATATATATTATCCCAAATGAACAGTTTTTCCTAATTTCCTCTCACTTTCCAGATTGGTTATTCCTTCTTAGACTAAACCATTGCCTGTAACAGCAATTACACTTTTCCAGAATGGCAGCAGGAAAGCTTTAGAGTATTTAAAGTATCAGTAAAGCAAATTTACCCAGATCAAAACTTTATCAACCACTGCTACGTTCAATAAAACTTTCACATTGTACTTGTTACAAAGGTATGGCAATAAACTTAAGGGAAACTGCTCAACTCATAGGGAAAAAAAAGGTTTGAAGGAACTGTAATCAGGGTCCCAGAACCACCCGAGCTCCCAGTGCCAGGGTCATAATCACAGAGCCCCAGGCTCTCCCTGTCACAGTGCTTTACGTCTGCCAGGCTGTCACAAGTCTGTGCTGTCCATGTGTAATTGCATCAGCAAGCGCAATACTCATTTCTTACCCTGTGGTGACATTTTTATTCCTGTATTTAAAGCAGGTTCCTCAGCAGTTACTCAGTGCTCCAAAGGTGAGGCTCTGCTGGTGCCCAAAAGCGATGCTGTGAAGGACTCAAGCAGAACACGCTGCTGCCACAGCCACGGCCACAGCCACGGCCACGGCCACAGCCACAGCCACGGCCACGGCCACAGCCACGGCCACAGCCACAGCCACGGCCACGGCCACAGCCACAGCCACAGCCACGGCCACGGCCACAGCCACAGCCGCGGCCACGGCCGCGGCCACGGCCACGGCCACAGCCACAGCCGCGGCCACGGCCACGGCCACAGCCACGGCCCTGCCAGCAAGAGCCAGCTCCCTTCTCCCCCTTCACCAGCAAATCACTTCACTGAGCATTGTTTAAAATACAATTGCAGCTTTTCCACCCTTGGATAATATCCTAACTTAGTCTTCCATCTCTCAGAGGGGGATTTTTCAACTGGGAAGTTAAACTGGGAAGTCTCTGCAGGTTCCCCCACTTTGGTAAGGAAAGTTAATCACAGCCTTTTGATTAACTCTTCCTTTCAACTCTTTAATTGTCTGTCTGTGGCTTTTACCACCAGAGTCAAGCAAACGCTGACAGTTCCTTCACGGGCACGAGACAAATGTTGAACATGTTACATGAGAAAAGGTTAAGTGCAAACACAGCCAATAATCGGGGCTCTTTGGAGGCAGTGCCAGATCTGAATAAATCTGACAGCACCTCATTGCAAAGGGCAAGAATTTATTATTGTCCAGGTTAAACGCTCTGCTCTTATCCCTTCTGTGGCTGGAGCACAAGAAAGGCTCTTTGTGTGCTGAAACAAACATTAAAGTGCCAACATACACAGAATGTATAAGGTGTCTGGGGATTATTCTTCAGCAAAGAGTTTAACTTACTTTGGCTTCAGTCTCTCCCCTGTGAAGTGTGTACAAATGATGGACGGCACTTTGTGATGATGACCAAGGATGTGTCAGGATTTGAAAAACATGGAAATCATGGCCTAACGTGTCAGTGGTGACCAGCAACATCCCTGGGTAAAAAAAAAAAAAAAAAGAAAAAGAGAAAAGAAACACAAAAGCACAAGTGATTAATCACTGCAAAAGAAGAGGCTTAAATGTCTATCTAAAAAACACTGAGTGTGGCTTACATTTGGGGTTTGGAAACAAGAAAACACAGAAAATTACTGAATTGAAAGGGATTCACCTCATAAAAATGAATCAGAACTTCAACTGAAATCATATTCACAGTACTACTATTTAAGTATTAATATATTCTTAAGTATTAGGATAATATTACAACACAAATCTACGAAAATATATGAAAAATCTGAATATTCCAACTAAATTTGAGAACTGTGTGACCAATATGAAGCATTGGAGTGATGAATGTAACAGTGAAACCCCAAAATGCTCTTCCCTGGGCAAGAGCCAGTCTAAAAAAGATTGATGTCTCCACAATAACAATTTTTGGAAGAAGAGATTATCGAAGTCCAGCCAAAACAGCCCATACCAAACCAATCCTGAAGAAGCACCATGAAAGAAACTGTCTGATTTATTGATGAAAGGCAGCAAATCAGAGCTGAGAGCTTTCAAATGAAACACTAAATGAGGTACCAACTTCATTGAAAACAGGTCACTGGTGGAGGTACTGAAATGATTCAATTAGAAAATCAGCAGAACCACAGTAACTTACATTTGCTATTTACTTTTTTATCCCACAATATGTCAGCCCATAACCCAGTTTTCAAACATTTACAAATGTATTTGAAGTCAATTTGCCATAAATTTATACCAATTTATACCCAAAATTAAGTATTTTTGTACATATGAGGAGAATACAGCATCAAGGCAGAATTTAGGACTACAGTAACAAACTACAGATTTATTTTTCTGTTATTAATGAAATTTAATAAGTTATCACCCAAACCTCTGACATTTAATTAACATCAAGTACAAAGTGATTACAACAGTTTAACAGTGACATTCTGAATAATTTTCAAGGTACCCATCTATTAAAGAAAAACCAGGAATTCCCACACAGGTCTGTTGCAACAATTCTCCACATAAAGCACAACTGAAAACTTTGATCCTGCAGGAAGAGAACTCAGTCCCCATGTTTTACAGGACACTTATTCAGAGAATAAATGGTTATCTTATTTCTGCCATAAATGAGTGTTTGCTGTCTCAGTTAATTTACAGCTGGCACCAGGAATTGTCTTTTCCTCTGGTGCCCCAGATACCAACAGGACACGTTTCAAACCTCCCACACGTTACCGCTGAAGTCCAACCTTATGATGCTTGGAAAAATTTAGAATTAACCTGGGAAAAGTGTGTCAAGCAGCAGAGTACAGATTAAGTGTAATTAGCTTTTCTACTGGACCACCACTACATCACTAGATCGGTATCCTGAGTGTTTTCCCTCCTTGGCAATCCTGCAGTCCAAGAGATTGGGTCCTTAAGGCCCAGACAGAAAGATTTCAGTGGCCAAAGGCTTGACCAACATCCTGACACCCCACACAGGGCAACGTGGCACCCTGCATGGCACCAGCAGGGCACACCTCAGCTTCTCTTAGATCTCCTAAATAAGGATCCTGTGAAGGTAACAGGCACTTCCAAGGCGATGAGGCCCACCAGCAGCAAGGTACAAAACCAGAGAAATCCAAATTGCTCTCGGAGACAAGACTGCCTCCAAGCTTCCCCTCAGCTTGACCACTGAGGCTGGCAGGGCCTGGCCCGGCGAGGCCACCCACGCTGCACCCAGGCATTTCCTGCAGCTCCACAAACGCACCATCTCACATCTGAGCTCAGCAAGATTCCCTCCAGCAGACACACTTTTACTGTTCCCGGCTGTTCCTCGGCCCCGAGTGTTAGAAATGAAAGGGAGTTTGTTATGGAGCTGAGAAATCCGGGAGAGCATTGGGGTATTATGTTTGGGCGGTAAGGCATGTGAGCTGAGGTTGGTCTGGATGTTAATGTTGGCTTAACTGGCAATTTCCTTGATTTGTAGTGACTGTGTTGATAGGAAATACAGCTCAAGTTGCTCCGGTGCAAGGCAGCCAAGCCTTTCGTGTGGGATTATGCACACAATTTGCATTAATTCTGTTCTGCAACATCACAAACTACACTTCCCTTCTAGTGAAGTGTGCGGTCCTCAATAATATATAGCATTTCCAGCAGAGAAAGCTGGAAGCAAAGAGGGGTTTGTGTGCTGGAATTAGGCTGCTGCTGTTACTGGAGCGAGGATATTCCAAAAGATCTAATTCAACCCAGTAAGAATTTATCTTCTCTATTCCCATGTTTTTCTCTCCTCATGCATTAGACAGCTTTATATAGAAGTGGAGGGTGCTTTGGGTCCTTTGGTGCTCTCTCTTATTCCCAATGGAAAGGACCTTTGGAGAAGGAGAAGCTGGAGGTGATGGATCCATAAGACTTCTCTCAACACTGGGCAGACAGCTCTGCAAACAGATTTTTTTTCATACCCCAAAGCTTTCATAAACACAGACCCTGGGCTGATTGCACCCAGAGATCCCAGCAGAGCATTCTTCATGTGGATCCCAGCACACGGCACGGCGCACAGAAGATCATAAAAAAACCTCTAAATAGGCCAAAAATCTGTCTGGAACTGGAGACAGAAAGCTGTGTGATAATCCCGAGCCAGTGAAAACACCGGGATTACCACCCAGCCTTGTCCATGCAATCCACGGGTGTTCAGCTCAGCGGGATCTGGTTTCCAGCGCTGGCCAGAGCCGCAGGTGTCTGCGGTGGTGCAAGGAGGGCATCATCCCACCCTGCTCCTCACAGGCTTCTTCCCAACCCCACAGCCCTGTCTGAGGCTGAGCAGGGCTCACTTTGGGCACAAACACCACACCCTGTGGCACACAAGCCCCCAGAGCCCACGGTGGTCCCTGTTTGTTCCTTCAGACCCCAACGGCCGCAGCCGTGACATCCACTTGTCTCTGAGCAGCTCCAGATGATGCTCCCAGCTCTTGGTTCCACGTGTGCTTTGCCTTTGGGTTTTCTGGGTTTGGTTTGGGGTTTCTTTTCTCTGTTTTTGCTAACCTGAAGGAGTGCAGAGGTGAAGGATAATACATTTGTGGCTGGAAAGGAATTGACTTAAAAATAGAAAGATGGGTGGTATCTGATTTGGCAATTTGCGCCTAATCTAAACTCCTGCTGCCTGTCCTGTTTGGAATAAATGCATTTATTAGATGAAAGCCCAGGGAAAACAGGCCCTTCGCTTGTATTAGAGACTCTTTTTCAGTAAGTTAAAGAAGGACCTTTCACACCCACATTTGCATTTGAAGTACAAATATATTCTGGCAGGACTTGCATCAACACAGAGGTCCCAAGCACAACACCACAGATGGGAAAGAACGTGTATTTATAAAACAGCATTTTGAAATCTCTTCCTCACTCCTGTTATTCAAACAATAAATCACCCACGTTTCAGAACACTGGGCTGGGGTTTGTGGTGGGATTTTCCAGCTCTCATTACTTCACACTGAAGAATCCCAGTTTTCCATTATCACAGCTCAGCCATTTCGTTTCTCTCTCCATCTCCCTGCAGCATCCCAGCAGGAATACCTAATCCCAGCAGAGAAACACGAACTGGATCCTGCTCCTACCTCACTTTCACTTTCAAGTGCAGGAAACTTCAACTCAAGCTTCTGAAGAGGCCTTGTGACAGTTTTCCCAAAGAGTTGTTTGGACGGAAATACAGGTTAAAGCTGAGCTAAGTTCAGTCCAAATGTTTTCTCTTATGAGGGACTTTATGGATGAATAATCAGAGATGAAAAGTGAATAATTCTTGAGGATTTCCTGCTTATTTTTCAAACTGGCATTAATCCCTGTTTAACAGATAACAGCTGAAATCCATTGGAAGTCCTGCATACACAAGACCCAGTGGAAATTTATGTGTAAACCAGACTCTATTTAGAACATATCTGACTGCAAAAATTCTGATTTTGCTTATCCACAGTGCGAGGGTGCAGCCAGATTAAATTAATGACTGTTTTACTGTGTGGTTGTTTTAAATCCACAGAGATGATTAAAATCCAGCTTAAAAGAAACAGATATCCTAGATGGGAAAAAAAAAAAATTAGCAAAGCTTTGTTTTACCTGCCCTAATTTACAGCTTCCTACTTTTCCTGCATTCTGTTTGGGAAACAATCAGCTTCTTTCAGGATAGAAATAAAAACACGAGGAATATATGCATAAAAGGAAAAACTAGTACAGATGTAGACTGTGGGTTAAGAGCTATTTATGCAGTATCAGAAGACTAAACCAGACTCTGGCCTGGCCATAAACTGAGCCCACGCCCTAAATGAGGTGCCAAGCCACAAAAAGCATTTGCGTCAACTGGGAATACAAGGAAAAGAAGGACTTCTAATTATAGGGCCTGGAAGCGGAAGCCCGGAGCGATTAGGAGCTGAGGCTGCGCCGTGTTTATCTGGGAGCTTCCTCCCCTCGCTCGGCCGCCTCTGCCAGAGCCTTGGCCTGCAGGGAGGGACTGGAGCTGCCATGGGACAGAGCCCTGGCCTGCAGGGAGGGACTGGAGCTAATGATGGGACAGAGCCCTGGCCTGCAGGGAGGGACTGGAGCTAATGATGGGACAGAGCCCTGGCCTGCAGGGAGGGACTGGAGCTAATGATGGGACAGAGCCTTGGCCTGCAGGGAGGGACTGGAGCTAATGATGGGACAGAGCCCTGGCCTGCAGGGAGGGACTGGAGCTGCCATGGGACAGAGCCCTGGCCTGCAGGGAGGGACTGGAGCTAACATGGGACAGAGCCCTGGCCTGCAGGGAGGGACTGGAGCTAATGATGGGACAGAGCCTTGGCCTGCAGGGAGGGACTGGAGCTGCCATGGGACAGAGCCCTGGCCTGCAGGGAGGGACTGGAGCTGCCATGGGACACGGAGTTCTCCGGGCACCGAGCTGCTGGCAGCCAAATTAGAGAGTGCTGGGAAAGCTGAGCAGCCCCACCACATCCTATTTATAACACCTCCCTAATTGCAGAGCTGTTGATTGCGTGCATATAAATGAGGTCCACGCAGCTTGGAGTTTCACCAGGAGCTTCCCTTCAATTTTCCGAGGGACAGAAGGGTTTCCACCTCCCCAAAGTGTGTCACCCTGCCAGGGCTCACTGAAGGATTGAACACCTTCCAGCTATGTTGGATTTATTTTCAAAACACCAAGGGCACGAGTGCTGGGAATCAGGCACACATCTGCATGGAGGAAATGTGTATCCATGGATAGACTGAATTCAGGAATGCAGCTCTTTCATTTCCATGCCCAGCCACTGCACCAACTCACTGTCTGTCCAAAAAGTGATTAAAAATACAAACTTCTCACACTTCAGTTCAGAAATCTGAACTCGGATGCCACGCAAGGTTGGTATTGAGCTTCGGAGGTTCCCAAATTACAGGCTCAGAGTGCTCAGGGGAACCACAGTGACTGAGAGCCGCTCCTGGTTCAGTCCACATGGATTTTTCCTGGCACTCCCACCTTCCACAGGCTCACTGGGACAGGATTCCTGTCCCACTGCAGCTCCCTGGGCTGAGCAGTCACATTCATATCTTGTGAGGGTGTGGCAAAGTTTATATGGCCCATGGTTTGCTGAAGCATCTGACCCGACCCAGGAACAGCAGCTTTATTTATCCTCACTGAACTCTTCTCCCAGGCAAGTGAAAACACAGCCAAACATCAGAACTGCTCAGCTCCTGGGTACTCCAAGTGGAACATGTGCTACAGCTACAAAACTGGGTCTCAAAAAACCTTAACTAAATAATGAGCTTCTGATTTTAGCAAAACTCACCGCAAAATAAACGCAAGTACGTAAAGATTTAATATAAATATTTTAAAAATCCCAAGAAGTCAAAAGAAAGTGAAGCAAAATAAAATATTATTTTGTGAATAAATAACTCTCTATGACTCTTATAACTCCTAAAATAATCCATGGCTACAGCTCTTCCTTCACAACCAGCCCAAAATGCAATACTTGATCAAGCCATCAATCATCAAGGATTCCTCCCCTCTTGGTGACATGGGACACAGGGACACAACATTTATAACTGCAACTCATTAAACTGCCTGAATTTTAATGCATTTGTCTTCCAAGGCAATAATTCAAGTTGAAAACCAGAAGAAAATGAACAGAAAAACTAAAGAATTATTCTGTCATTAAATAATTACAGCTTGTTTTACTCTCCATGAGTGTTTTCCTGCCCACTTTCTCTGATCAATGGGAAAAAACTTGTGCAGAGATGTTCCAATTTCACCCTCTTTAACTATTAACTCAAGGCCACCATCACGTTTCAATACAGAACATTAAAATAATCAGAGCAATTTCAGGTCTGTTAAAGGTGCAGTCAGGCATCCCAAGGGGGACACAGTTTAATCTGTTTTACTGCTGGCCCAACATTAATTTTCTTGTTATTAATGGGTGGAAAACCTCTTTTGTAGCCAAGGAAGCGTAATTATTTTAAATTTTCAATGTCTTGCACTTCACAGCTCTCAGCTGCCAAGCTGGCAGGAGCAACACTTCTGGAAAGCAGATCATTTATTTACCACACTTAAAAGAAAAAAAACCCCAGATATTTATAAACCAGCACCATTTTTAGCTGTTTACTAACTGAGAATCTTATTTGAAAACTTTCCTCTTTGACACTAAAATTGGGATGTACCTGCCCCATCCCACCGATTTAAAAGCTGCTCCTACTCTCAAACTAAGTGTGGACTTAGCTACAGTTACAGAAGTGGTTTAATTATTGTATTTTCAGTTTGTTTTAAGGGCTTGTATTGAAAAATATTGTGTCTTTCACTCCCTCTAGAAGGGTGAGAAGCCAGGATCGAGTCCTGCAGCAGGGAAACCCCTCCATGCTGCATTTAAGTGTAGAGAAAAGCTTTTATTGGGAAAAGCTGTCCCAGGAGAAGACCACCAGGAAGCTTTTGTAACAAAATGTCCTTTTCAGAGCCTCTAAGGCTACTTACTCGCCTTAACAAATTGGCAATTGAGGCAGAAGCTCTAAAAAAATCAAATAGGGGATAATTCTCATCTTTCCTGGCTGCCCACAGGGTTTGTTGTACATATAGTTCTTGGCAGGGCAGCGGGCTGGGGAAACGAGGCACAAACCTTCCAAAACCAGGAATGAATGATTTAAACAACCTTTGAACAGACGTGAAAACTTCTACACTTAACTCCCAAAGCAGATCCAGGGTATGGAGGTGTTTGGATGGATGCTCCTGGAAATCCCAGCCGGAGCCCAGGAGGCCACGTCCAGGTCAGGCTCTGCACTGACCACGGGACACCACAGGAATTGGGACCCTGGCACAATTCCCTGCTCTGGTGGCCTCAGAAGCTCAGCCCAGCTTCCAAAATTATTCACTGCATTGGCCTGCATAACTCGAGGCTCCCAGGGAAAGAGGAACTCCAGGCAATCATGAAGATGTCCTGGCATCCTCCAACACCAAACTCAACGCTTGAACACAAAGACTCCACAATTATTGGTCATATCTAAAACTTAGGGCTGATTTCTCCACACTTTATTTCACCTATAAATTGGGGAAATGACATCTCTACAGGTTTTCATGTTCCTCTTATTCCCACATTGCATCCTCGAGGCCTCGTGCCCAGAACACACCTTCCCTGGGGAGCCCAGAGGATTTGGCCCTTCCTCCCCTCTGCAGGGGCAGCAGAAAGAAACTTTATGGGCTAAATGAACAGACTGTCCATTAGCTGGGGATAAAATGATGTTAGAGACAATCAAATTAATATGATTTTAAAGCTTTCACTAAAACTCTCACCAGCCATCTAAAATTTAAGTTATAAACCAGAGCTGCTGTCCAGATCCCATACAAAAAGCTTACCAAAAATCAAGATTAACACGTGCAATGATCAATACTTCTGACATCCAGAGAATTGTTTTTAGTGGGAATAACTACAGTTAATTATGAAACACTTCCCTAGACATGAAAAGAAAAGGACCAAGCGGAATTGGGTCACACATTTGTTGGCTGAAAACTTCGGTGTTGGGGACATCTGAGATTTGGTGACAAAAATCTCATTAATGAAATAGCACTTTCTTAGGCAGCAATCACAAAATTCATTATTTCTATCTAAAAATTTGATCATATTGATATCCTCACTGTTTTTATTTGAAATAAACCATGGAAAGTAAAAACTGTGATTTATTAGTTCTGCCTCGATACGCAATTCAGCTTCCTTCTCTCCCTCGGTGTCTGCAGGAACCAGCAGCTTTTGGGTAAAACACTTTCATTTGTTGTGTCAAACCCATTCCAATCAGTAACTCAAGTTAACCTAAAAAGAATATTCATCCTTGTGCTTCATATTTCTAGAAATCCTAAAAAATCCCAATTTTATGACCCTAAACCACTCCAAATAAACAGAATGCATGTGTCAGCTACAAGGCTGACTCCGAGCACTCAGAAACAAGTTCCATTCTCCAGCCTCCAAATTCCTGTCCCACACCAGCCACGTTCTGTGCACAAAGGATATTAATGAAGGCAACAGATCTTGGCCTTAAAAAAATAATAAATGTAGAGAAGGAAATAAAAATGAGGAGGTTGGTTATTTTCAGGCCTGTTGATAAGGATTCTGCAGAGAGATGAGCAGCTGGTCCAGGCTGAAACATCCATTTCCTGTCCCATTTACAACCCGTTCATTGCATGAGGAGGGAGGTAAAAAGAAATTCCCTAAGTTCCACCCCTGTGTCATCTGTATTAAACCTCGATCTCTGAAACTTTCAAATTCCAAATAATTTATTTTGCTCCTTTACCAGTTTCTTCCAAATACCAGTAAGAAATACCCAGATATTAAAAATACAAACGTTCCACATTTAACTAAAGACTTAAAACAAAAATATCAATATTTCCAGCTTCAGTGTTTGTAAAATATAATTAAGCTTAGCATGGCTGTTAAATTTTCTGTTTTCCTGGAGGATGGAGGCAAAACTTTGAGGTTATCATGAAATTTGGGTAATAGAACTGGTAAATAAGGTATAAATCTCTCTGTCTGGAACTGATTTCTGAAGCACTGATCTGGTTTGCTTCCTTACAGACTCTGTTTTTATTGTATTATCTATGGCTGTGGAGAACTTGCCCAAGTGTAGACAACAATGTATTTAGCAACTCATATTCAGCTTTAGCACAAATAAAACATCTATAATTTGCTTTTAAATGTGGTGGAGTAAAGACAATTGCCTGAAATAAATCTGCAGCTCAGCAGACTTCATTAAAATGACTCTCAAAAGCACATGTAACAATTCCTGCAGTATGGAGAGATGGGGATCATTTCCACACAAATTGGCTTTAACTATCACAGTTCAAAAAGGCCTTTACACCTCTGATCTGCCCAAATTAAGGGAGGATTCTGCTCGTTTTTAACACAGTAAAAAATTATAAAGGGATCCTCCCAAACCTGAGCACCTGTGCAGCCCCTGGGCTCAGACACGACGGAATTAAAGGGTTTATCAGCCCCAGAAAGTGCAATTTTCAGTGACACAGAGCAGTGCTCCCTGTCTGCCTTCCCAGCTGTGGTGCAGCCACGCAGACACTGCCTGAAATTAGGGGTAAAAGTGGGGTTTCAGAGCGAGCAGCCAAGGACAGTATCAAAAGGCACCTCTTGTTTTGTTGTCTGTAATGAGCTCAGCCTGATTGCCAATAGAGCACTAGAGAATGGGCTGGGATGATGTTACAGCCCTGGCTTCAAACAGAATCCTGCCTTGATGTTAAATAAAGAACACAGAACCCTGGGCTGAGTGCTGCTCTCACTGGAGGCAGCTGAGGGAAGAGTTCTCTGCTGGTTTGTCCCCATCCCTCCTGCAAATCTCCTCCAGCACACAGCATCTGCAAGCAGCCAAAAATAACACCACTTAAAGAAGTGTTTTGCCATTAAACACCATTAGATCTCAGTGTCACTCTCTAAATTATTGTCACTCCAGTACCTGAGCAAACCAAAGAACTTCATCATAAGACAAGTACCCAGCAATTTGCAAAAATATCCCTCCTTTTGAAAAATAACAAGTTAATTTGGTTTTGCATAGACATTCTGCTGCCCTTTAAATTTACACAATTCTAAAAACTCTCTTAAGGAGGCATTTAATTAATATCTATTTAGCACTCTGATTTAAGCAGCTGTATTTATTTCACTTATTTATTTCACTTCATTAGCATTGCTCCACTGTAGGTATCATCTTTCTTCCAGAGCACAAAGCAAAAGGACTGCTCTGGAGGAGAGGATTCTCAGTTCACTGCGCAGAGCTCCTCAAAAAATTCCCTTCCAAGGAATTGCAGGCAGATGAGAATACAGCTTTTCTGTCACAAACTCCCAGTGAACTGCACTGCACTGTTAAAGAGTTCTGACACAACAGATGGGGTGTCAGAATGACACCAACTGGTCAGCAAAAGTGAAAACGTAAATGACAGACATTCAGTTTTATTCTCTGAAATGTGACTTCACCCTCACGATCCTCATGGCATTTGCTGCATTTTGGAAATTGTTCATTTAGGCAATGGAAGCTGTTGATTTTCTGACCATTTCCCTGAGTGCTGCTGCAATCACCCACAACATGATTTAACCATAGATAGTGAAATGTTAATTGTCAGATTAATGAGATCTTTTAATACACGAGGTTTGTAGCTGTCCCTGCTGCCCACAGTGAGTGTTCACTGACAAAGAGGAAGGAGAGAAACAGGTACTTTTGAGGAGTTTCTTACAAGTATTTTCAGATTATAGCTGATTTCACTCAGGAGAGAGGGTAAGATCACAAACTCTTCAGCAGCAGACAAATAATAAGTTACTTTAAAAAACAGTGAAACTATTTTATTTCTGTATTAATGGAGGACTAAAATTCAATCCATGTGCTGATCTTCTGGATACCTGAGTATCACAACACGTGTGCACCTGGCTGGCAGGATCCCAACACACAGGAATTCCTCAGCAGTGGAGGAGGGACTCAATCTCCTCCCTTCTACCACAGTAAGAGTTGCTAAAGTTTGAAATTTCCAGAAAAGACAAATTCCACACCCAACACTCCACAGAGCAGGCCAGTCACGGGCACCTGCAGTGTCCCAGTGGGACCAGCAATCCCTCCAAAGCCATGGGACACATTCCCATGGGATTTACTGCCCTGATTATCTATCCCAATAACCAGAAACATCTCTTACCACTGGGGTTAAAAGCCATGCAGCAAATGGGCTTCTCATGAGCAGGGAAATGGGCCACGATGCCATCGCTGTCCGAGTCCTCGCTCACCAGCACCTGGGAACAGAGCAGAGCCAGGGTTAGAGGGGAAATCCCAATTTACTGCCACAGGGATTGGGCTGTAAGGTTCACATTCTCATGTCACTGCCTGGCAGCTGAACACCAACATCCCTCGGGAATTCTTGCAGATACAGGGACATGAGACCTGCTCTGATAACCTGGGAGTAACCAGAAAGGATTGTGCACTTTATGCCTGGATTTCCTATTTATTTACCTTACTCAAATTAGGGAAAATAGAAAACTATTCCTGTTTTGCTCCACGAATTATGGCTGACTGCACACCACGCAGGAAGCTCCATTTGAGGTTCCCAATACCAAAATAACAAAAACACATCCTAGAAAGAAAAGGGAATATTTAACCCTTACGTAAATCAGTATGTTGATTCCAAGTGCAAAAGGTAAATGGGTGGAAAACCAGCTCAAACCCCAGAGAAAGTGGGTTTGCTTCCCACGAGTCCCACAGGTGGGAATGGCACAGCTTCCATCCTGCTGGCAGTGGTGCTGGAATTGAGGGACCTGGATTTCCAAAGGATGCAAGGAATGCCAGGGGCTGGGAGTGTGTGTGGAAGCAGCTGCACTGGGGAATTCACAGTTAACATGGATTTTCTCCAACTCGAAACTGCCTCACTGAACATGAGGTAACAGTATTACAGAGGTTGTTATCAAAAATCATGCCCTCATAAAATACCTTCTTGTGAACAAAAAAAGGAATTAAAAAATAGGAGAGAGTTTTCACAGCAGAGGGAAATTCAGTGGAAAAGCAAATACCCGGACTGAGATCTGTGCTGTGCAACAGCTTCTGGGGAAAGGGACAAAGAATGAGCTTTGGGGGTTTTAAACAAAAGCAAATTTGAAGCTGATAAAACTCCTGGGCCAGTCAAACTAAAGCTGAGTGTGAGGACATAAAAAGGGACAAAATATCCATGTTTAATTGTACAAAAAGCAAAGATATTCCTAGATTTATAGATAAGAACCAGAAGATGTGTGGACAAAACCCTGCAAGAGCTGTAGGAGTATTTTATTCCTTGATTACATCCTCTTAAAAGCTAAGCTAAGTAAAACAAAAAGAGAGATCTGTCAGAAAAGGACTTTAAAAAGGGGGTTTTGTGGTGAGCAAAAACCCTCTTCTTACTAAGACAGTGCAAAACCACCCGTTTCAAGTTCGGAATAATTTGTCTGCCTCTTCCAAAATAATCTGCAAGGTTTTTAATACTTCCTATCCCAAACAGATATCAAAATAATTCGGAGATATTTTTCCGCTTCAAAAAAAAAACCGAGGAATCGTCTCCTGGAGCTGGGAGCAGTCACAGAACGGGGCTGAGGGGCCTGGGGCTGCCAGAGCTCAGAGCCCTGGCACGGGCACACAGCACAATTATGGCTTTGCTCTCCCTCGTCAGCATTTCGTGCTCCTTCCAGAACCACGAAACCAAAGGGTCTGGAGATCTTCCGAAGGGCTTTTCAAAGGAGCACAGTTCTCCCTCAGCCCAGAGGAACTCAGGCACTCCCATCCATCATTTAGCACAGCTCCCTCTCCCAGGCAGCTCGGGCTCAGCCTCAGCATTTTGCTCTAATTAAAGAGAAATGATAATCACAAAGTAACACCGTAAACCAGCTTTACAAAGATTTTTTTTTTTTTTGCAGGTCTAGCCTGCTAAATAAAAATATTCAATCAGAAATGTGTAGGTATCACAGGATCTAAATCACTGCTAGAAACAGTTATATAGGATATTTCATATGCATCATCTCTACAGGCTGTAAACTGGATTAATTCAACATGGCTTTATTTGAGAAAAAATAAAAATGATAAGTGCACTGCTGTTATCACCCCTGCAACACAAACCCCTGTCCAACAGGCAGGAACAGGGGATGGCAACATGATCCTTAAATATTTTTCCTCTGGAAATATGATACTAAGCAAAAAGTCACAACATTAAAAACTGCAAAACACCTCAGACATACAAATTTGAGAACCCAAAAAGGCCAAATCTCTATTTACATGTGATGTTAACTGATTCCATGCTTTCATTTTTTTTTGTCGTCTACTGCTTAAAAATATCTTCTTTAAAAAAAAAAAAAAACACTCCAAAAGGAGTTTTTAGAGATCTCCCCTTTCACTGTAAAAGCTGATTTTCAGGTACAGCAACTTGGCCT
Organism: Pachycephala philippinensis; assembly: GCA_013397055.1. NCBI lineage: Eukaryota > Metazoa > Chordata > Aves > Passeriformes > Pachycephala > Pachycephala philippinensis. Next base: position 500,960 of record VWZT01014336.1, read on the forward strand.
TTGCAGATTCAAATTCAAATACCTTCATCTCCTGCACTAACCAAGTAAAGCAAAATAAAAGCCAAAAAAACCAATCACAAAAGCACCTTCATCACTCAAAAACTGGGAAATTTTGGACAGTGGGGAATGTGACACTCAGGGCTCCTTTCTCAGCACCTGATCTGTGTCCCTCCCGTGTCAGAATGGCCATAACTGGCTTTGGGAACACACCTGGAACCAACCATTGCTTGTGCATGGAAAGATGAAAAAATATTCTTCCTCTTTTTAAAATCGGCATGAAAAAGTAAATCCTCTAGGAGCAGAGAAAACTGCTTTTTTAAAATCACCAGTTTCTATTGAAATCTTCAGGATTTGTGCTTTTCTGCACTGCAGCTGGGGATAACAAATATCACTTTTTACAATTCCAACACTACAAAGGAAGGAGGAAAAAAAATCCAAGGAATTGGACTTAAATACATCATCAACCGAATTTCCCTCCCAGAGATGCCACCAGACCAAAGCCTGGTTCCCATCCCAGTTCAGGGCTTGCACAGCTCCAAATCCCAGTGTGATTTCCCTTTTTTACAGAACTTAAGGAACTCAAAATGACGCTGACACAACACCCGGTGCTTTAGGAATATCAAACCAAACCTCCCCAACGTACCACCACAAGGGTTTCGTGCCCCTGAAAACAGCAGAGTTGGGAATTTTTCCTGGAAATCAAACCAGAGGGACAATTCCCTAATAACACATGCAAGTGCTGTCAGGGAGCTCGAGGGAAGCAGCTCCTTCTCCTTCCCAGAGAGCACAGAGCCCACAGGAATCCCGAGGCTGCGATTTTTTTCCTCCCAAACAGGCTTCCTTCCCCAAGGTAGTGGCCTCTAACCACTCTGCTGTTCCGAGGAAAAACCCTTCCAAAGCCTCTCATTGAGAAAGGTCCATAAATCTCAGCTTTGCTCTGCTAATCCCAGAGTCCCTGAGCTCCAGCAGGATCCTCCTTGCAGAGCTCCCAGCAGCAGACCAACACTGAGTCTTCCACCAAGACTCCTCATGAACGAGCCCTCAGCTGCTCCTGGTGCCCAAAATGATTTCATCAAGAGCTGCAGCAGGATTTTCCCAAAGCTGCCCAGCCAAAGAGCCCGTGGCTGGATGTGCCGAGCCAAACCAGCTCCCAAAGCAGCTCTGTTACAGCAGAACTCTGAAGTTCATCAAAGATTAACCAAATCCTCTTTACCTCACCCTAAAAGAAGAGACAGAACACCGAGGGCATCGTTGCATTTGCTACCAGCCAACAGCGTTTGCTTGGAGGTAACTGCAGCCAGAGCTTTTCCCTCCTGTGCCATATTTTCCTTCCTCCGTGGTATTTTCCGTACTGCTGAACAGAAGCCACTCGTAATTATGACTTTAATTATTTTAATCTTTAAAGGCAAATTACACCACTTATCCCAGTGGAGACATGTTTTTAAATAAAACATGAAAGTAACACAAATAAAAATGGACCCAAATCTAATCAAGCAGGTCCTACTCTTAATACAATTAAGGAAAGAGTAATCCCATCATCATAAAAACAAATAGGTTTGGCAATAATTATAAATATGAATATTATATCACAAATATTTGCCGTACACTTGAGATGCCCGATGCTTTAAAGAGCTGGAGTTTCAGTTCCTCCACACAAAGAGCCTCCCCCAAGTTACAGCCAAGGTCAAACTTCAGTGGAAAGGGGCTAAAAGTGATAGATCTGTGGCATTAACTACTGCACTCCTTTTAATAGAATCCAGCATAAACTCAAACCAGCCTCGCGCTCAGCCTGAACCATTTATCTGAGACAAAAATGTCTTCTTGACAAAAACCAGATCTCCTTTAATAAAAGTGAGGCAGACAGTATTATGCTCTGAGGGAATCCTGTTGCTCTTTTTATATTTATATATAAAAAGAATTCTTCTGTAATACACGTAGATATAAAAAGTGAAGAAAATTGAGGCCAAATATCTGAGCATCAGGACATCAGCTCGGCCTTTGCCAAAGCTGGTCCTAAAATAAAAGCCCTGGTGTTAATGACCAGTGGAATTATGTCCGTAGTTAAAGTTTTATTATGGAATATGCTTCACTCTTTGAGCTTCTTTTTGCTTCAGACCAAAGTTTCACAACAATTCCTGCTCCTGATAAGCATCTTGATTTGGTTCAATTGCTATCAACTCCTCACCAAATGCAAATGAACTTTGGAAACCGCGGCAGTCGGCTGCTTTTATTCCCAAAATTCCTCTTTAATGCAATAAAAAGTTAATAGGGAACAGAAAAAAAAAAAAAAAGCCCTGATCACATTTTAAAACATAAATAGATCAACATGTTATCTTGTTTTGCTGAGCTGTTTTGAAAATATTCCCTCCAGTATTTGCCCGAGCTGTGGCTGAGCTGCGAGATCGCATCGATCACAGCACCAGAATCGAGCTCTGAACCTCCAATGGCCACATCCTTCTCTGGCAGCCACGGGGAGATGTTGAACAGATTTACATTCAGCCCCAAAACTGGCGACTTTTGAGCAAGGTCATTATTGCAGCCTGCACGTGGGTGGCCCAGTGGATGAATTAATTAAGAATACAGAAACAAAGGTCGAAAGAAAATAATTTTTCTTTCAAACCCGAGCCAATAAAGTCTTACACATTTAATTCCAATTACTGAAGAAGAGGACATCTGTACAGCTTTAGGTTTATCCATTTCCACTAATTAAGGGATTCAAATAAATAGTCCTGCCATCTAACTGAAAAGTTTGCTAACACTTCATTAGAACGAAGTTTAAACAAGCACACAACCTTGTTAACATACTTTGGTTTACCACAAAGTTACTTGGGCATCTCGATAATTATTTTTATTCCTTTTACAAATATCTCCTGACAGCCAACGTCAATAATTCTGCATTCCTCTGCATTTATTTAATTACCTCATAATTCAAATTTTCTTAAAGTATCACCAATTCGGAAAGTAGGAGCTATCACATAAACAACTGCTGGGGATGAGAGTTTCCTACAATATCTACATTCATAAGGTTTATTAAAAATATTTTCCCTGCAGATTTAATCCTGCAAGATTACATTGGGAGAGTTCTTTGCTCTTTAATTGTGTATTTTTCAGTGGTGAGTTTGGATTTCTGCCTCTGCCATGGCAGCACAGTGCAGTGAATGAGACACATCGAGCTCCCTCTCACATTCCTTATATTTATGCCTTGGAAATGGGAGAAATGATAAAAAATTAGTGAAAACCTAAAGCTGTAGTTAGTTCTCCTGGCTTGTGTCCAAAACATGTCCCTTCATCATCCTACTGGCACAGAAATTGTTATATTTGTACACAGAGCAGCTCAGTCCATCTTTAAAAGCTGTTTGCTGTGCTTGAAATAACTGAAAAAGTACTTGGATCATTAATTTACATACATCCATTTAAAAAAAAATACATTTAGATACATTTATTAAAAAAAAAAAGCTTCCCCACTGAAAAAAGTGCTTATTTCTCCTCCAAAATGAGGTGTTTGCCTGCCTTAGATTTATTGTCGTTGTCTTCCATTTTCTTTCTCTTTTTAAAACAGATTTATTCCTTTGCTTTTTTTATTTTATTTTACAGATTTATTTTACTACTTGGAAAACGTATTCTTTCACTGCAACACCCAAATTCTTAGTCAGGCTGTGCAGGTGATAGAAATCTTTACTGACCTGAAGGAGGTGAGGTATTTATTTTATACTAGGAGGGCACTGATGATAAGAAAATTGCTCCTTCCTGCTTCTGCAGTTCCCCTCAGTGGTGCCAAGGCTGAAACCCGTGTGAGCACACACCAATCCCCACAGCTGCTGCCAAACCCCTGCTGAATGGGATTCAAGGCTTTCCAAGTGTTCATTTAGCCCAGAAAACACTTGATTGGAATTTTTAATTCAGCGTTTCCCAGTGAGTGTTGGAAGAGCCTGATGGGCACAGCCATGGAACATCCCAAAGCAGGCATCTCATTCCAGCAGGAAGGGTTTGGTGATTCCACCCAGAACTCTTATTTTCAGGAATCTGAAAAGTGGGGTGATAAGACAAGGACAAATCCCTTAACTGAGAGTGGTTCAGCACTGGGAGTTCCCCCATAGGGAAGTGGAGTCTCCATCCCCAGGAAGGTTCAAAAAATGAGCAGATGTGGCAATTTGGTTCCATGGGAATGGCAGGATTCAGTCAAAGCTTGGACTGGATGATCTTGCAGGTCTTTTCCAAACTTAGTGATTCTGTGAATCTGTGATTCTATAAACCAATAACTTTAGAAAAAACACTGAAAATAGGGAGTGACCCTAAAACACCGGAGAGGCTGGAGTTGGCATCCCCACCCTGCTCCAGCACCCCTCCATCTCAGCCAGAGGGAGGATGGAGCTCAGCTGACCACTCCCAGCAACCTGATTTTCCACAGGAGAGTAAAACCACCTCCGAAATTCCCAGAATGAGGAGCTCACACGTGTGGGATCAGCTCCATGCTCCCGTGCCTGCCGCAGTCCAGGGATGAGCTCAGTGAGATCCTCGCCTCGTTTAAAGGTCAGATGTGCTAAAGCACTTCCCTGGATTCTGCCCTGAACCCAGCCAGGATCACCCAGCCAGCACAAACAAGTGCCATCCACTCTGCCATTCCCTGCAGGAATTCTGCCAGCACACAGCACCACACCCTGCCAGGCTCCTCGGGACACACCAAGAACCCTGCCAAAATCAGGATCTCCCAGTTCCCATCTGCACAAAAACTCACATTTCCACTGGAAATAGAGCTGGGGGGACAGGAAAGATTCAGAGGCACTGGCAGCACCCAGGAACTCCTCACGTGGGAAGGGTCTGTGCTGGGGCAGTGTGGAATGACCATGTACGAAGTGCATTTATTTCTCTTTAATCACTTTTTTTTTTTGCCAGAGGGACATTTCAGTAAGAAAAAATAGTTAAAAAAATCTCCTGCACCATGAAAATCTAACAATGCAAAAGAAAGGTTATTTTCTTTTTCCTGGAAATAAATATAACCCTAATTGTGAAAGCAAATTGCAGCACTGGAAATAAATTATATCATTTAACAGCATTTAAAAACTTCAGATCACAAAAATATTAATGCAATACATACACACAATTAGGATATCCAACTTCCTAAAGGCTCAAGACAAAACTTATTTTCCTGGAGCTGATGGCTTATTTATGTTAGAGCAGCAGGGTTTGGACAAGACAAGCGTTATCATTTTTACAGCTCCTCTCCTGTGGTGCCCTTTAGGCTTTGATAGCTCCCTACTATTGTAGGGGTCAGAGGACAACTTCATAAAACCTCTAAATCATATATAACAAGCCTTAAAAACCTAAGATCTATCATTTTTTTCCCCCTAGGCCTATGCAGAAGAATCAAAGCACAGACAGCGACCAGCAGAAATAATGACCACATTAAACAGCTTCATCAGAAATTTATGAAGTAAAATTTGTCCTTTTTTTCTTTTGTTGTTGTATATGAAGAGCCAAAAGATCTTTTTTTTATTTTTCCTGGAAACTAAAACAAACCCCAACAGCCAACAGAATTATTTTAAGACCTGACTCTGAGATCTTAATTTTTTTTTCCATTCTTTCTTTTATTTCAATTTTGGAAGAAAATGTCTATTCTGTTTTATGAACAATCCCCTTTCAATGCAACATTGCTTGGCTAAGTACTTCCAAAATTAATTTTCAGGGAACAACCATAACAGGGTTTTTCTTTGTTTTGGGGTTTTTTCAAGTAAAAGATTTTATTTTCCTGTCAGGAAAGAAAAGAAAATAACTTGGCTAAATAACTTGGCTTCTGATGTGTCCTTAATACCTCACTAACTTACCTGCAATGAGCATCATAAAGAGAGGGAAAAACAAGAAAAATAATGAAGTTTTTTTAGCTTTAAATTCAATAAATGTGACCACGAGGAAAATAATCTTACAGACTGGTTACAGAATAATGAAGTGTGTGAGAGTTCTGCATAAACACTGAATCCAGGACCAGACACTTTAAAATTAAATGAGTGGTAGAAACAAACACAAAAAGACAAGGATATCTTCTCTGTCATAAAGACGGGAAAATCCAGCAATTTAAAAATTGTCTGATAATGGTATGGAGTTTGTAACAACTGATTCTGCCTGAAGCACTGTACTGGGTATTATTATATACAGTGAATTTACTCTGTTATTAGTAAAAAAGTACAAATGCCTCACAAAGCAGCATCATGCTCGATTGCATTTGAGATTTATATAAAATGATAAGTTTTTAAACTTCATATCCAACTTCTCTCATCTTTTTTTTTACCCAGGAATTCAGCAATTCCCACTGTTCCTAAACAACCCCATGTTCCAGGCACGTTCTGTATTAATAAATATAATAAATATAATCAGAGTACATCTCCACTGCGACTGATCAGCATCAATCAATGTCAATTAGGAACAAGTGCTGGGGGGACAAAATGTGACACTTCACACTTGATCTTGTCAAAGTGTCACATAAATATGCTGCAAGAACAATATCTATTTTGGCTGCATTTCAGTCCCAAACAGGATTTTATCCCAGCTCTGCGGGTCTGTAAAACTCCCGCCCTGGCAAAACTCTGGTTTATTTTTCACTCCCAACAGCACAACAAACATTTTGGTGGGATTGTGGTGGCAGTGCAGGTTGTGGCTGGGTGCTCACTGTTACCTGGCCCTCTGCCACGGTCTCGGTGTCGATGATGGTGACAATCCCAGGCACCAGGGGACTCCGGCGCAGGTTGCTGTGAGCCAGGATCTCCTCCTCGGTGGCTCCCGACGGCAGCGTCCCCGTGAGCTGTGTCACCACCTTCCCCACCATCGTCAGCCCAGTCTTTATTGTCTGCAAAAAAGGAGGAAAAAACCCTTAAGTGATGTTTAGGGCTGTGCTGTGGGTTCAGCTCGGATTTTTTCTACGTGTGATTTTTTTTAGGAGTGATGTATCAGCTGTAAAAGGCTGTAACAATACAGCTTGAAAAAAGTTGGCATCCTAGCAAACGGAAGAATTCACCTTTATTTTGGAATTCAATTATGCCAAAGCATTATTGAAAAAAGAAGTATTTTAATGTTCAAATAATTTAATGTTTTCATATTTTAAGTATTCCAGTGTTGGGGGGATTTTTAACTTCGATTTTACTTATTCCAAGAGCATGGATGGCCAGAGGGATCAAAGATGAGGCCACGATGGGTGTGAGGAGGGCACTGCTCACACAGAAATACAAACAGCCCCCAAAGCTGAGTTTTGTCTTCTGCACAGTGCAAGGGACCAAGAATTTGGCCTTCGCTACATCTGACACACTCATTTTTTCCTCAGCAATTAAGCACTAAAACTGAACATGGGACACAAATCCAGGAAAATTAAAAATGCCACCCTCAAGGTCCCGGAAAGGAGAACTCCCAGGCACATCCCAGCACAAGGAATGGGACTTTGCGGGCTCTGCCTGTTTCCCAGACGTGGCTTTCAAAACACATTCACTGCACCAGCTTTTAGCAGCTAAAGATGCTGAAGATTGTTTTTATTTTGCTTTATTTTATTTGGAGAAAGAGGCAGAGTAGACACAGTAGGAGAGATGTGGATTGAAAGAAAAACAAGCCCAGCTACAACTTTAAATATTTTCTCCTTGAACCAAGGACTGTGCCTTATTTGCCTGTAAAGAATTGAGCAGATTTATTATGCAATATAAATAAGAAATAGCAAAAGAGATCAGAATGGAATGACACTGTAACAAGCCAATTCTTAACTAAAAAGACAAGCTAAGCTGCCTGCTAAATTGAAAAGGAAAAAAATGTCCAGATCCCAGGCTGAAACCAAGAAGCAGCCACAAATCAATTGCAACTGCTTTGTTTAGTGCTAAAATCTCAAACTGCAGTGATTAGAAAACACATTAGCGTTCATCAATTAGCAGCCAAACGTTTGTTTTAATAATTCATGGGAAATGACTTACACAAAGTCTGTTAGTGTGTTGTCAGGAAAACCTCTGAAGGGCCAACAGCAGCAGGCGCCACACGGTATCGATGGCCATGGCCAGCCAGGAAGGCTGATTAACCTCTGAGATGCCTCTGCTGATGGACTCACCCCATTAATGCTAATGGAGATACTTCCACTTAAAATCGAGCCAGGCCTTTAGCACAGGAATGGCTTTGGGGGTTTAAAGTCTTTAGTAATATCCTGCCATTTGTTTCTTGTTATTTCTTTTTATACCCGGCTACGACAGAGGAGAATAAAACGGGTTTTAACAGTGGCGAATTCAGGAGGCTGGGAAAGGTAACATAAAGCAGATATTGATAGCTGAGGAATAAACCTAAAATAGCCCCAGTGCCATCACAGGAATGCACTCCAGCTCTCCCGGCAAAAACTGACAAGGCAGTTTTTTGGCCAATAGTTAAAATCCTAGAAAACTATTCGTTCTCAGTTTATACAGCAGGGAGCAGAAATCAGTAAATGCTACATGGCAAAACATCTATGCAAGGGACAGGGCTAAAAACTGTCATTGACTTGTTTTAGAAAATATCTTTCATATTTATGAGAGCAATAGGATGACAAAGTCCCAACATAAATGTATGGCTCCCTAGAAGGAAATGCCCGTGCTTGTCCAGGCAGCTGGTCCCTGCTCCGTGCGGGAGCAGCGAGGGCCTGCAGCAGGCAGAGGTGTGCAGAGACAGGGCCAAGGCCATTAGCTCAGAAATATCAGTGCAGAGCCATTACTGCACTTACTGCCCTGCGCTGTTGTGTATATTTGCAAAAACTTCTGGGGCAATCTTTAACCTTTCCCATGCCGTATCAGCTGTCCCCCCCATCCATTAGGGCTAATGACCTTGCTCTCACATAAGCTGTTAGTCCTCATTAAGAAGTTATCAGGTAACAAGAGAAAACAGATGCAGCCTTTGCTAAATCACTTTACCACTACAGGATTAAAAGATATGGAGAAGGAATCAAGCAAAGGAGTTATGAGGTGAGAAGGACTTGGTTTATAATTTGATGGGAGACATGTGACAGAGCAAATACATTTTAAATGAAATGGGTTAAAGTTTGCACTGTCCCAGTTCCTTTGTCACTGACAGGAATCTGCCAGTGAAGTTTGCTTGTAAATAAAATTCAAATACTTGATCCAGTTTCTTTTGTAACCAATGATTCACAATGTGCAGGAACACAGATTATTTATAAGCTCATGTGTACCCTATCGACTTAAAAATATGACTGTTCACATTCATTGAAATATAAAGAAATACATATATTTAATTAAAATAAATGTATGCCCTCATACCTCATTTAATTGAAAAATAAGTACAACTTTAATTAGATGAAAAGAATTAAAATGCACCATTCAGTGCCTGTTAGGATGCTTTGTTCCAACAAAGGCCTTGCGTCCTTTTAGTGACAACGCAATATATTGTTCCTGTTCCTCATAATAAATGTATTTTATATTATTTATTCGATTGCAAATGAAAAATCTATAGAAAGCAGAAAGAGGTATCAAAAAGATGTGTCTTGGGTGTCAACACACTGAGGTTGAGCCTCACACTCAGTTTAAATAAAGTGAAAGAAATTCCATGTCCATTCTACTGGGTTTGTCCAAGTGGACTGAAAAGAACCTTTATCCTATGGAAGGAACCTTCTAGAGAGGATCTGAAAGGCAGCTCTCCACAGTGACCCTGCTGAAAGCTCTCAGCTTTCCTCCTCTTTCATATGAAGGTTCTTCCTCTTCATTAGGAAATTGGAACCAACCAGAGAAAAGGCTGTAACCCAAGGTAACCTGGCAAAATGAGAACTTTAATGGAGCCACTTCTGAACCAAAAAGCAGCAGTGCAGGGAAAAGGAAAGGACACCCACTTCTGAAAAAGCTCATCCTGTGCTGATCAAAGCAAAGGAATTACAAACCCCTGCAGCTGATAGGACACAACAGCAGCAGAGGTTCATAAATGAAGAATTAAGTAAGGAAGGAGTGAGGCTGATGGTGAGGCAATGAGGTGGACAAAGAGCAACAGATATTTGGAGCATCTATTTGCCAGCAAGAAAGTCAGCTCTGCAGTTATCAGAGATGAAAACCTGCTAGATAGCAAGCCAAGACTCAATGAAATCACTAATAAATTAAACATTGCAGATTTACTGTGGTGCACTCATGGATAACAAATTAATACACTAAGGCTGAGGCACTCCTCAAGAGCCAAATCATGCAAATATTTAAAACTATATTAGTATTAATCTTGTCTATTACAGTAACATCCAACAGGCAGGAGCATGAGCAATGTGCTGTGCAAATACAGAGTAGCACAGAGACCGTGCCCCGGGGATTATCCCTTTTCCTAACTCTCACTGGGAGTTTATCTCTGCACAGAGGCTAACAATCTTTTCTTTCCTATGATTATAAACACATTTTATCTTCAGTATCTATTCACATGATGCAATAGCACTACTTCAGTGTGATAAATTCAGCTTAACAGCAGAATTTTTGGATTATGATCCCTGGCTAGTACTGCTCAGCAGGGAAAGTCATCAGCTACAGTGATCTGTTTGTAGGATTTTGCCACATCTGATCCAAACTGTGGCTGATCACGCTAAGCCAGTCAGTTTTTCAGACTTATCTGTGCTATAAAATAGATGTTCACGATGCTGAGATAGAAGAAATTTGGGGAGATTTCCCCCCACACCTTTTTTTTAACTGTGCTGCTGGTGAAAGTACACAGAGATCCAGCGAACCACCTCAGGAGAGGAGCAATTCCAGCTCCCCTCAACAATGTAAAAAGCTGTGATTTTTCTCCTTCTCCGCCCACACTGTGATTGTGATGGAATATGTTTGTTTTTATATTTTGTTTTCACATGAGCTGGCCTGCCCTGTGTCTCTCTTTGTGGCTTCTCCTAACTGTTGTTTTCCTCGGTGCCACTGAGCCTTCTGTCCTGCGCTGTCATTTCATTCCTATTATTAGGTTTGTTTTGTTGCACATATCAGAAATGAAAAGGCTGGTGGTTACAAGGGAAGCTTGTAATCAGCACCGAGTTCACCCCACAGTGCCAAAACTCACTGTGTGTGTGTGTGTGAGAAAAAGAAATCGTTGTTGCTGCAAGGAAAGGAGCTGGGAGGGAGACAGTAAAACAAAAGTTGTGCTCGGTCTTGTTTAAGATTTTTCCAAGCCATGGGCTTCTTTTGATACTACAAAAGCCCAGACATTTCTCTGAAAACAGAGGGATTTTATAACATCATCTGAAGTAAGAAAACGAGGCAATGGAACCTATATGTAAACAGTCATTAATAAGCTCTAACCTTCAAAGAGGGTAATTAATTAGCTCCAGTACTGTGCTGTCACCCTTCAGAGAGAGCAAAATGTATAATGGGGGTGTGATGGAGTCCAAAAAGCACCAGGCACTTGTAAAGTCACTTTTCATGATGCTAAAAGACTAATAATTCACAATGTTGATTTCTAATCATATAAACTTGTACCACTATGAATAGCCATTACACAAATCCATCCCACTGTCACTTCCCTCTAATATAAATATCTGTTTCTAATAAATAAAATTTTAAAAAATCAGTTCAGAAACAGGAACACTTAGTGGAAAGCTACAGTCAGGCAGAGATTTGCAGGACGGGGAGCGCAGGCACGGTGCTGATGCCTGCAGGGTTCTCTCTGTGGAGGGAGGGGGGTGATGACACACAGCACAATTCAGCAGGGAAACCTCATAATTATGTTCCACGAGCAGCTCTCCCAGGGCAGATGATGGACTCACTTTGGCAGCACTAATGACTGTGGCAGTGTAAGACTGAATGTTGTCTCCACAGGCTCCACCACGGGATTGATGGCATCGGATCAGCTACGAGAAGAAAGACAGCAACCAAGTAACTACTATTAAACTACACAAACCCATAACCCATTACCAGAGCTCTTATTTATCATGTACAGTGGTGTGTTTTTTCCTACAAATAGCAAAAAGCCCTGCTGAGACACTTAACCCCTTTTTATAATCTTCTGGGTGCCACCCAGACTGTCGCGTCCCCCGCTCCAGTTTTCAATTACCAGATGAGTGCTCACTAAGAATTCATAAACTTTGAAATGGTGGGATTTTTGGTCTGGCAGCAATACCACAAATAAATTTAAATAAATATAATCAAAAGCTTTAGCCGTGTATATGTAACATTAAATATCAGACATTTTAAGAATCCGAGTGTGGCTTTCCCCTCCTTTTTATGACGAGCAAGCAAAGAAATGACAAAGGAAAAGAGTTGTTTGAAACTTTGCATTTAATAGATTAAAGGAATGTACATGGGGTTTGCTTTTTATTGCCTTCCTTCAAAATCAATAAATCAAAAGAAGGCTCTTGTACCTGCCATCACCCTACAAAAGTAGGTTTTGCCTTTGAACCCTAACTAACAATACAATCTGTGCTTCTATGTAAAATTAGAAAAAAATATAGATATTTGTTGCTTGCACACAGAACATGTTGCTTGTTTAACTATTTGAGCTAAATAAAACTAAAAATTACTGTAAGATGTATTTGTTCCGAGAGGATTTTCTGTCCTGCTTATATTTAAATATCTAAATAAAAATACCTAAACTAGGGAAAGCCCACAGTGATTTACCTGGGAACACACAAGCCATTTGAATTCCCTTTTTGATATAATTATTTTGCTGATCAGTGGCTGATATTTTTGCAGCAATACTTTTTCACTGCCATGCTGACAAGGGTTAAGTTTCCCAGCACCAGCAAGGTGTGGCACTAGGGAAAGGCAGGCCTGAATTTGGGAAGAAATCAGCTGGGCTGGAGGAGGGGTAACAGCAAATACATTTCTGAAGTCTGCCTCTGATAATTTCTGGCTCAGCTCTAGAAACAGCTTCTCCAGTCACAGGTGGAAGGGAGAAAAAACATCTGCTTTGAAATAAAAATAAGGCATTAAAAGCTGAATTTAGGCTTCACTTCAAGCTTTAAATACTCAACCACTTCTCTGGGTAAAGGCAGTGACCATTTCTTTGCTTGGGATCTATTTTCTTTGTCTCTAGAAAGAAGAAAAAGTCTTTAAACATTTTCTTTCTTTTTTTCCTGGAGCTTAACATTTTCAAAGATGTTCAAAAGTGGCCAATTTAATGCTATTTCCTAACCTACAGAGTGCATTGCTGTGTTGGGCAGACAAACCCAGGCTCTGTCCAGACTCAGTTTCCCCAAACAGAATTTAGGAAGTGTTTTTTGCCTACCTTCAGCCGTGTCTGTAATTAAATGCTTTAAACTTTTAAAGCACAAAATGGGTTGATTATTGAGTTACCTCACTGAAACACATGTTGAGGGCTGTCTTCTCTGCCTTCCAAGTTCCTGAGCTTAAATCAAACGTGCAGAGTAAACATCTGATATATAAAAATACTTAGGTCTGTCATTTTAACGCAACTCCTCTTACAGACCTCCTTTTGCACATACCTTTTTCCTGAGATTTTTTCTTTTCTTTTCCCCTTATATATATAAAATCTAGAAGTATTTTTTGATACCAAACTCCTCCTTACCTTATTTTCTGCATAAGCAAGCCAACGGCTTCCAAGAGCAATAGGATTCATGTTTGGCCCTGGACAGGGATAGCAGCCTGCAAAGTTTGAAAAGGCAACATTAAGAAATATCTTAATGACTTCTTCCAAAGAATTTTATTTATTGCCAAGAAAACAAAAAGGCTAAACAAAAGCCTTTCAGTTGCTAATATCACTCAGTGGATGCTTGCATTTTTGTTTCTGGAGATAAGGCTGTGGTTAGATGGGCTATTCTGAACATTTAATTATGTGTAAATATTCATTTCTCCTTATGTTTACATTTTTAATGCCATTTTGATACAAAAATTACATTCTGGAGTGAGGGAATATTGATGTTTGACTCGACTGGCTCTGTATCTTCACATTTTAATTCATTTTATTTGATTGCCACCTTTCTGTTGGTGAACAGTTTGCTCACTTCAAGCTCTTCTAGATTTTTATTGTATGAAAGGATGTATTGTGCTCTTGGTTTTGTTTTTAATAATTCTAGCTACAAGCCCTCAGCCTTTCAAAATGCTTTTGGTTTTGATTTTAACAATTCTATATACAAGCCCTCAGCCTCTCCATTTACTTTTGCACAAACTTAACTTTACACAGTGGGAAAATTTGTAATTCCTTTGAAATCAGTGACAGTGTTTCCACTGTTCACCTGCTTTCCATTACCTTTATATTATCATTAAAAATAGATCTATACACATGGATAAAAATGAGCGTAGAAAAGAGAATTATTCCTGAGGATTAAAACATGAAAATACCTATAACAGAAAATAGCTGTGAATGAAAACATGGCAAGGCTTAAAATGAATCAGGCCCATATTAAACGGCATTTCATATNTTTAAAAATACATGTTTTTACATGAAAAAATAAGGAGGAGAGAACGGGGTGAAGGAGACTATCAAGCAAATGGTTAATCTCAGTTTTCATCAGTTCTTAGGCTAATACAGTCAATTTAGCAATTTAAACTCTCTCACTGATTGGCCAAGAAACAAAATATTGAAGACCTTAGAGACATGTGTATGTGATTTAAAGGAGCCCTGGGCAGCTGCTCCTGTATCCCGGACACAGGCAAACAGCATTTCAGAACAAATACAACACAACTTTCACGCAGCTTATTGCATAAAACCCTAAACAAAAATAAATAAAACCCAAACCCAGGCACTGCCAGATAAACTCCTATTCCCCCAAAATCTCCTGTGGCAGACTGACTCTGCACCCACAGTGAGGAAAAGCACACAAATCTCAATACCCAGCTCTTTTCCACAGGCTCCAGAAGAGCCCAGAACATTTCCTGAGGACAGCAGGGCTTCCAGAGGTGGGATGGGTTTGTTTTCCACACAGGAGGATCTCCAGCAGTGGAATGGGTTTGTTTCCCACCCAGCAGGACCTCCAGAGGTGGAATGGGTTTGTTTCCCACCCAGCAGCACCTCCAGAGGTGGAATGGGTTTGTTTTCCACCCAGCAGCACCTCCAGCAGTGGGATGGGTTTGTTTTCCACCCAGCAGCACCTCCAGCAGTGGGATGGGTTTGTTTCCCACCCAGCAGCA
>VWZT01014336.1:516136-534505 GCA_013397055.1 Pachycephala philippinensis
CACGGGCTCCAGAAGTGGGATGGGTTTGTTTCCCACCCAGCAGCATCTCCAGAAGTGGGATGGGTTTGTTTTCCACCCAGCAGGACCTCCAGCAGTGGGATGGGTTTGTTTCCCACCCAGCAGCACCTCCAGAGGTGGAATGGGTTTGTTTCCCACCCCTGCAGCACCTCCAGCAGTGGAATGGGTTTGTTTCCCACCCCTGCAGAGCGCTGAGAGGGCTGTGGGAGGTGTTAACACAGCGCTGGAAGTTTAAATGGACATTTGACAACTCTGGATGAGTTTCTGGGCCCGTGTCGCCCCGTCAAGATAAACAACCCTGGATTTCATTTTCCAGAGCAGAGCACCGAGGGTATTGCAAAATTCCAAAGATCACAGCGAGCTGTTTCAAAGGTCACAAAGCAAGGGAAGGAGAGAATTAATTCATCCAATTAAACCCATCTCAGGCCGGGAAGGCAGAACCCAGTGAGGGTTTTGTGAGGCCTTATCGCTGGCCCGATCTCAGGAAGGAAAACGAATTCTGAAGAGATGATGCCACAATTGTTATTGCATTCCAGGAGTGCATAAAATGTGGGTAGCCAGAGCCTCTTAAGGAACAAAGCAAGCAAAAAAAAAAGGTTGTAAATACAGCCCTGGGTTGTAAATACAAACGTGTTCTTCCGATGACAGTATAGATCAGGACCAGTGAGGTTTTAATGCCGACTTCTGCCTCGGCAGCTCTTATCTGGGTCAGGAAAGGCATTCAGGTCCCCCAAACCTTTCTTTTACCTTCCCTTTTATGTATAAAATACAGCACTAAAAGCTGCCAGATGATAACCCTCGTCATGTAAATCTCTACAGTGACTTGCATTTCCCAAACTCCTAACATCCCTGCAGGAGAAAACTAAAGGAGTCTCAGCAGTTCAACAACTCACAGCAAAAAACAAGTCTTGCTTGGAAAAGGGAGCTGTTCTCAATTACTTCAGTGAACTGAAGTGAACGAAGAACTGCAAAAAGAATTCTTCAAATCCAAAATTGATCACTGAATAGAAGAGTTACTTAGAAAAGCTGGGACTGCCCTCCCCAAACCCACCGCCCGTGGTTTGCCCCATGAACTGGGCTCAGTCAATCAGGCTCCACACACAAATCAGCCAATTCTAAGAATAAACTCCACAAAGGTCAACAATTCAGCTCGGTCCTAAACTCTACTCTCCGATACGAAAAACAGCGTAAAAAAAGGAGCTATTTCCTCCCTTTCTTTTCTTTGCAAGTCTTTGCATTTTGGAAACTCGCAGCAGCACAAGGATAAACAAAGGGTTATACTTTATGGGAAGGAAAAGCAAATTGTTTTTCTGCTTTCCAAAAAAACAGCTGGAGTCAGCAGAACATCATCTACGAGGCAACTGAAAAGACAGACACGGCGTGACCCATCGAGCTGGGCCATCCAATCCTCACCAGCCCCACTCTATTAAAGATTAACTTCTATTTCTACTAAACTCCAAAACAACAGAGGAAAAAGCCATTCTAAGCAATAACAGCAGCAACTTTAGCGTGTTTACAATAGGAATGAACATAATGAGAATGCAGAACTAACTGTCAAGAAGACCAAAGTTTCCAAGTTTTAATGACAGCATGGAGAGGTCATCCAAGAAAGGATCACTCAGGGAAAGTCCTTCCAAAAGTGCAGCAAACCAAGGAAGTACTGAAAAACATCTGATCTTAGAACCAGCTTAACTGGGCCTATCACCCACAGAAATATAGGTGAAAACCTACTGGAAACTACTTTGTAACTTTTGAGTACACAGTTATCTTCTGCCTCTGTGCAGAGGAAATGAGTGACTTCAAAGCTGGGGAAAAAAAGAAGAAAAATTGCATTTTGAAAATGAGAATCAAAGTCCATGTTTTTCTGCTAATTTTATCAAGTTTCTACACCCAAAAACTCCAATTGGTGCTGCCCTAAGCAAGAGTGAGGAATAAGAAATGGGCTCCAGGATCCTTCTGAACAGGGGCTAAGGGCACCCTGGGACCTCCTATCCTGTGCCTTGGTTTTCCCACTTCCAAGATGTAAATGTTACCTACATCAAAACATCCCCAGAGGTAAATTCTTCAGTGTTACAATTTCTTAGTTTCTTCCCTTTTTTTTAAATAAAACTGGGTTATAAAATGATAACTGAAATGAGCATATAGTTTGTGATTATTTGCATTCAAAGGTGATTTTAACTTACTTGTTGCTGTGCTGATTTTATACGTTTTGGTTTACGGAGAATCCAGGAATCCCACCTTACCTGAAGTTCTCGAAAGAGCTACACGAATGTTTGCTTTGTGAGCAAAAAGAAAGTTATTTTCCATTATTTTTCAATTACTGCCCTTGTGGTAATGATGAAAATCTTTGCCACCCTTTGGAGATTCACATCCATAAGCCCATAATGAACCAAATCACCTCCTCTACCCTTCTCTGAAAACTCACACAAATATCCCCTCCTCTGACTCTGGATCTTTCCATCACTCTTGAGCTCCTACAGAAAACCAAGGCTCCAGTCCTTTCCCTGAATTGTTTTCCAAAAGCTCATCCTGGATCTTCAGTGATGGCAATGTGAGCACAAAGAGAGCAGCCAAGAGGAGAAAAGCAACACATTCCTGTCCTCCCACTTGTCCTTTAAACAAACAGCAAACATTGGGAAAATGCTGCTCAGAGGAACAGTCATTACCAGCCATGTCAGCTAGAACAGAGCTTGGGCCAATAAATCACCAAACACACCACTAATAAAACTTGAACCATTTCGACTGGGGCAGCTCTTCAGCATCTCCACAGCTTTTTTATAAAATAAAGATTTAAAGAATGTGTAGGTACATATAGGAATTCAACATTCTCTCTAGAAAAATCTGATGGTAACAGTCAGAATTTGTCTAAGTCAGGGCTTATTTTCAGTTTGCAGAATTCCTTACCCAGAGCACAACTTTATTTCTTTCTCAAACCTCACTAAAACACACTGGGAAGTGACATCTGATAAACTATTGCAAATTAATAATGGAATTAATAAAGCTGAAGGAATGAAAGAGCTGAATCAGAATCACCTGACATTGCTTTCTTTCAAACACATCCCATCGTTTATCTTAAAATACTACGGGTTGATTTTTAATTTCACAGCATATTATAAAAACTTTATTCCCTACAACAATATTTATAGTCCAGAAAAAAAAAAATCTGGTTTTGGTATTTTCCAGACTTTCATTCCCTCTATCTTGACTTTGTTCTTACTTTTTAATGAAAAACATTTTAAGTTATTTTCTGTCTTGTTTCAGTCTTTTTTCCCTATCAATTTAATAGGAAAACTTTCTTTTTCCATCATTTTCACTGCTTTCTTTTCCCCAGTTCTCTCCAATTTCCTTTGCAGTGGTACAAACTCATCCTTTTTATAACTAATTTTGATTTACTGTTTCCTAGGGGGGGATTTTTAATGGGTATCTCACACCTTGTACCTGTGAGGAATCCACATCAGAGGAGTCCAGTTTTATTTCAAGCTGAGAGGATGGGCAGTTATTAATAGAAAATCCTTTTAGGATTCCTTCCCTAATCCCAAAATAAGGCAGAAATGGCATCTTTTGGGTCACAGGGAATGCCATGAAGGCAGAGATTCCCAGGCTCACCTCCATTCTGAGGAAACCCTCCTGATTTCTGGAGAAACAAAGATTTTTCTGCTTGGTGTCTGGCAAGGTTCATTAAAGATGACACATGTCATCTGAAGTGTCCAGTGGTTTCAAACACAGTTTTCTAAAGAAATTCCAAAAGAAGTAACTCATTTCAACCAAAATTCTTTGCCTTTAATCATTCAAAGGACTTGCTGGATTATCACTTCAAAAATCAGTGAAGCAGGGCCGTTGTGTATTTTTCAATAAATAGCTCCAAGAACCACTAAAGTGATGCTACTTCTCTAATAATCTATCTGTCATTTTTTTCTGGGTCTTACGAAACACAGAGCACTCCATAGGAATGAAATTACAAAACTCCATCCTTGAGTCTTGCAGTGCAGAGCAGCCAGAAAGCAGATCCATGACTGAGAGCACAGAAAGGGAATATGCAATAAATAATGGGTAGAGTGATACTGTTGTAGCAAAAGCATTGTTTATTCCAAGGAAAACAAATCATATAAGCTGTTTTATCTAATATTTTTTTGGTTGGTTGGGTTTTTGTTTGGGTTTTGTTTTTTTTTTTTAGCAAACCAATTTTTTTGTTGTTTATAAACTGTATAAAGCAATATTGTTTATAAATTCCTCTGGGTTCCTTCTAGATGAAAGGCCCTGGGTAAATGTTATTACTCTCACACTGTCACATACTTTCCAAAACTCTTCTATTGTTCTTGTACTTCCTTCTGTTTAAGTATCACTCGTAAAATGGAGTAAAAGAGCAAAGGAGCAGGATGCACCCACAGAGAAATCAGGTTTGCCACCCAGGGCCTTTTTTTTACCTCCTTATTTATTTTTAAATCATAGTGGCATTATTGCTACTAAAACACTAAAAGAAAAAAAAACAATCAGAAATAAATTGAAAAAGTAAAGCCATAAATGCTGGAGAGAGACTTTGGAGAAGGGTCTGCATTGCCAGGACAAGGGGAACGGCTTCACACTGTTAAGGGCCTTCCAACCCAAACTATTCCATGATTTTGTGCTATCCTGGAGCAGAAGAACTGAATTCTCTCAGAGAAGCTTGTGGAAGGACCAGACAATTAATTTTATTAAATGTTATCATTGCTATTGCTGTTGATAATACTATTGTTACTACAGAAATCTCCTTCCCTGTGCACTCTATCCTGGTAGTTTGAAGCATCTGCACTTTGATGGTCCCAGTGGGTCCCTTCCAACTCAGGAATTCCATTATTTTATTATTTTACTGTTATTCCAGAGGTCCAAGCCCAATCCCAGAGCTTTTACTAAAAATATCAGTGGCCTTTCATGTTCATTAGGCCTGGCTGTTTAATTTAGCACCAATTTGACTGATTTCAGGACAATGTTTAATCTCAGGTTTACTTTCTTTTTTTGTTCAGACTTAGACAGTGACAAATAATAAAGCTGCCACTGAGGGTGTTGTTTCTGTGCAGGACAATGTAAGATGGCTTTGCCTGCCCTTTAACATTAAGGATTTGGGTGCTTTAGATAAAAATAACTTATATAGAAACAAAGAGCACTTCCTGCTTTACATCTAATTTGTACAACTGTCAGAGGCAGGAGATATGACAGATACACATCTTGGGGACTGAGGCCTCTCTTGTGGCTTCATGCAGCTTTTCTGTTGTATTTACACTTTCCTGCAGTGGAGCAAAGCCTCCTGCAAGCACCAAAGCCGTTGGTTCCCATAAATCCACCATGGTGCCCTAAAGACCTCTCCAAAAAGTGTTTCAGCATTATCCTAGATGCTGAGACACTGATTCCCACAGCCAGGAAAAAAACACTCTTATAAATAACACTGTTAAAAAAGAAAAAACAAAATTAAATCAACATTTCTCAGGGAAAAGTGCCATGAAGGAGTAGGTGCTCATACAGATGTGTGTGTATAAAAATTAAAAGTGGTCATAGCAACCCAGAGGGACATACTTGGCTCTTCCTCACTGATCAAGAAAATCCTGTGACTCAGGAGCTCCCTTCCCACCTGCCCTGAGGACTTTCGATCTGAGCTGATCCCCCACAGACACAGGAATCCTGTCAATGATTATCCTGTGTGGGATAACCAGGAGAAATGCCCACAGCTGAGGAGGGAAACACACAGAACTTCTCGAAGAATGTGACTCTTCAGGCATTAAACCTCTTCATAAGACATCCAGTGCTTCTACTTCAAAGTCAAGAGCTCAAACTGCTCCCTATGAGCCTGGCAGGGAAAGCAATTCCAACAGAAACGTCCAAAAAAGCCTCTGTGATTTCCAGACCAGCCCTGTGACAAACTGAAACCACCAAATTATTCCTTGTGTGTGAATGTGAGAGCAAACAGGAACCCCAAACTGCAGATTAGAGCATCCAACACTATTTGGATTGGGGGTTTTATTTGCTTGGAAAGGTGCAGGGCATTTAACATCCACTGACTGATTTTTGGCTTGTGGTGAGGAGAGCCTTTTGAGACTTTCTGTACAATAAAATACTCTGACTAAAATCTGCAAAATTACCTCTCAGGGCTCTACTGAGCAGCATCAATAGAAATGTGGTGCCAGCTAATGGCTGCAATAACTGTCTCCATCCCTGGGGAATAATGGATGGAGAATCTATCAATATGAGGAGTGCAAGGGGCAGGGGAGCTGAGCAGCCCCTCGTTATCGGACACGGGGATGATGCCACGTGCATGATGTTATCTGGGAGAACCTTTACTCAGGGCCCAGGGGGTGGGGAGGATATTCTTTATGGAGAAGGAAAGTATCCATCAGGCCATATTCATAATCATCAGTGTTCCACTAAGTAAGCAGTTTTGGGGTGAGGGGCACTGATGGAATAGAAATCAATGGAATTCAGCTTTTCTGCAGCTTTTGTTCAGAGCAAAGTAGGGGCAAAAAAAGCCTGAGCATCACTTTGGTTTCCGTGCATCTGTTTGGTTTCTGATCCTTCAGTCACATGCACAAAAGGCCCTGAAGGAAATCTGAAGTGAACCACAATAAAACTCTGAGCTATTTAAGAATCTATTTAAAATCCACGCCTTGACACTCACAACTAGCAAAGGAAACACATTCTTAACACAAGCATCAGATTTTTTTTTTTTTTTAGTTTGGCCACATGAGCACTTAAAGCAGTGCAGGATGTGAAATTCCTGCTTGGCTTTCTCCTCCCCTTGGTGTGAGTTCTTTCTTAGGGAAAAGGAGCTGGCTCCAAGCACAGGGAGAGCAGTGATGGATGGAAGTGAGTGCCACGAGACTGATGCTCTGCCTTCTCCTAGCAGACATTTAAAAATCAGAACACCCCACAGGGCAGATTAGAGGATATCCTGGTAATTTTTCTACAATAGTTACAGCATGTTTTCCCTCCACGTTTAAGCACCTGTCTTAAATTCCCTCTCCCAGGCTGGAGCACCTGTACACTGAGGTTTTGTTACAAAAGGCACAAATAAAACGTGCTGGCTCCCTGCCATCCAAGTCAAATGAGCACATTTCCATGTAATCCCAGAGAGGGGAAAACAAAGGTTGGTTCTATGTCAAACTTGCTCAGGAAAAATCAGGAAATGCAGGAGTTAAAACATTCCAACAGCAGCACGAACTTGACCGTGTTCTACATCCTGAATATTTTATGGTATATTTATTGTAACAATATATTAAGCTACACATGCAACCACAAAAACAAAAACAGAAAGACAAATACTCCTCATGTGCACGGCAGCTGCATTAGCATTTCTGAGGAACTTCAGGATTCCTGACACTGCTTTTAATTGGACATTCTGCATTTCATTTCTATGTATAAATAATCAACAAAACAGACCAGAGCTGCTGCTTCACGTTTGTGCTGTCTCTGTGAGGTTCTAAGGCTCCCACACCACTTAGTTGATACGGATGGAAGATGTGATTTCCACAGCATCACCAAATCTTCTTGAAATAAAAGATTTTCTTTTCCTTAAAAGTAACAGAAAACCCTTCAAAGAGTCAGTGATCCTCAGTAATATTTCTGACCTTTATGCCCTCACTTCTGACCAAAGCAGTCAGAGAATCTTTTCCATGCTGACAAATTCTCTGGGCAGGCAGTGACACCCTCACAGCTGAGGTGCACCAGGATGAGCCTGGACAGGACACAAGCAAGGGTGCAAGCAGGGGTGCTCCAATACTGCAAACAAAAAGGCCTCCAAGACCTTTTCCTGAGCCTCCTTTTCAGGGATTTCTACTTTTCCAATTGAAACTGGCACTGTCCTTTAATAAATTTTTTTTTAAAAAAAGGCACAGCCAAAGAAGCCACTGGTGGCCAGTTGGCTGCCTCCCAGAAATCCCTGCAGCTACCGAGGGAGCTCATTTACATCCAATTTCAAACACATCAGAGGAACTTAAGCCTTTAAAGATGCTCTCAGGTCGAGGAGATTTCAGCACATGCAATGGGAAAGCTCAGACAAAAGCTCTGCTGCAGCCCCGACGTGCCAGGGCACAGCACCCGCCTGGGAGAGGGATCCAGGGAAAGGCTGAGCTTGGAATCCTCAGGACAGGTCCCAAAAACCCATAAATCCAGGGAAAAGCACAGGGCTCTGCCCACCAAGCTGGGAGGGGACGGGGAAGGGCTGTGGTGGCTCCAGCTCTGGCTGTTGGGGTGTCCAAAGTGCCCCAAAAATGAGGTTGTCCTTAATTGAACCAGAACAAAGTTTGAGAAAATCTTGAGTTTCTTATATAAAAAAGCAGCACAGCTGGAGAAATACACTGGGATTAGTGACATTTCCGGAGTTTCTGGATTTTTTTAAAAAATAATTTGGTCATTATCTCCAAAAGTTTTAATTTATCCTTTTTAAATTTCACTGCTGTTCCACAAAACAAACTGCAAATCAAAGTTATGGTTAAGAAAAGAGTATCTCTGTTCCTCAAAGTTAACTTCAGTGGACTGATTTTTTAAAATAAATTGCAGTATCTTTTCTTAAAAAACAAAAAAATAAGCCCAAAAATTCTCAAAATACACATTTAACTGAGGGGTTTTCTTTACTTTTGGTCTAAAATAAAGCACGGCTTGTACCCTAATTCTTTCTGCTGGAATAAAAAGGAGTGATGAATAGGACACAAATAAGTCCTTTCCCATTTGGACCTTGTCACTGAATCCCAGCAGATTCCCTGTATCTTCCATCCATGGATAGGAAGAAACTGACACCTATTGGCAACTTTAATATTACTGCATAAAGCTGCATTCCCTCAAACTATGACAAGAAACAGCTTCTCCTAAGGAGATTTTTCTATAAATACACAGATAATATAAAAAAACAATTTAAACTTTCATAATTGCAACTGGAAATACATCCAGAAAAATTCAGACTCTTTTTAATAATAAATCTCTGACCTTTCCAAAGTAAATTATGGACTGTAAAGACACGTGAAAAAACCCAATGTGCCTAAGGAACAAGTAAAGATGAACAGGGGGCAGATTGCTGTGGGTTTAATTGCTGCTGATGTGATAATCTGGAACTCACACCTGAGGATTTTACACATATTTGTGCAAAATTAACAAAAGAATTGTTCATGATGGATGGCACTGTGGGTGCCCCTTACAATTAGTTACAGCAATATTTAATACAGAAAAGAGTTAAATAGTGACAGAGTAGCATTTGGGGTTTGGGGTTTTTTTTAAGCAAGTTTTCCTGAAGCTCCAAATGAAGTCATGAAGACCTGGTTTGAGGATTTAGAAATAAAGAAACAAACAAAAAAATCTGGTTAATCTCAGTCCACCCCAAGAGCACAAGGACTCAGCCCAAAATTGTACGTACTGGTAACAAAGAACTTTTTGGTGAAAGTGCAGCTGTCAAAGGCGGCGATTTTCTCCTGCAGGACCACAACAAGGATCCTGAAAACACAGAAATGGAACGTCCACTTTAGACATTAAATGCATTGGTTTAAAGATTCAATATCTAAATGTAATTATTTCAAAAGCATCGATATAGATTCTACAGTGATGAAGTGCCAGGTTACCAATCCCTGGCAGTTATCGAGGGTTCTCTCTCCTCCCAACCACACGAACTCCACTTCAGGAAGTGCAGGGGTCTGATCCACAACAACACAGCACATTTGTGATATACCTCCTGCAGTAAAAGCTCCATTAAAAAGCGAGAATGGAGCTGCAAAGAGCCTGAATTGCTCTCACTGACTCGAACAACAATCAAATCAACAATCGGCAGAACACGAGCTAAATGTGAAACAATCCCGCTGCCCACCTCAGTGCAAACTTATTAAAGCATTTCATTTACTAAAAGCAGAGGGGGTGTAATACCAAGAACATCAGCACACAGAGCTGAGAGAAGCAGAATTTGGGTCAATCAGCAAATTAAAGATGTATGTTTATGTGTTTGCGTGCACATCACACACTTTTATTGTAAAGACCAAAATCCACAGGATAACCACGCAGGAAACTCAGTGCTGCCTCAAAAAATAGAGCCCAGAGATGCAAATGTGCAAGCAGAGCAGCATTTCAGAAGCTTTAGAACCAAGATACACTTTTTCCCACACTGATGACTTCCCAAATCAAGTTTTTAAAAGCCTGACATGAAAGAAGCACCTGGGAAACCAACACATAAAACCTACATTTAGCAATACGACATAATTAATAATCTGTTATTCTCTCATTAGGCAGACTGTGAGAAAGTATTTTTTAATTAGCTGTCAATATAGATCACTATTAAATATTGTTTTAATAGTTTTAATTGTAAAGATACAATGTGGAAAAAAAATTAATCCCATCTCTCCTGACTAAAACACACCTAATGCTTCATGTGAACATTATGGCTGTGTATTACAGCCTGGAACAGTCACTTTTAAAAAGGTGAATCACCTTTTTATGAATCACCTCAGTCTCCTGTCCTTGGGGAAAGGGTGATGATTGTCTCCCAGCAGTGTGAAATCAGCCTTTAACCCCTTTTTCTCTATTTTTATCTGTTTTGCCATAAGAACATTTCCTCTTATCCCATGAGAGGTCAATACCTGTGAAGGACTACACTAAAATCAAAATATACACCATCCCCTTATGCTTGCTGATGTTTTCAGATATATAAATAACATCAATTAGTTTTGGACAAATTAGTAGTTTTAGTTAAATGACATCTTCCAATTGCTGACACTGCAGGAGAGAAAAACAGAAGAAAATATATCACTTTAACTTTTTCTACATTGCCTAAAATAAAGGAAATGAATAATGGGGAGGCTTTGACTGCAGGTGGAAGTGTAATGTGTATATATTGAAAACCTGTGGATATTTGATGGGAACGTTTCCCAATCCTGGAGATTTTTGTTTCCTCCTCTTTGAAGACACTCTGTCTTTCTAGAGAAAGGAACCCCCCAGATGGATGATTCTAGAGGATTTATTGATCTATTTATTTTTAGTAGCAGTTTGCACTTAGTTGCACAAGTTTGATGCACACTCATCTACTTCCCATCTGCAACAAAACCAGGCACAAAAAAATTATCATTCTGATGTTTTCAATGATTTGTGCTATTATTTACTGAAGGACCATCCATTCTGGCATGGCAATATGTATTTCCAAAGAAATGCAGTGATTTCTTCACCCAGGGCTCTACCTTTACCCCAGGAATTCGATTGCACCACTTCCCCAGGGCACCTGAGGCCACAGTGACTCAGGCAGTGATGGGAGGGTGAAGGGAGCAGGGACGTCAGCAGGGCTTGGACCAAAGTCACCACTCCAAATTCTCCCACCAGGAGTGCCAAGGGATCAGCAGGATCCTCACACAGGGATCCTGGGATTTCTCTTCTGCCTCAAAAAGATGCAGTAAACTACAAAGCAAACCACAGAACTTCAGTTTTGTGTGTCTGGGAGAGATGGGGATTTCAAGTAAACTCAGCAAAATTCAATTCCATGGACACAACAGCTCCTGTTCCATTGGAATTCTGTGATCCCCAGCCTCCAGAGCCATTTTCTCTCTATCCCAACCCAGAGATGCTGCTTTGTTATGTGACTCACTGGAACATTATTCCCTGCAAACCACAGGCTGCACACCAGGAATGTTTTGGATGTGCAGGAAGGCAAAATCTGACAGACTAACACAAAGGAGAGAGACATAAACTCCTTAGTGCTCTGTGCTGTTTAAACCCTCTGTGATCCCATTTCTCCAGCTGTAGGTGGATCATCGAGGATTTCAGCGATTCCTGCTCACTCTTTATCACAACTGAAAGAAGCTTAAATGATTTTTTGGTTTGAGCTTCTTATACCAAAGCCATGGGGGAAGCACATTGATTCACAACATACTGAAATACTCGTTGAGAAATGGAGAACCAGAGCTGTGCTTACAGGATAGTCAAAATAAGAAAATCAGGGAGGTCACACACCAGAAATTGTATTTATTACCAAAATCTGGCATGTCCTAACACACAAAGAATGCAGAGGGGGCATCCTTACCTTTTATTGCAATGCAGGTCATAAATAGGAGTTTTGAACTGGATGGATTTGACCATCTCTCCTGTTCTCAAGGAATACAGATCCACACAGCAGTAGGGTGGGCTGGTGCTGAAAGGAATAAAAAAATCTATTTTAATGAAAATCAGGATATTTTAAAAATTAGGGTTTAATTATTTCAGCCTCCTTACACTGCTTTGCACACTAAAGGAAAAGTCAGAGAATTATTAAGGTTGCAAAAGACCTCCAAGACCATCAAGCCTTGGACCCAGAATTCCAGCAATCCCAGCAGAATCCTGGAGAACAAAGGGTCAATACAAGCCTTCTACATTAAGAAGGAAAAACTGAATTATGATCTCTACAACAGTCCTGAACCTGTATTGTGCAACTGATTATCAAACACTTGGTTTCTTTTACCACCAGTAAGACTTTGGAATAGCAGCAAAACACAAGCCATGAAGTTTTAGACCACATCCTAGTAAAAAACTACTCCTCAGAGTAACTCTCTTCTCCAGGGATGCCTTCCCCCAGAGCAGCAGCTGAGCTGCATGACTTGGGGAGATGGAGACACCTCACCCAGAATTTCCATTACGTCCCTGATGGACTTTTGTTTGAACTGAGCAGGTCTTTTCAACTGCTTTGTGTCACTTTTATCATTTTAATATAAATAAAAGCCTTAAGGCCATTTCTTAATAAAAAGGCTGAGTGGGAAAAGCGCTGAGTGTTCGATAGGGCCGAGGAAGGCAGCGGTGGAAACCCTTTTAGAGGCTGAGGAGAGGCTTTGATGTGGCAGCTCTGTTCCACAACACCTTTCTCCCCCTCCAAGAACGCATTAAAACCTTGGCTATTTCTAGGTCAAGGAATATGAAGGAGCACAAATTGCCAGCTGTACAAACATCTCCTGAGCATTGGTAAAAGAGGGTGTTCCCCCCTGCCCGTATCTGTTTTATTTTACAGAGTTTCACACAATTCCTGCCCCAACACTCGCTCGTCTCTTGGATCTGCTCAAGCTGCTCGAGAATTTTCTGGAAAGCTGAAGGACAAATGCCAACTGTTTACCCCCAATGCCTCGAGATAGTAAAATGGTTTATACAGTAATGTATAATATACAGTAATGTATAATACCCAGTAAATGCACAGCAAGACAACTGTCAGAAAAATAATAAGAAAAAATAAGTTTTGACTTTTTGCCCACTGAAATTTTTCCTAAAATATACATTTTTCTAGGCTAGTAACTAGAGGGTGCAATTTATTACTTCAAGCACTTCAAAGGCCCTTCAAAAACACCTTTAAACCAGTGAGACTCAAGTCAGCTCCTTCACATTAGAGTTCACTGCTGCTCGAAAACACAGAAAACCACTGCATGGTCTACGTACAAACTTTTTAAATTTAAGTGATTTATTACCTCTAGCAAATTATGATGTTAATAGAAGGGGGATTTCAAAACAGAAATCACCAAAGCAGATATAGCTAAAATTGTATCAACACACCTAATAGTGATTATTATTTCCACATCAGCCTGTGTTGAACAATTTTTCCAATTTATGGGTAATAATTCTGTCACTCAAATGCATCATTATTACTATGGCTTAATTATGATGATCTCTTAGCTGATCATGGTAAGATCATTTTAGTAATGCTTTTTTCAGTCACACTGGGTAAAACCTTGAGTTCAAGTGCCAGTAACCAAGTGATATCATGGAATCACAGAACTCCAGACTGGGCTGGGTGGGAAGGCACCTTAAAGCTCACCCAGTTCCTCCCCCTGCCATGGGCAGGGGCACTTCCCACTATCCCAAGGTTGCTCCAAGCCCTGTCCAACCCAGCCTGGAACATGTTATATGGATAAGTCAGAAATACTCTGCAATTCTGTCACAAATAAAATTCTTGTGAATTAGTCACATAGATTATCAACAAATATTAGTTACATATCCTGATTGTTCAAACAGCTGCAGAGAGATCAACAGCTTCTTTAAAGGTAATGGACACAAATCCACCAACAACTTTAAAATGTGGCATTAATAAATGTATAAACACACTCAGGCTTTTGTATCTTCTTCTGTTTGAGTGCTGCAGTGCAGGGATGGAGGAGAAATAGCAGATGCCTCGTCCAGCTGGCACTTGGTGACATCTGTGCTCATGCCCCATGACAGCATCACCTCCTCCCAGATCTGCTGGGTCCCACCATGGCAAAAAGCTCTGTGCACAATGTTTGCACAGAGACAAACACACCACACAAAACACACGTGCTTTTTATGGATAAAACATTTAAGAAAGGAGAAGAGTGATGGAATCGACATGAGGCCGAATTTTCTGTGCCTTGAAGGCTTGGCTTTGTTGCCAAGGGTTGATTTTACTCCACTCTGCCACACGATGACATCCCACTCAGAGATGGACATCAGTGACAGGCTGGTCTCATGGGTCTAGAAAGGAAATAAAAGAGGTTGGAGGTGTAAAACTGAAATAAAACTTTTGCTGGGAAAGCTGCCCTGTATGAAACGTTCTTTACATGAGGATTTTCCAGTCAGTTGTAGCCTTTAATATAATCATCTCTTTGGCCAACATCACTGCATTTTATACCATCTTCACAAAGTTTTTTTAAAGCCCAACCTAAAGCACAGACTTACTTTTATTAATTACTTCTGGCGTCTTTAAGAGGAGACAAAAATATTAAAATTTACACCGAAATCCTGTTCAAAATAACTAATAGTTCAACATAATCTCTTACTAGGCCCAGCTTTAACAACTTGTAGGATTTAAAAAAAGAGATTTTGCTGTAAATATTAAGTTCCTAAGAGCCTGAAATGGAATATAATTTCCAAACTTGTAGAGACAACAGGTGAGAGAAAAGTGCCAGCAACTCCAAGGAACTGGCTGTTCAAGATATACCTGAAGGACCTGCACAGCAAACTACTCCACAAAGTTTATTTTACAATTACTACTCTATAAAGCATCAAATCTACTAGTAAGCTGCTGGTAAAAAAAGGCTATTTCTATATAGGAATGAAGAGGATGCTGACAGTGACCCAAGTTTTTAATCAGCAGGGCTGGTTACAATTCTCAGTGACCTGTTCTACCTCTCTGGTGCTTCAGAAAAGGCAAAGAGAAGCAAAACAAAACCAGAGCACATAGTTAATTAATTGAAAATTGGAAAAATCCCTGCTTGAACCTTTACACTGGAAAGTTGAAGCATGAGATTTGATTATGATCTTTGTAGCAATATTAGGAACATGGTGAGACCACAAAGGCAATTCTGTTCTCCTCAAGGGCCCTGAAGAAGGTTTGCTCAGATTAACAGATTTCAATTCTGGAAGGATCATCTTCTCTTTCCAGGCCATGCACAACATGTCCCAGAAGCTCAAAGAAATGATTTTTTACCAAGCAACCTAATCTTGTCTTAAAAGACTTTGACCAACAATGAGTCCTCTATTTTTATGGTGAGTGGTTCCAACATTTTGATCCTTTTATTTTTATGAAATGATTTCTTAGTGCCTGATAGAATTTGTACATATTCTGCTTTTGGCTTCTGTGTCTCTGTCAAGAACACAAAAAGGCTCATTGCCTTCACTTATCTTTTGTCAGTGATCACCCACAGCAATCCAGGCACCAATAAAGTGAAAAAAACTTTTAAGCCTTAAGTTGTAAGGTTTGTTTTCCAGCCCTGTCACTAAACTCCTCTAAGCCCTCTTCAGCACTTCTTTCTGAGGGATGCACACCAGAAGGAAAACTTTAAAAAAATAATAAATTCAATTCTTTATTCCTTCAACACCAGCACAGAAAGAGATTCCAGTAGGACTTTCATCAGCTAAAGGCTCTCTGCATCCCACCTTTTCACAATAAAAGCTTGAAAACTCCACCCTGTAAGTAATTTTCTAATTCATGGTACTTAACAGATTTATTCAAAATCAGGAAGAGCAGCAC
Source organism: Pachycephala philippinensis (assembly GCA_013397055.1). Taxonomy (NCBI): domain Eukaryota; kingdom Metazoa; phylum Chordata; class Aves; order Passeriformes; genus Pachycephala; species Pachycephala philippinensis. The sequence continues at coordinate 532,080 of VWZT01014336.1, forward strand.
AAAATTTCTCAGAAAGTGACACTTCCCCGAAAATGTGTGTGCAGCACTGAATTACAAAGCAGCAGAGACATTTTAAGTGCACCACAAATTGCAAAAAGCACAGAAACACTTATTCCTAAGTAAGAAAAACCTGCACCAACCTTAGACACACATTACTAAATCTAATCCTTTAAATACAACGGAAGGAATTATTTGATACAGCACTAAAATAGTTGTGTTAAACACAAGAGATACAAACTTCACTGTTGCATCTTCCTCAAATGTTTTGATCAAGTCTATCAGCCCAGGACAAAAAGTTTCACCTTGTACTTCACCATCTTCACTGAAAATATTTTTATTACTTGCCCGTGACACAAAAAGTCACCAACTCTGCAGAAACCATTTTGTAACAGGTAAAATGAGTCAGGTTTCAGGCTCACGAATCTACTTCTTTTTGATTGTAAGGAGTAATTTTATTTCTGTTAGTTCATAACTAAGGCATTTCTTCACAGGGCAGGGTCTAACTGCACCTGGAATGACCCAGGAAGGACTGGCTGAAGGGTTGATTGAAGGATTGGCTGAAGGACTGGTTTCTGTCTCCTGCAGAACTCTGGCCATGGTCTGTGAGAGAACCTGAGGCTCCACAGAGCTCTTCACAGTGACTTTTCCAGTTCTGAGTACTTCCAACAACCATTAATCCACTTCTGTTCCATGAAACCAACAATTCCTTCGCTTCCCATCTGTAGTCGAGGTGTCAGACATCAACAAGAGGGGGAAAATTTACAACTGGGTTTGTGCAAATATTGATTATTGCAACAGATACTGCAAGAGAAAAGTAAAAGGGGAATCCTTAAAAATACCAGAACACTTAGCGACCTTCAAATCCCTTGTTTTGGCAGCTCTTCCCACATCCAGCAGCACATAACACATTTCAACTGTTGTGCTCTCTCTCATCATCAGAAGAGGCTTTCTAGGTTTGAGGGGGTTTTGTTGGGTTTGTTTTCACTTTTCAGGATGGTGATGAGAGCCATCCAAGAGCCCACAGCCACCTCGGTGTCCCCAGCATGTGGCACTCCTGTCACTGGAGTGTAAAACAGCACAAGCTGCCTTCTCAGCTGTGGCCTTCGCACGGAGACCCGAGTGTGACACACTTTCCACTTCACTGAGACGTGCCACATGTTCCAAAACAGAGCTGTCCCATCATATTTCCAGTTAGTTAATACAGCAAGATTAGCGGCATCTCCAGAGATTTGTTTATCTACTTGACCGTGGCTATCACTGAGGGGAAAGTACAGCTGGAGCTCCACTTGCAGAGCAGGATCATCTTTTTCTGGTATATTCTGGACTAGATTTTGCTTTTGTGTAGCTAAACAGTCCTTTTATACACAATTTATGAACCTGCACTGGCTGTCTTTGATCATTCTGTGAACATGCACAAAACTGGAGACATTTCTGTAAATCTTCATGAACATGAGCAAAGATTAAGTTCTGACAGAATACAACTGCATTTATCATACCTCTATACACAACTAGTACTTCTGTGATCAGCTGATTAAGCCACAGTCTGATGTGTTTCTCCAAAAAATACAAAATTTAAGAGTTGTCTTGCCTTTCCTCCTGTCAAATGGAGCAGAACTCACCACTGAAATAAATGCACCTCATTTGTATTGCAGTAACAGCCACATGGATCTCCAAGATCATCCAGGATGGATCAAAATCAAAAATGCAGCAATTTCTGCATATCAAGAGACAGCCACATGTCACAGCTTAAGAGGAAAAGTTCACATTTCTGGGAGCACAACTCTGAGGGCAAATTGATGGTGAAATAGCTCAGCTCCAGCCAAATTTCACCAAGCACATGTAGAACCCAAACTGAGCATTTTGTGGAGCCACTTACAGCCTCAGCTAGAGCCAGATTTTATAAAGTGCCAATATTTCTAACACTCCAAAGCAACACCAGAGCTTTTTTCTTTATTCCGAGGCATTTCTACTGAGAGTGTTTTGTGATTAATGGCATAACAGAAAACAGCACAGTTAAGACAGATGGCAGCTGATTATTTCAGCATATATTAATTGTATATATTTGAGGCCTGTTCCTCTACAACCCGTGTGCACACTCACCAACCAGCACCGCAAAGGCTTTACCTGCTACTGTTAAAACCATTACAAAGGGCCAAATATTTCATCCTGTTGGTTCTTGCAACCAACTTCTTTAAATTTCGGGTTGGTTTTTTCCCTTGCTGTGCTTTCCCTCATGATTCACGAGCCTGCCAGGCCCTTTTCCCCTCAGACACCATCAGCCCCAACAAAGGCGGCGCTAAGCCGGCGGCTCCAGGCCCGCGCCCCGTCCCAGAGCCCACAGAGGCACTCTGCGCCTTCACCACCGAGCCCAAAACCCTGCTCCAACCTGCCACCACCGAGCCCAAAACCCTGCTCCACCGAGCCCA
>VWZT01014336.1:534707-562580 GCA_013397055.1 Pachycephala philippinensis
CCTGCTCCGACCTGCCACCAACCACCGAGCACAAAACCCTGCTCCAACCTGCCCCCAGCTAAAATTCTTTTGCCCTCAGTGTTATTAACAACGTAAGATTGCCACCACCGAGCCCAAAACCCTGCTCCAACCTGCCACCACCGAGCACAAAACCCTGCTCCAACCTGCCCCAGCTAAAATTCTTTTGCCCTCAGTGTTATTAACAACGTAAGATTGCCACCACCGAGCCCAAAACCCTGCTCCAACCTGCCACCACTGAGCCCAAAACCCTGCTCCAACCTGCCCCAGCTAAAATTCTTTTGCCCTCGGTGTCATTAACGACATAAGATTGTGCAACACTTCATCACCTCTGTATTAAGCGGCCTCTGCCTCCAGTTGCATGACAGGGATCATTAGAAGATGTCTGTCAGCTGCTTAGGACTCTGCTAAACCTTAATTGTTTATATGCCAGTTTATGGCTCGAATTACAATTTCTGAGGAGCTTGAAAACAATCCCGTTTCCAAGAAATAATTAGAGGGTTTTAGAGCGCGTATGACTGAAGCTGAGCAGAAATGAGCTTAGATCTTCTGGTTAAAGCACTTGAAAAGTGCTCTGAACAGCAAAGCTGCTCTGAGGTTCTGGTCACATCAGGTAGGCCAGAATTTTCCCAAGTGCCCATTAATTATATGTTCTTAGGTCTTTCTTGCTCTGTTTTATGACTTGAATCACAGACCATATCCTACAGATGTGCAGAGTTCTCACCGTAGCTGAACGCACCAAAAGCTGGGTTGAAATGATGAAATAATACCTGGAAATAATTACTTGCGGAGCCCCATGAGTAGCATAGGAATATTCTGCTTTTCCTTAAACTGGTCTTAAAGTTGAAACCCTCCATGAATTGCTTAATATAAAAAATAAGCATCAGTTTATTTTATATCCTTTCTCTCAGTGAAGACAACAATGCAGCCACTTCCTCTACAGGAGCACTTTTCATTAAATTTGGAGGCATTTCCTAGTTAAAGGTGGCTGATATTCCCAGGAGGAATTACACTTGCTAAGGAAAGGCACACAGGAACACAGGATTCTCCCCAGAGAGTCACTTGACACAGCTGATGCCGAAATGGGAGATGCACTTGTTCAAATTGTGCAGGCAAAATTGATTAAAACATTGTTTTATTTTATTATTGCCTCACTGTAAAATATTATCATTATACAGCACAAAAGTTCTATTAATAATTTGAATCACCATTAGTTTTAAAAATAAGTTTGTGAGCAACCATCCAAAAATGTGTGAGGGGTCTCCTCAGGTGATATTCTAATACATTACCTAGTCAGAATCGAAAGAAAGAAGGCATTAAGCAAGATCTTTTTTTAAGCACGTGCCTGACAGCTTTTTCACAAAGCAGGAGCCTTCTAAATCTCTATTTTTAATTACTGAAGAAATATTTACTGAGTTATGCGTTGAAATTTGCAAATTTAAAGCTACTAAAATATATTCACTCTGTTAAAAAAAAAACAGAACTAAAGAAAAAGAATAACGATAACAGATTTTTTAAATTGTGTTTTGTCTTTTTCTGTACTTTGGAGATTTAAAAGCATCTCATCCATGTATGAATGGCTGAGCTCAGCAAACTCCCAGGACATTTTCTCTGTATATTACACATTTTTGAAGGAAAGGAAAGGAAAAGCACAAGAAGGACTCGAGAGAGCCCATGGTAAGGGAGAAAATGGCATTTAGCAACAGATGCAAAGTTCAAATACTGTCAAGTTGTGGGGAATTACTCGAGTGGCAGCAGTTGTGTAACAATACAAATACAAGGGCTGAAGTTGAAGCAGTTTGCAATCAGCTGCTCCAACTACAAGCAAGAAGTGACAGCACTTGTTTAGGAAAAACCAGATTAAAGAGCATCCTCTTTGAACCCATTGGGATCTGATGGCTTTAAGCGTCCTCAGGAAAAGAGAACAACTTAAATCATCCTGAAATTTCTGGTTTCCAATGTCCTTTAAATCCTTGCTACAGCACAGAACACAGGAATAACCCAAAAACATATAAGAAAAGAAAATATAATCCTCAACTGCTCTCCGGGTCTGTCACGTTGATTTATAACAGTTATTTCTAAGACAGACAAAAACACACAGATGCAAACAATTACTCTATTTTTGTAGGCAACAAGTGAGGTGGGTGGTAACTGAGAAATTTTGAAAAATCCTGTCACAATATTCCGTTTTTTCTGAAGTAACCCTCAGCACACAACAAACGCTCGCCACATCAGAGACTTTCCAGGGCCTGAAGGGCCACTTTGATTCCAGACCGCTGCAGGCATTAGTGGGGACGTAATTAGGGTAAAAAGTTCAACCACAGTTCCATGTCTAGAGTGCTGCCAGAAATAAATTTCCTCTCATTCACTGGTTTCTACTGTACCCTCCCTGAGAAACATATTGAAAACACATTTATCTTTGTAGAGTTTGTTCCTCTTCTAATTAACTTTATAGCGTTTACAGTATTTAATAATTTAAAGTGGAATTTGAAGTGGCCCTGGAAGCGGCGGCCCTGCCTGTAATGGTGCTGTGCATTATCTTTTCCCTGTGGTGCTCCTTTTGACAAGTTACTGGGGGCAGCTTTGTGCTCCAGCTGGTTTTGTCTGGACTTCCTTCCCTCCATCCCCTCCATCCCTTCATCCCCTCGGAAGGGGACCCTTCGCACAGGGGTTGCAACAGCAGTAAAACAAAACCGTGCCTCAGCTCGGAAATCTCCTCTCCCAAACCTCCACTGCATCCCAAGGATGGCTTGGAAAAGGTTTATCTTCCTACAGCTTCATAAATCAAAGCTTTAGAAGGTCAAAACTACCCATGGTTCTCACCAGCTGGTCAAAGTTTGACCCCAAATACTCATTTTCTCCCAGTTTTGATCCAAGATTAACAGTTTATTATAGTTCAAAGGTTATTTCTTACTCTAGGTTCACTGAGACAAACATTTGGTGTACCAGAGGAACTCCAGAGCTTTCCTGCCCTGGCTATTTACACACAGAAGCACCACCTTACTCCATTAAACCTCCTGGCATCTGAATCTGTGAGAAAATTCACAGAATTACCAGCAAACATCACTTCAACATTACAAAAAGTACATTATTACAATCAGAGAATCAACTTACAAGGAAAAAATGCTGGGATCTGAAGAGCTCTTTTTAAGATGGAGAACATTCTATCTTTAGCACAAAACAACCCCATCCAGCAATGCTAAAAGGAATTTCAACTACTTTATTCAGGGATCTCTCTCAGGATCTTAAAAGCTACCACACAACCTGCTAAGGCTAAACTGAATTTTCCTAAAAGAAATCAGAGAGGAAAATGTTTTTCATCTGCTGGAAGGGAAGGAAATCTTTGCAAGGCAGCTGACACCACACAATTCTGCAGTTAATGAGGCTTTGCAGTTATTCAGCAGCACAAGAACCTTTGGGACTCCAATCCTCAAAGGTAAGAGAAATGAGAGAGTTTTGCCCAACTTTAGAGGTCCTGCTGCACTTTTTAAAACAAAAACAATTAAATTAAGTTTGCTCTCTAGGCTTGAGAATCTTCACAAAATCTGAGTTTTGCCGAGTCTTCAATAAAAGCCAACAAATATTTCACAAACTTCATGAAATCCATTTCACGGTGCCCAATACAACTGAAAATCACAACCATCTGGCCCGGCCATTTTTCTGTGTGATTTCAGAAAACAAACTGCATTTTATATCTGGAGTGGCTACACCCTTTGCACACCCCACGGCAGGACTGAGCCAGGTGAGTCCTCGCCATCACCTCACAAGGGATTCCAGGAAAAATATTCCAGGGAGAGCTCCCCTGAGCAGTGTGAGGACTGGGAACCAGAACTGCATTCACCAGAGCTCCTTTCCTCCTCTTGGGTGATCCTTGCAGGAGCTCTGCTGTTTGTGGCTGACAAATCATTTCCCAGCCAGCTCGTTTTAAGCATTAAAAGCCACGGACACTCGAAGTGGACACTGGATTTTAGCACTGCCCAGTGACTGTGCCAACCCCAGAACGGGCTCATGTGACTCTGAAATATTAATTGAGAAAATATTAACGCTTTAATTATGCTGTTACTCATGTGAAGCTGCCTCCTAAAGCTGAGCACTCCCATAACCACATCCCTGAGGTGAAGCTGGGTTAAGGTTAGCAGGATTTAATCTACAGTAGCCATGAGAATAAAGCACAGGCTTCCTGAAAATCTGCTGCCAATTGATTTGCCTTGTAAACAGATCAGCAGGGGAAAAAAAATGCTGGCTAGCCAAAGTTACACATTTTCTTTGCTCCAACTACTCCTCCTTCTTTAATTTACCCTAATTTCCTCTCTCCTCCCATGATTAATAAAGATTACCTCTTGCTTCTCATGCCCTTAAATGACCTCCATCCAATTCTTCAAGTCATCCAAAATTTTCCACCACTCGGTATCATTAAATTAATTCATCATTCTAAAAATATAAGCTGGAAAGCCAACACAGGCTAGAGGCTGCTGCAGGGCCACTGCCTGAGCTCCTGCACTCTCCCTAAAGGCTACTGGCCCCAAACTCAATCTCCTAGTACTGATTGTTTAATTAGTTACACCTGCATCATCAGCTGATTATCATACTTGCCTAGGTAAGATTCTGGCATAATCTGCTGATCTTTTAGTAAAATAATTTGGCTATTTGGACACAGGACAAGGGAACCAAAATATCAAATACTTTTTGTAAGGATGGCTTAGAGGTCCAGGATCTGGAGAAAGATGGAGAAGGGATACTTATAACAGCAGTGACAGGACAAGGGCTCTGGCTTCCCTGCCCCCTTCTCCCTGTCCCCGCTCCTTCACGTGCTTTTATTTCCCTCCTGGAATGCTCATTTCTATTATTTTCAGCTTTCCTGCTATCTGTATCATCTACTGAAGGGCAAATTTGCAATCTCTCCATTTATTCTCAACTATGTTTTTAATAATCTAAAATAAAACTAAATTATCCTGCTCAGTTTCCCTTTAAACTTCTCCATTAGTTAAAAAGAAGTATTTATTTAATTTAAAGATATTGGTACATTTACATTTGAAGAGAACAAAAGTAATGGATTTTGGCCCTCTCTGGTGTATTTGAAAGTGTTTTTACAGATCCAGCATGTTCCAAACTATGGTTTCAATGACCCATGTGGGGAAAACAGGGATATTTTAATGTTTCACCACCTAGAAAATGCATTAATATGCACCAAACCCATCCATTAATTTTGTGTGTGTATAAAGATTTGTCTTATCACCAGGGACAAGCAGGCATGTCTTTACAAACCTCCACAACCCCAACATTTAGGCAGATATTCTTTCTTTTTTGGTTTTCCTTTTAATTTGCAGATCTTGTAATCTAAGACTGAAGTTGACTGAAGCAACCTCTAAACCAGCAGAGAAATATCAGCCAAAAAACACAATCTGTTTCCCATTTCTGTGTCAGGACTGCATCGTTTTGGGGGGCTGTGAAAACAATTGTTTTGAAAGCATTATTTAGTGAATCATGGACTGGTTTGGGTTGGAAGGGGACCCTTAAAGATCATCCAGTCCAACCCCCCTGTGAAACATCTCAGTCATCTTCCCAGCTGGAAAAATGTGACTTTTAAAAGACAAAAATGTGTCAGCCAGAAAATCAGATATGAGGCAAAAGTTCCATCTTGTGGGTGAGTATAAAATGATCACATGCAATAACAGAAAACAAAATCCATTATCAGCAAATTCATCTGGGAATTAATTAATAATGGTAACAACGAAAAATTATTTGGAAATGACAATATTATGGTGTTGAAAACATATGAGGGGCTTTTTCTGAGGAAAGCAGAAACTGCCCATAATCTCTGAATTATTTTCTATTAACTGAGGAATACAATAACACAATGAAAACAATGATCCTCAGGGTTTGTTCATCTCCCAGGTGTCTCAGCTTCTAAAACAAGGGTGTGAAGGAAGATTTTTATCAAACCAACACATCCTTTACATATAAATACCCTGTTTGGATGAAGACAAACTCCTATGAGAGCAGTATTTGCAGCTCTAATTTATAAATAGTTAAACTTACAGGGCAGGGAAGAAAAGGAGGAAAATCACTATAAACTGGTTTTTGCAAGTTGTAAACACACAAAGAATAAAAAAAATCACTTCTCTGCCTTACGTGGATTTTAATTTCAACATTTAAGGCAGGTAACATTAATATTGCAATTTAGCACAGTAATAACAGAGAAAGTTAAAGATTTGACAGTTCTTCCTTCACACACACAGTGATTAAATTCTTAATTGAAAGAGGTGTGGCACAGAATTAGTCTTACAACTGTAAGAAGATTTACTTCAACTGCTCAGCCATTAAATGGCTGTGTAGAGGATTACTCCTGAAAAGCAAATATTTTCCTGTAGGTAGAGATATAAATCCTGTGCATTGTCTGAACCAAACGTAAAATATCTTAAGGGCCTCTTTTATAAGAGCAGTGATACAATTCTGGCAAACAAGACTGTAAAGTGATTTTTCTAACTCAGAGAAGGAGGTTTAACATGTATTTTGCTAATAAACAGTGTGTGGCTGCAACAATGAAATGCTTGGTATTTGTAATTCATTTGCTGCTTGAAAAATTACTTTGTAAGACAGAGATTGCTTTAGACACTTCACAGTAGTAATTCTGACCCAGTTTAATATCAGAAAAGGTTAATCATAAAGTTGTGATTCCACTGAGAATAAAATAAACTTAAAATACCTCTTTATTTATTTTGTATCAAGAGTCTCTTTTTTATTCCTTTCCAAACGCTTAAGTCATAGGAAAATGGATGCTGACACACCAAAAAAAAGTTTAAAACCACATCCCAGTGTTATCCCATGAAGAAAAAAGGAACAAAGCTTTAAAGATGTCATCTACTGGGCTTTTTAGATGACATTACAATTTATATATTACTTTATACACAAAGAACATTCTTACCCAGAAGATCCAATGCTTTTGCACACACCAAGCAGAGGCCGCTTCTCAGCAAAATTATCACATTTCTGAGCACCTGAGAAGAGGGAAAACAAAAGAAAAGCAAAAGCAAATCACTATGTACTGTTCATACAGTTTCCAAGTTCAGGTTGGGGCCCAATATATTGAATATATAACCCAAAACTCACAGCCTGTGCAGGATGAGAGATAGAAATTCAAATTACAGGCAGAGCTGTGACCACGGAAGGACTGCTCTGAACAGAGATGAAAATGAGAAACAACACAAGCAGCAAAACCAAAGCAGGCTTTAGGAGTGATTTTCTGTTCATCCCACCTGGGCTGGGGTTCTGTGAGTGTAACAAGTGATTCCTGCTCACTTTTTGTTGTTCTGTGAGTGTAACAAGTGATTCCTGCTCACTTTCCATTGTTCTGTGAGAGTTACAAGTGATTCCTGCTCACTTTTTGTTGTTCTGTGAGTGTAACAAATGATTCCTGCTCACTTCTGTGAGTGTAACAAAGGATTTCTGCTCACTTTTTGTTGTTCTGTGAGTGTAACAAGGGATTCCTGCTCACTTTCCATTGTTCTGTGAGAGTTACAAGTGATTCCTGCTCACTTTTTGTTGTTCTGTGAGTGTAACAAGTGATTCCTGCTCACTTTCCATTGTTCTGTGAGTGTAACAAGTGATTCCTGCTCACTTCTGTGAGTGTAACAAAGGATTCCTGCTCACTTTTTGTTGTTCTGTGAGTGTAACAAGTGATTCCTGCTCACTTTCCATCATTCTTTATAAAGTTCTCTGCCCTGAGGCCCTCAGCAGCTCTGCCTGGGGTTCACACCTCCGTTTCCAGTTTGTGCAAGTGGCACACAGCAGTGCCAACCTCAGAGCAGCCCCTGCAGCCCCTGCCCCGTGCCCAAGCAAACAAGGGATGAAATTCAAACCCGATCAATCTGTTCCACCAGCAGGAGATTGAAACCTTTAAGAAAACAACCTCCAGTGAGACTCCAAGTGGAAACACAACTCCCACACCACATCCCAACCACGTTTAGGGGTGGTTTCACCAGGTGGCACCAGCAGAGCCCAGCAGAGTGGGTTTGTGCCATGCTGGGCCAGGTGTCCCTGCCCTGGGATCCTGTCCCACACCAGTGGCACCAGCCCTGGCACTGGAAATCAGCCCTGGCACTGGAACCCAGCCCTGGCACTGGAACCCAGGCTGTGGTCCCCCCAGGCTCAGTCACACCTTCACCCCAGCACAGGCAGACTGTTAAAGACGCCACACTTCTTAAAATGGGGTTTTAAGAGTTTGGAGAACTTTGCTTTACTGCTGCGTAAACAGAAATAAAACTAAAATTGAGTTAAAAAAAAAAAAAAGAAAAAAAATTTCACTTCTGCTTGTGAACAGTGTTTTAACCGAATTCCAGGGTATGTTTCCACCCAACTTAAATAACTGAGTAACAACCAACACCACCACTATGAAGTTTCCTCCATTTTCTTTCAACCTTTGCCTTTTTAATTATTTATCTATAAGTCTGCACGTGCATGGTGAATAATGCAATTTTTTTTCTCCATTATACACCAAACCCTTTGATCTCTAAAGAATATTAGTGATAGAGCCTGCTCAAAATTTAAATCTCAAATACTGCTGTACAGCACTAAATCATTTATTCAGAAAGGCACAACAATTAACAATATACATTTTGACATAGCAGACTCTGTTAATTATTAATAACTCAGGTACATGCATTTAATTTGTAACAAACATTGTTCAGTCCTCTCATCTGTACAAGGATAAGTCTTCCCTCCTACACCTCTGGGTATTTATAAAGTCAAATGGGTCACATCAATAACTCCACCATCAACAATAGCTTTACAAGTAACCTAAACCAGCCAGATGGATTTCCCTTTTATTCCTATTATTCCAAGCTCTTTGGTGAGTCAAACCTGTACTGTATGTACTGACCTGTAAATTGATAAATGTAACATAAAGTCTTTTCAAGAGTCTGGCAACTGATTTGTTTCCTTCAACCCAGGTAACAGATGAATTCCATTTGTTCTGTTCCCAGCACTGAGGGTGAAATGCTGACTACCAGCACTTCTGACACTGATTTAAGTGCAGCCAGGATTTTACCTGAAGTATTTAACCCTACTTTTTTTCTTCTTTTTTCTCTAAGATGTATTAGAGACATGAACTCAGATGTTTCTTTAATGGTCTAGTTCTCAGTTTAACGAAAGGAAGGGGAAAGAAGGAGGAAAAAGGTGGAGGGGAGTCCAGGGAATCAAGTGCCCAAAACCAAAAGGAATGCCAGTTTTAATACCCACAGCACAGATTTGCAACATTTCTGCAATAGGTGCTTAAACTTCTGATTTCGGTCTGTAACGACTTGAGTCCCTCAATTTTAAAAAATCCATTTTCTACTTCAATACTTTCAGAATGTAAATATTAATACTGCAGGAAAGGATCATTATTGGGAGGCCTCTGAGGGCACTAAATCAGGTTAATAGCTGTCCCATCCCTGAGATTGCACAGAGTGACATGTGTTGGGCTCTGCCACGCTCTAATGGAGGCAGCAGCCTCTCCCAGTTCTGGGGTGGCATTTAATCCCCCAAGTTCTGCTGGATTAATTTTCATTTGTAAAATTGTGTTTATTTGCATGTGCGAGGCGCTGACGTTGCACACACCTGCTGCACACACAGTGTTTAACAAAATTGAAATGAAAAACAGCTCTCTAAATCCCCCAAATACAAAAAGTATTGAAATCCTGTTGCAAAGTCTTTTTCTTAAACTCCTTTTATTCTAAATCCTTTTAATTCTGTCATATAACACTACAGCATTTATAAAATGCTGGAAATCCTGACAAATCACACAATTAAAGTAATGAAAACTGCCCTTCCTGCCAACAAGGCACCACCTTATCTACAGCTCCATTTAGCTAAATGATATGCTTGGTTTTTTAAAAACCTAACTTCAGTTGGTGTGCTTAAAATTGAAAAAAAAAAAAAATAAAATCTCTCTGTGGCTAAATGAAATTTCATACAAATCAACATTTAGAAGTTTATGAAGTCAAAAGGTTACCCACACGTAAGCTCAAAGCAGCTTAGGCCCTGTCCTGCTGATGAAACTGTGAATAGAGACCTCGGGGCCTGCTAAGGCCTCCCAATAATGCCAATAATAAAGAGTAACAACAACAACAAAACCAGCACATCTTTATGCAGAATAAAAATGGAACCCAGTGATTTTCACAGGAACCCAAAAGCTGCTCAGAACTATGGACATCTTTTCCTGCTTTTCCATGAGGGGGAAATGTGCTGGATGAATTTCACACTCTGACCTATTTAGCAGTGGCACGGAGGCACCACGGAGTGGATTTTCCTGGTGTAATTCCACTGATCAGTCCCATCTAATAATGCAGTGCTGCTCCTGCTCCACTAAACCCCTCTCATTTCCAGCTTTTCCTTGGAAATCTTGTGGCATTTTGGTCCTGCCCCATGTCCAGCAGCCAAGCAGTACCTGGGAATGCCCAGGCTGGAATTCCCTCTCAGCAGCAGTACCTGGGAATGCCCCTGGAATTCCCTCTCAGCAGCAGTACCTGGGAATGCCCCAGGCTGGAATTCCCTGTCAGCAGTACCTGGGAATGCCCCTGGAATTCCCTCTCAGCCCACCTGGGTGAGAGTTTTGGGTGCACTGGTCTGAAGCTCTGATGTGATGTGATGATGGAATACAGGTCAGTCCAAAGCTTTGAAGAAATCAGTATTTTACAGTGTTGCACTCCAAAATTCTCCCCTGTAATATCTCTAAAAGCCTTACTTGGAGAATTCCAGCCTGTAATTTCTGTAACCCACAGACATTGCCATTCATTATCCCCAAAACCCCACAGAACAGTGGGAGAACACCAAAACTCAAACACACACCTGCACAACCCACCCACACCACCCCAAACCTTGCCTGTCCCTCGTGCAGGATCAGTCCTTCCACCACACAGACCCTGGGATTATTTTGGCCTTTGGGGATTGAAAACCACTGAACCACCCAAGTGGCTGAACATACACAAACCTCACATCTGCCTTCCTTTAGGGAGCAACCTAAATATTAGAGCTCTTTAAGTGTACCTGCACAGAAACCTGAGTCAGCTTTTGAGGTTCAAATCTTCATTTTACCAACATCAAAGATGGGAGCAGTAGAGAACAGGGATAAATCTGCTGCAATATTTAAAATCTCAATGGGTTTAGTACCTCTAAATTATTTTTATTTTCATTTTTATTTGCTTTTTTCCCCTTATAAGTCAATTTGAGTGAAATTCACGGAGAGATGTAGGGCTATTATACCATCTCTCTGCAAGCAGCATAATCTAGAAAATGGCAATAAATTAATTCAGCTCACTGGAGGAATTTATTTTCATAATGCTGAGACATGGAAATAGGTTTTACAGACAACCACTGATCTAAACTTCACCACACCAGCCTGTCACCATGTCCCTTTGAGCAGGAATTGCCACACACAGAGCTGCTTCCCTGGCTTTCTGAGTTTCTTGATTGATTTTTAAACTATGCAGCTCTACCTTAACAAATGGGACAGCACAAGGCAAAGCAGGTATTTGGCCAGGGGCTGGTAAAAATGACCTGGGAGAAGTAATAAAAAATGTGAGACTGTAGCACTGACTTACTCCAGAAAGCATCAATATTCTGGTTTTGTAGGTAAAAGAACAGCAGAGGTAACTGAAATAAATGTATCATTGCCTCAGCACTGACAGAGAAATGCAGCCCCCAGCACACCTGGGCACACAGAAACAACCCTAAATCCAGCCCAGCACCCAGGTCTGGAGGGGCAGCAGAGCCAGGCCAGCCCAGCTGCTGTGCCAGGGATGGCTCAGAGGTATCACAGCTCAGAATTCTCGTCCCTAACACTGCCACAGTCCAGACTGAGACGTTCTCACAGCCTAAATATTAGCTCTGCAAGCCCAACATTTGGTCACCGGGCAAACCTTCAGTCTCCAAAAAGGCCGTTTATATTGTAAACTGTACAGAATAATTAAAGCCCTGCCTATTGAAGGTAGGTATGACCTGACCACGGAGAAGAGTTGATCTCTGTGGGGTTTAGCATTATTACTGAAATCCTTCATGTTTTTAAGGACATCTCCTGCAGGCTGCAGAGCAGCACTGCCATGGCCACCAGACATGGGGGTTAACTTGCAGAGCTGGGCCAGGTCAGGGTTGCTGGCTCAGGCCAGGGCAGAGCTGCCAGGCCTGAGCAGTCCCAGAGCTGGCCCAGCTCCTGAGCTAACAAACCTGCCCAGCTCCCTGCTGGCAGTGCCCAGGGGCAGCTCCTGAGCTAACAAACCTGCCCAGCTCCCAGCTGGCAGTGCCCAGGGGCAGCTCCAGAGCTAACAAACCTGCCCAGCTCCCAGCTGGCAGTGCCTGGGGCAGCTCCAGAGCTAACAAACCTGCCCAGCTCCCGGCTGGCAGTGCCCAGGGGCAGCTCCAGAGCTAACAAACCTGCCCAGCTCCCGGCTGGCAGTGCCCAGGGGCAGCTCCAGAGCTAACAAACCTGCCCAGCTCCCAGCTGGCAGTGCCCAGGGGCAGCTCCAGAGCTGCCAGCAGCACCCAGGACCTGCTGAGGGAGATCCTCTGCATGAAATAACCCCTCTGAAACAAGGCTTCATTATGCCAGGAGCACACCATGAGGCAGAGGATCGAACATCAAAGGGCTGCAGTTTTTTAACAAAATAGTTGACAAACTATTAAGTTCTGCTCCTGTAAAGTCACCAAGTTAAAGCCATGAGCTTTCCTTTCACACCTGGGAATGAGCAGCTTATCACCAGCTAGGATCTGTTTCTAGGAACGTGCCAAATCCATCCACCAAGAGACTCCTATTTTCAATAATTCCCTTTTTACAGCTTTACAGTAAAACAGTGTTTGAGCCTGCTGATGGTAATCAGCTTCTCCTTTACAAATTCCTTTTATTTTGTTCAGAATCATTAAAGCTCATGAGTTAGTTATCTAAGGCCTCTTATTACAGCTTTACTTTTATCTGATTCCAGATACTGGTCAATGATACATTCATCTACTTTTAATCAAAGATTTATTTAAACCAAGCCATGTAAAAAGAGACCAAAACATGTTTTTAAAAGGTTTGGTTTTAATTTAATATGAGCTAATTTGAATAGTTTTCTAATGCAACAACTCTCATTGTCAGATGCTAAATATATGGAATTTAGAGGCAAAAAGACAGTAACTGCTTGAAGGAGTTCATGAGTGTAATTTACTTGACTGAAAAATCAAAAACCTGTTTTAATACCAGAACAAACAGAACTCCCAGGTTCTTCAATTAATTTACTTCATTGTCATTTCCATTTACACTTTTCTTCCTCTTTTTTTTTTTTCCTTTGAGAGAGGAAGGGGCACAGACATCCATTACTCAATGACACACATAATAGGAAAAGAGCAGCTCGTTGGGAATTACCCAGTGTTCCAGTAAATGGAATAAAGGAACAACAGGCTTGGGAAGTATTTTACTGTAAGTTAGTTTAACCTGTAACAGTTACACAGCCACATATACTTTGTATATTCCTCTGCTCAGGAAATCACCAAAACAATGTCAAATGTGCCCATTAAACCACCTTAATTTACTTTCTTTGAAACACACAAAATTAGTATAATTTACTGTGAATAATTTAAATAAGATTTTAGGCTGTATTTTTTGAGTTCATTAATTAATTCATAAGATATTACTTGAAATTCTAACCCAGCATAATCCCCAAACACCTTGGTCATACTAGAAAGACATTGTTTTCATCCACAAAGTAAAACAACCAATTTCATTTAGACCCCATCAGTTCTTTTAGAAGTCTATTCAGAAGTCTACAATCAGATTGAGTTTGGATGGAACAGGGTAATTTTTTTAGAGGAATTTGCTCGTTTATGCACAGTTGCTCAGATTTTGCAGCAAGTTCTTCTGGGGGTTAACTGGGGGTTAACTCCACTTCTGGAAGAATTTGATAAAAATAAAAGCAAGCAGTGGCAGAGAGGAGCTGCACTCAAGGGATTATAAAAGTTCAGCCACTGAAAGGGTCAAAGTGAGTAAAGTTAACGTAAAATAAGGAGAAATCGAACAAATCAGAAGCCAGTGGCACCCCAAAAACCAAATTCTGTTGTCTTGTTGGTTTTACAGGAGTGGAAAAGCAGCCTTTTTACAAAGTTGTGGGGAATGATGATCTCTTTAAGCAGGTACTCACTGATCTGAGGGGCTGGGAGGATCCGTGCGGCTCGAACCGGCCCGTGGCGCACCGAGAACAGCTCCTGGGCTTCCCCACTGATCTGCAAAGGGAAAAAATCAATGTATACCTCCAAATCTATATGTATTTAGTAGCTAAGAAAGTAGAGAGAAAGGCTTTGTAGGGAAGTGCATCGGTAAGGCTCTGCCTAAGCAACCACTGCCATTTCTGTAAATGGGAATAGATCTTAGAAGTTGTGAATTAATTGTTCATGACCACACAGGTTTTGGGAGAAGCAAGACTTGAAGCTGGCTAAAATTCACACAAATTTATCCCACATTTCACACGGTTCTAAAGAAAAATGCCAACTCACCAGAGATCAAGAGTGGCAAACACGGGTGGAAAAAGATGGGAGAATTTCATATATTGGTTCATTTCACACTCACCAGGTGTAAAAACCATGTTTAAAAATAGGTGGTCAAGCTACTTAAGCCTGTCACTGATAGCAATGTTGAAAAGATTAAACCAGAAGCAGTTAAGATGAATTTCCAGACTTCCTGCAATGGTCACTCAATGTATTTTCATAACTGCCTGGTAATGGATCCGATATGGAACGTCAAACTCCAGGAAAATGGCAAACGTTATGAAGCTCATTTCCAAATAACCAACAACTTAAAACAGATGTAATGAGCCCCAGAACACAGCCAAGGCTGGCATAGAGTTTTGCCAAACAAGCAGCTTACAATATCAGAAGAGAACATGATTTGGAATAAGGTTCCTAGGAATCAATAAACTATAAATTCAAGTGAACTTTTGGAAATGTCATTTTATGGTTGTTTCCATTCTTTCTGCACTTCAGCTCACACGTCCAAAAAGTTAAAATACTCCTACTGTTTGACCAGCAAATCCCAAGTACAGTACTCCAGGCTCTCAGCTTACATCCAGTCCTGCCTGGTTATTTATTATCACTGCTCCAGGTCATGGGGGAGAATGAAACCCACCCCGTGAAGCACAATTCTAAATAAAATTACTTTGAAAATACCATTTACTACAGAGCTAACCCACCATCCTGCACACAATATGGAGAACTAGTGCTTTTCCCTGTTAAGCCTGGAATTACACACAAGCTACACAAACGTGGGGAAGTAACATTCTAACCCATTTTAGTCCAGCAGTTTATCAATTAACATCACTGTTAATGACACCATCAGAATTATTCCTGATGAACACAACAGTTTTCTAACTGCAATCAAAATGAGAATTAATCCCTCGATCTACCCTGCTCTTATTTTATCAGGCAGATGTTCCAATCACAGCAGATTCTCCTCTCCCCTCTGCACACACAACTCCAGCTTTTACAAAACAAGTTTAATTCTCCCTCAGGAGCAGCTTCTTGACCAGATTCTATAAAAAATACAGGAATGCTGATCAAAAATCAACTTAGCAAAGGTCTGCTGATGGCTTTTAACTGATCATGAGCTTGGAGTGCAGTGTGGGAGGAAAAAAAGCCTCTGGATGAAAACATCTGTATCCAGAAAAAACAGCTTGGGAAAATGTAGAGCACAACTAAGCAGAAAATGAGGAAAATTAAAGAAGGACAGAGTAATAAAGAGATTTAAAAAATTAAGACAGCGGCACGTTTTCTGTCCATTGGAACACAGCAGCTCTATGAAAAGGGAAAGGAGGAAATGGAAAAGAAGGAAAATAGAAGGGTTTGGAACTATTATTATTGGCAATTAATGATTTTTTCCCCCAAATCATGAAAATGCTGTTTCACACGTGTGTGCACATCTCTGGCCATGAATGAAAACAAGAGGGAAAGTAACCAGCACAACAAGGGTATGGAAGGAGTGATTCCCATAAAATATCCCAGCCCAGCTCAGACACCTCCTGCTCCTTTCTGACTCTGCCAGCACATCAGCCCCAACTCCAATCTACTTCAAACAAAGTTCCAGTCCCCAAAGGAAGACTCACTGAGAGGGCCAAACCTTCTCAACTCAGGTTCTGCTCTTAAATATCCTGAACTCCAGGAGCATGTTTACTCAGCCTGGGGTGCCAAGACCTGGCAGAGCTTAAACTTGAGATTTGCAAAGAAAAGCCTAAAATGTCCAAATACAAATGAAGTTTGTTTGTACTGAAGCACTTAACATGGAAATCCCAGCCCAGCTCTTCTCATGCATATAATGCAGTAACTTTTGAATAATTAATATTCATTATTTAAAAGATAATTTATTATTTTACACCGGGGGAAAATGACAGAAAGGTTAAGTGGAGTAACAAAAGCCACAGGATCCAACAGTGACAAAGATGAGATTACAGGTATTTAGCCCCTGTTTTGAGATCACTGTAGGTTAACAGGTCCTTTGCTCAGTCCCTGTAGGACTCTAAATCATGGAATGGTTTGGGTTCAGCCTCTACAGCTCAAGTGCTGAGCACTTGCTGACTCCTGGGAGCTAAAAAGGAGCAAATTTTAAGATACACCCCCACTGGAGGCTTTGTAATGAAAATACAAGATGCCACCCAACACCAGCAGCTCGTTTGTAAAGAAGATTCAAATTCTCCAACAGGCACAAAATAAAGTTTCCAAAAAATCTGGATGTGACAGTACAACACGGATCACATTAAAACAGTAATATTTAATCTAGCATAGTTTAAAGTATAAAGTAACAGCTTTTTTAGAGGATTTAAGCTGTGTGTCCTTAACTGTTCTGTAGAGACAGGGACTCATAGAAGGCATTGCATGTTGTTGTCTGTCATGAATTAGTAAGAGCTTGGTTGTTCCTTGGTTTACTTGGCACTGAAAAATGCATTAGGGCTTCGAGTTCAAGATTTTCTCTGAATTCCAATTAACTTCTTTCAAATACCACCAGCAGCAGAAGCTTCTGCTATCTGCAGTCTTATAAAACCCAGAATGACCTGTGGTTAATGCTGATGCCCTTTATTTATCTATGGACAACATAAAACCCCACTGCTGAGGCCACACAGATCCAATCTGCCTGCAAGCACCTCCTTCAGGGGACAGAGATTGTGTGGCCTGATCTTCCTGCCACTCCAGCCCTTATCTCACTGCTCAGCCAGCCAATCTGCCTCGTGAATGGGACACTTATCCCACTAGGAACTCAAGTGGGACAAGGAATTGCACACCGAGGGGAGAGCGGCCAGCCTGGGTCAGATGTGGGCTGCCAACTCCCAGCCAAAAGCTCCACATCCCATTACCAGTCCCTCGAGCTCCACAGTCTCACATGCACAGACAAAATATAAATAGAGCTCATGAATTGAAAACAGAGCTCTAAATTCTTCAAAAAGCACCTGTGAGAAACGAGGCTGTGGCTGCCATTTTGGATTGGATCCAGCTAAGTAGCAAGTCCCCGTGGCAGCTCTCAGAGCTCTTAAAAGTTTTTCTTTCCCATTCCAAAAGCCAAGAATATTTCCAAACAGGTTTCAAGAATTGGATATTAAGCTGTAAAAGCAGCTTCAGGTACTCGTTGTAGGGAAGAGAGAATCCACAATGACAGCTCCAAGCTGGTCTGGTAGAACATCTCAGCTTTCCCAAAACATGGGATCAACCACAACCCCCAGACCTACAGGGAAGGCTGGAAGCAAAGGATTCAAACCCCGCAATGAAGTCTTCATTGCTCTCTTCCAATCAAAGGAGGAAGAATGAATCTCTCCTCCACTTAAGACATCCTGAGCTACTGCTTCAAACATGACAGCCCAGGAATCTGCAGCACTGGTGAATTTTTGATGACAGAGCTATATTGTTTGGAGCACACCAGTTTGCACCCATAAAAAAAAGCTGAACAAAGGAAGTTTTGTTCACACCAAGGATAACTAATAGTTTCCAACCAGAGAAAATGGTTTTCACATGGTGAAAAAAATTTAGGAAAAAAAAAAGCCAAACATACACCGAAGTGAAAGAAAATTGAGTTTGGAACTCAATGCTTGAACTACTGTGCAACTCTAGAAAAGGAACTGGGGAATGTATAAAAGGAAAAGGGAATGATCAGGAGGTTGTTTTTAAATATTCTGATGTATGCTTTAAACATGAAGATACCATGATATGATGTTATAATATGTTAATAAGCAATTGATAGATACCACCATCAAATATTGCTGCATATGGGTTAAAGACAACTTCCAGCCATGGTGCTGCTGAGAAAGCAAGGAAGTACTGAAAGCAAAGGGACAAATTTTATCACTTTAGTTTAGAAATTCACTCAGCTTTTCCAGTCAACCCAAATCTCTGTAATTATCTAGAGAGTGTAAGAATTTAATGCTGAAAGAATGTTACTCTAGTGACTGGATTGAGGATGAAGTTGCACGTAGTACTTTAAATTACGGCAGTGCTAATGGTATCGTAAGTTTAATAGAACCATATTTCTTGCACACTGGTGCATCTTCAAGTGTAAAAAACCCAAAGCCTCAGAAAATGATTTGCATAGGTGTTTTGCAAATCCTCAGACATTTTTCAGGGTCACTAGGTCAGGTCATTGCTCCATGTTTCCGAGTGGTACATGCAAGTGGTTCCCTCTAGAAAGAGGTTTGAACAGATGAAGGATTGCAGCTTGGGATGTGATAAGTTTCTTTTTTAATTGTAACAAGAACCACTAAATTAAGATGATTTTTCTACTTCTGAAACTCCCAGCCTCCAATGAAAAAAAAAAAAATAAAAGCAGCCAACGTGCATTCCCTGAACAGGAACATCTAGAACAGATACTTGGAAACCACATCAGGCACAATCCAGTTCCAATTGTCTCTGAAAGATGAAACTGCGAGCAAGGGGAAAACAAATTCCAAACAAAACACACAGCTCCGCTGCACCATTATCAAATAGGAACTGCTAGCCATATCCCCGGATCCCTCCCCACTCAGCCAGGCGTATTTTAAGCCCACTTTTAACCTTCCCACCCCCGTCTGAGAGCGGAGATCAAAGCAGAGCCCTTTGCACGGACACCTCGTGCACCACGGGCTGCGCTTCCAGCGCCGGGCTCCCCCGAACTCCAGCGCAGCCCTTTGAAGCCTCCCTGATGCTATCTCCCGTTTGGAAATCACACTGGTGCAGTCCAAGATCTTCCTCGGAGGAGATGTTGATGTGAAAGCACTCAGCCCGAGCACAGACAGCGCTGGGAAGGGCCGCGAGGTGTGGGCAAGGCCGTGTAACACCATTAGGGCGAGTGTGGGCTTAGGAGCTGTCATAAACACTTCATAATCACTCAGACACAAACCCCGCCGCCCGCGACACGTTATTAAGTGCTGAATAGAGGGCCAATTGTAGGAATAAAAAAGCACAATGCTACAGATAATAGCCTTCCTGAGGAGATTTGCACATAAATGTCAGATTGTTGCTTTTGCAGATTAAGCTGGAGAATGCGGGGTTGGGGTTTTGGGTTTTTTTTTCTTAGCTGGAATAACATTGCTTAATTACAAGCTAAATAGTCAGCGGGGCCAAGAAGAAAGGTTTGTGTAATAGCAAAGGACACAAAAAAGTGTTGCCAAATAAGCTCTTAAATATTAAGTCAATCACATAACTGCCAGGTTTTATTGTGCTCAGGCTAAGCAAGGGAAAAAATGCAAAGGAGAAACAACAATGTGAAAAAACCCCTCCAGTTTCTGTTCCCTCCAAATTGGTTGGATATACAAACCCTGCTCTGTAAAGATATTTAAAACTGATGTTAAAGATTATTATTCTGTGAAAATCTCTACTAACAGAGGAACCATTCCAAAGCTGAAGCTGGCCTGACACAAAGTGCCCAGGTCCAAGCTGCACCTCCCTGGCTGAGCTCTCAGAATTCCACACAAAACAAGGGCTGGCAGCGTGATGCAACATCTCCACAGCTGATGTTCTCAAGGTGGGTAGTAAAATATTGCCACATTTGGCATTTTCTCCATTTCACTGCACTTCCCCTCAACTCATACTTCTGCAAAACTTGAACAACACTAAGAGAAGCTGTTCTGCAATTTCATTTTTGTTGTTTTTCCTGAAATAGCAAATGCTATCAAAATCTAGGAATTATGAAGAAGTGAAATACATTGGGAGAAAAAAAAGCGCCTCGTTGTATGGCCCTACCAAAAAGAAGGCAAAATCAGGTGGCCTGATTTTGACCAAATTCCATGGCCGAACCTGTGGCTCATTCAGACACAAAGAGGAGGAGGGGGGAAAGAAAAGAAAAGACAAAAAAGAAAGAAAAAGGAAAAAATCCATCCATGGCAACACATCTCCTTTTTTTTTTTTTCCGAAAACACGCGTTCATTTGGATAAGAACATTTCAGCTGGATAAAATAGGGTGTTTTGTAAATATTCTTGAGCACAAGCCGACGTGATACCCAGGGTATCTTAATTAATTAATTAATTAATGAGGGTGTGCTGCCGCTCTTAGCTCGGTGTCCCAGCGCCACCGTGTGTGCACTTTGTGTAACACACCGCGAGAGAAAATTCACTGTATTTTAGCTGAAATGTTCCCAAGTTTCAGCTAAAGTTCCTAAATTTTAGTAAACAGTTACAAAATACTGAAATTTAGCGAAGTATATTAGGTCTCGCTCCATTTCTGTTAAACATTCCTTCACATGCAAAAGCTAACCAGCTTTTTTATTTCCTCATTCCAGCTAATGAGATGCAATCAGGAAGATAAGATGCAAGAGGGGGAAAAGCTCTACCACACCCATAAAACTCAATTTTAACTGAAATACTGAAAATAATTAACATTATTTTCTAAGCTACTGGTATATAAACACATGTCCTACATAGCTAACCAAAACGTTGTAAAATGTACACATTTCTTGAAAAAAGAGTATTTTACAAAGAGAAAGAACTCCATCCTCTCTGCTCTGTTCTGAAGGACAAGGTGTTGGGAGCAATGTTGCTTTTTTTAAGTTCAGAATTTTATGACCTACTGTATTCAACTTCATTCTCTGATTTCAAGAAATTTGGGGGAAATTCCCCAAATGAAGACCATGTGCCCATAAACCACTCTGCAACACAAACCAGGGGGTGGGGATGACAGCATCAAATCAAACCCATATGCACACAGAGCCCTTCATAAAATTAAAATTGCAAATCATGTCCATGACAAACATGTGATTGTAAAATACTATTAATACTGTCATACTTGAATTCCTGGGACAAACAAATCCTGTTGGTGTTTTTCCACCCTTTTTCCTTTCTGTTAAAAAACAAAATCTGTCTTTTTTTTGGGCTACAAACTACTCCAGAATGGCAAACACTGCTCCCAGTTTGAGTCTGGAAATGTACTTAGCAGGAATAATGTGTAAAAGGCCCTCAAAAATCTGAAGTTACATGAATTCAAGTGTTTGAGTTATGCTCAGGACTATCTGAAGATAAGCACATTACACACAATCCATATGACATTGATGGGAAGTGTTGGCTCTTTCCACTCCAGCGGGAGAAATGAAAGGTAAAATATTTAAGTTATAACCCAACATCGACCAGAAGGAGGAGAAGGAAGGAGGGAGGTGAGCTCTGTACTCACAGGTATGCTCCACACTTGCATCCCATCACTGTAGCCAATCATCAGCAGCAACGGGGGCTCATTCCCAGTGCTGTGGATTTCATGGAATTCCATATTCCTGGATGTATCTGAATTGGGGTTCAAGAGCAAAGCCATTATTAGAGGTCAGGATCAAGCCCAGCTGCTCTCAGCAACACTAGATGGTGTTTCCTCAATTATCAGAACTAAAAGCAACCAAAGTGCTTTACATTTTTATGCTGGCCCAACACTGAAATATATTCTTTCATGCAAACATCATTGTTAAAGTTTCACAAAGAGAAAGCTTTAAAATTTAAAATGATGGAGGAAAATTTCCTGGATAACAACATGGTCTAAGAGAAAAGGGTGATTGATTCCCCATTCAGACCTGAGCTCTTCCACCTGTTTATCCCTGGTCCCTTTTTTTTGAAGGAAGGTTAGGGATGGAGTGAGAGAGAACCTAAATCAGGGTTATTAGAACTAGAATTACCTATAATCTGTACATGGCTTTATGGCCATCTTTAGGCCAGTTAAGGTTCGTTTGCCTGTGGGTTTGTTTTCCTTTTGTTTTAAAAAAAAACTCTCAGGCATTCCCTTTCAGGTTCATAAAACAAAACTCTTTAGAATATTCTTCAGAATCCTGCATGTTGTGTTTAAATTTCTTTTATGCAGCCTGTTCTGACTGAGCCTGGACACATCCTCTTTCATCACCCCAAATAAATCTTCTCTGTCTCTGATGCTTCCACGCTTTCAGTGAGCTTTGTTCAGTCTCTCATGGTTCAGAATGTCATTTAAGAGGAGTTTTACTCAAGAAAACCACAATGTTTATGATTTTTATATTACAGAGGAAGCTGACTGGAATTATTGCACATGGACCCAAAACTCACATGAAAAAGTGAGAGACAATGAAGCCATACCATTTAAATCTGCATTTTCAAATCTGACCCAGACGATTTTCTCCTTTTCTTCTGGTGGGGTTCCACTGTAGGCCTGGACAAAAAGCAAAAGGGTTGAAATAAGGAAGTTTAACACAGTTTTTTCTCCCCCTGTAAGAAGGAATTTAATTAAAAACCACAAACATGATTCATGGATCTTATTGTCACCAGTATTCATACACCATAACCATGCTGAAATCACTCACTGATGCAGGAATGACAAAATATTTGTAATAATAAATCCTCTGGGGCAGGTAAGAAATGCCACGTGACTTAGAGTGAGTTAATAAAATTAAACACAGTGGCTCCTACAATCTTTCACTTTAGCAGTGTTGGAGGTTCTCACACGAGGTGTTTTATCATTAAAATTCTCTTTAATTCACTTAAAAGCTTTGCAAGCCAGACTGAGGAAAGAAAGAGACCTTTGCTACACAGCTTGTATTACTGACACCTTTCAGTTCTGTTTGTGACAACTTTAATACAGCCTTTTAATAGAGAATAAACTGCAATTCCAGGAGAACAGATCCACGTTTCAGCCCTGTGTTCTACAGATTCCCATAAAAAGATGAGATACAAAAAGAAATTGTGGAGTGAGACTTGCAGAGTTTCCAAACTGGAGGTTTTACAGTCCTCAGGAGAAGCTGTGGTAGCAGGAACGTGAGCTGCAGCAGAAATACCATCACTGCCAAATGAATTATAACAAAATACTGAGCACTATTTGGGATTAAATATGAACAGATCTTGTATAATCACTTTATACATGCCAGAAAAGCAATAACACCAACTAAAAATACAAATGTGAAAAATAAGTGTGGGGTTTACTTTTCAAAACAAATCACATTCCACGCTTCCAAGGCAAACTGATTTGTAAAATAAAACACAGACTGGATCCTTTAAGCAGAGAGGGGGAATGGGAGGCTGTGGAATGCAGCAATCTCTTAATTGAAACTTTAAATATGTTTAATTCTAACCCTGAGCCCAAAATGCATTTCACAAACTGGTATTAGTGAGGGCATTGTTTTTATATTATTATGGAATAAATGCATTGGGAATTCCCAAGCAGAAATTAATGAGGAAACAAGACACTAAGTAACCAGGATAATCCTTAGAATCAGAACTAAGATCATTTCC
This sequence comes from Pachycephala philippinensis, assembly GCA_013397055.1. Classification (NCBI taxonomy): domain Eukaryota; kingdom Metazoa; phylum Chordata; class Aves; order Passeriformes; genus Pachycephala; species Pachycephala philippinensis. Next base: position 558,402 of record VWZT01014336.1, read on the forward strand.
TGAAGGTACAATCAGCTGCAGTGCTCCTCCACTATGGACTACAGTTTTCCCAAAGAGTAAAACAAAATTAGTTCCCTTCTGCTACTGGGAGGCCCATGGGCAACCAGGAAGGGACCATTCCAGTGGCATAGTTATTATATAAAAGTATATAAAATATATACATATATATATATTTAAATAATAAATTTACAAAGCAGAGTGAGGATTCCTGACACTGCTTTGTGCACTGAAAAAAGCAGTTTTAAAGATCCACGCCCTACCTGTGGCACAACATCTTGGAGGAAGGTGACGACACTTTCCATGTACGACTGTTCCCTGGAAAACAGAAGGAGAATTTCAGCCAAAGAAGTTCAGAAATGGTCATGAATACATTAAATTAGAGAGATCAGCAAAAGGAAACATGGGCAACCTTTAGCACATAGGAAAATACTAACTATGCAATGCAGGCACTTAATTTACTGCCAAATTCTGATAATATAAATTGTGGCCTATAAGTAATGACAGGACTAAGTAAAAGTAATAGAAGTCTGTAAAAAAGCAAAGTGATACCTGCTGATGGAATAACTGCTTGGGGGGAAAGTATAAAACCTAAATTCAAGGAATAAGCCACGTTCTCCACATCAGAGGGGCCTGGAGTGGTACAGGGATTTGGAAATGATTCCTCAGTATTTCTTCTACTTGATTTGGCTCTTACAACATGAAAATGAGGATTTAAACAATGAGTGGAGCTCTCGTGGTGGGACAAGCAAACTTCCAGAGCTCCTGTGTGTGGTGGACAATGCTGGAGTACATGGCAGTGCTCAGGGGCAGGGGATGGAACAAAACCCTCCCTAAGAATAGCAAGGAGAGGTATTTCCAGATAAGATTGTGTAGCTTGGGAAGCTTATTCCTTCTTGGAAGTTCATTAGCAGCATCGACTGAGGCTAGTTCATAGTGCAAGGTACATTTGTTGGGGCAGATTTAAACTAATGCTTTGAGTAGCTTACACGGGTGGTGAGTCCCTTGTGTAACTGCTGAGTAACCACAGCGTGGGCTGGGTGCAGCACACAGATGGTGCTGAAACCATGCAGAAAGTTGGTGCTTTGTGTGGTGAGGAGCACTGAGACACGCTGGCAACAGGAGCTACCTTCAGAGAGTCTGAGATTATTTAAGAAAACCCTTTAGGTTTTCTTTAGGCAACAGCTTTGGCAGCTCTGAAATTAACTTTCATGCTGTCGTAATTTTTCCTGTGCTAACTCAAGATTTCTCACAGCAACAAAGGAGAACTGTAAGTTAGGAACTCTGAATGCCCAAATGTACTTTTTTTCTGGAGCTGTGCAAGATTGTTTTAATAAAACCAGGAGTGTTTAGCACTGAAAAATGAAGCACTCTGGAGAATTTAGCACTACACACAACTATACAGAAGATACTTGAACCCAAATGATGCAACACCTCTTTGAAAACAGAGATGAATCTAAAACATAAAGTTTTACATTCCAGAAAGCCTCTTCCAGCCCATGACCAAACCAGACTGTGCTCAGCAATCCCAGGATTTCTGCATCCCACCTTGTCCCACTCAGCTTTAGGCTGAGGCCTTACAAACAAGCTGTGGTTTCTTCTGTGCTGATTCTTCTCAGATTTATGTAGGTCACCCACACTGCCCTTGCACACCTTTATTAAAATGCCTGGCCATAGGTAGAGTATTAAATACAGAGTCTGAAGCTGTCCTGGGAATGCCAAGCAGCCAGAGTCACGCTGCCTTCATGGTTCTGCTCATGGAATGCACTTCTTTCCCCTCTCCCCAAGCACATCTTGAACCCAAGTTGATGTCAGGGAGGTGTTTTACTCAGAGTCTGTGCTCTAAATCTCTCCTGAAGCTGAAAAACTTCCAGGGAGATGTCTTTAAAGTGGTTAAAAACAACATTACCCACAAAAAGGCCCAATCTTCCTTTAATAATGATGTAGAAACTTAACATGAGCAGCAGAATGCTGCTGAGTGCTCAGCACACACAGATCCAGCAAAAAATGAGTGACATTTTTGAGGAACAAACAGGTACCTCAAGAACAAGACACCATATTTTTTAAAAAAACAAGACAATCATCTTCTTACAGTGTTTTTCTAGTATAATATTTTTAAGCATATTTTGAAGAAAAGGTCGTTACAGAGAGAAATGCATTTGTTGAGGAATTCTGCCACATTAAAAAAATGGCTGCAAGAGAAACCTCTAACACAACTTTTTGTGCTACAACAATCAGTTTCTTGTGCTTTTCAATAAAAATACAGTGAATCTTGTTCCTGGAAATACAGACTTAATCTCCAAGGGCACTGAAGATGGACATTTCCATACGGTGCCCTTTTGTACCAGCATCAGCATCCCAAGCAAGAAAGAAAAACTGCTACAAAATTCCTTTAACAGACAGAGAAAAGACCATAAATCTTCCAGGCTGTCTTACAGCCAAAAAACTCCTTTGCCATGAAAGTATTCCCATGTAAATACAGTGAAAATGAGGATACCCAAGCACAAAAATTGTCTGTCAGGTGCTCTGGCCAAAAGGATGGAGCTTCTTCCTTTTTTCTTGGTTTTGTTCTTTTAAGTTAAAAAAAAAAAAAAAAATTCACAATTCTCCTTCCTGAAGGATTTTAATGACAAGTTTTGTATGTTTTAACATACCCACTCCTGGGACAAGGTGTTATTAAACAGAGCAACAAGAAAGGAACACGTGTGGCACATCCCTCTGGCCTAAGGAAGAGGCTGGCATCACTTTTCTACACTGCAATGTTTGTACAGCAAAATGGTGCAAACAACAACAAAACTTTGCACCATATTAGCATTTAAATATACAACTTTGGTTTATAAGTGCAAAGCATCCCACTTAGGGAGCCACTTTGCACCCAGGAGACAGAAGTACCACGTGTGTTCACTTTATTGGACAACAACGCTCAACGCAACAAAACTGCAGTGTCAACACAAGCTGGTTTTGGGGGGAAAAAAACCAAACCAGCTCAGGCTGGGCTCTTCTACAAGAAAATCAAACCCATTTCAGTAAGGGCTGTTCTTCTAGAAGGTTCTTACGTGGCAGCTTGTGGGCGAACCACCACTCCTCCAGTGCAGCGACTGGGGCGGCGCGGGGACTCTGTGGCCATCGTTCCTGGGCACACACCTGCAACCAACACAGCCACTTTTAATAAAACTTCCAGGGAATTATTTATTACATTACTTCTTGATGTATTCTTCAAGGTGGTAAGAGAGAAACTTCACTTACACAGACCTGTAGGCCGCTTTACAGCACTTTTTTTAATAAGGAAAAGAAAATCATGCAACAAACTGGCAACTTCAATCACTACAGCTCCTGGAATGTTTGTGAGAACAAACAAACAACCACAGAGCTGCATGATAAAGTGGGAAATTATCTCAAACTGTACTAGGTGATCTTTAAGGAGCCCTCCAACCCAAACCATTCTGTGATTCCAAGATTAAAGATAGTGGTACAGGTACATGGTTGTTATCACCATTACATAAACCCACTATTTACTAATGGGCTGCTGTCTTGAAAAATAATTATATAAAAATAGCGTGCAATCACAATTGCAGCGTGCTGTACTCTTGAAAATACGGGTTACATTGCAGCTCACACATTCTACTGCTTGATGTCAGCTTTTTGTGCCATCCTCAAGCTTTCCTTCACACTTCTGTTCTCCAGGGGAAAATTCTGTGCAACATTCCTAAAGGCATAAAGCACTCGAAGAACACCACAAACCCCAGCCAGCTCTTCAGGGAACCCCTCAGCTACTCTGCTGTGTCCCCCCCAACCCAAAGCTGTACATAAAGTAAAAGAAAATGCCAAATCCCTGAAGTGGTATCGGTTATCAGCATCATTTCACAGCAGGGCAGAGTTTGCCAGGGCCAACTCATTAAAGGAGGCAGGATAACCACTCAGAAACTAGTAGCAAAATAATAATTAATAACAAAGCGTTCAGCAACACAACAGCAGCCTGACACACACGCCGAGGAACCTTGAAAGCCGAAATGTCACGGAAAGGATGAAATCACCCCACGGACATCTGCGCCTGCCGTGCCCTGAGCGCCAACACCTTGTGACACCCCACCCTGAGGGGAAGGGAGCACCGGAACAGATTTTAGCTCCTGCTCTGGGCCTCGGCACAGCCGCGCCTCAGCTCGGGGCACCTGCGGAGCGGCC
>VWZT01014337.1:5598-26017 GCA_013397055.1 Pachycephala philippinensis
GGGAGGCGAGGGGAGATCCCCGGCTCTGGGTTCGGCGACGGCTGTCGGGACATCCCGAAACTCCCAGAGCCCGCGGAGTGGGTGACACTGCGGTGTCCGCCGGGCTGGCAGTGACCCACAGGCATGCAGGATCCGGCATTCATACAATATCCTGAGCTGGAAGGGACCCACAAGTACCCTGGTGTCCAGCTCCTGGCCCTGCACAGACACCCCAACAATCCCACCCTGTGCATCCCTGAGAGCTTTGTTCAAACGCTCCTGGAGCTCTGGCAGCCTTGGGGCCGTCTTTGGGAGCCTGGTCAATGCCCAACCACCCTCTAGGGGAAGAGCCTTTTCCTAATATCCAACCTAAACCTTCCCTGACACAGCTGCAGCCGTTCCTCACTGGGCATCTGCCTGACAGCCACTCTGCCACCAGCATAATATCAGGCCAAGGCCAGGCTGCTCTGTTGTGATGAAATGTCCATCGTTGGGACCACACTTCCTCTTTCTGTTCTTTTACGTTCAAAAACTATTTGCTGGCACTGTACCGGAGTTCCTGTGCAGTAAGTGGTGTCAGTACCCACTAAGTGTCAATTCTCAGCCTGTTCTGGGGCCAAAGAAAGCAACTACACCACATAGGCTAGTTCTCAGCCATTTAGTGAGTGCTGGTCTTTTCAGTCTGGTTGTACACTTCCAAAGGGGAATTTTTGATCTTCTTCTCTCTTGTTAATTTGGGAACTGTCCAGGAGGAATTTTCTCCATTACCAAGTTTTGCCTGATATTTGGCTTTACTTTCTTTTTCATTATTCAAGCTGTTGCATAACAAAGTCTGAGCATCCATCTATGTGTTTTAAAAGATGTGATAAAAAGGAGAATCAGTAGTGGAGGGTGCTTTTATAGAAATAGGTTTTAGGTGATGAGCAGCAGGTAACCTGTGGATAGCACTTGGTCTAAGAGCAAGAGAAGAGGAACTGCCCTGAGGCCAAGTCATGGTGCAAATCTTTTTGGAGAGGGGAGGCCACATACAACTTGAACATCCATATAGAGCAGAGGGACTTGGCATCCCTTATGGACTTGTCAAACCATGGAGTGAGCTGGAGGGAATGCTCAGCAAATGAATTTGGGGATGCCTTGGAGATTCTATTAATGATCTATTCTTTACATACCCCTCAAAGTCCCGCCATACTGGGCATGTAGCCATGCCCAGATGCTTCTGTGACTTACGGAGAACTGCACTTGCAGCATGTCAGGGTGCTGAGCTCCTGGAAGAAGGTAAGAATTATTTTGTAGTGATCTGGGAACGTGCTGTCACAGAGGTTGCTTTGCAAAGCTCAAGGGAAAGAAGCAGAGAATGAGTAAATCCAGCTGCACAGGCTGCATTTAATGATGCAGAACCTCTTTTCCATGCTCCTGTAACCACATCTGTTCCATCCTTCCACAGCGCAGTCAGCATCTGGAACCTGTCCTCAAAAGCAAAGCTACTCCCTCAAACTTGTGAGTTTTGATCTGTTTGGGTAAGAAATAGTGCATAGAGTACTGTGTCCCAACCTGTTTGGCTGAGAGTGTCTGGGGAATTTGGAGAGAGTGGTCAGAGAGGCCCCTGCTAGGGGGATGGACATAACCTCCTGAGGGTGTTGTGCTGGGATTTCAGTACCAGTTGGCTTTTCTGCTAAAGGTGTGAAGAAAATGGATATGAGGATTACAAAACCCTGAAGCCTTAATCACAGAAGGTTGCTGCTTTGATCGACCAGGCTCAGGAACCTGAAGAGCTGAACTTGGTGCTGTGAGGTGGAGAACTTGATTCAGGAATGTCAGACCAACTTTTCTCCTCTCTGGCAGGTGTGCACACACCCTGCTGAAGTCTGGGGAAACTGGAGAGTTTGGAATTTGGTGCTATGCTGAAGGCTGTGTGAGAGCCAGGATGGAGACACTGTGTAAAGCCAGAGCACACTTTGAAATCGAATAGGAATTATAGTTGGAGTTCTGAGCCAACTTTCCAGGCACTTGTCAATACTTTGGGTTCTTCAGAAATGTGTTATTTCCAGTAACAGCTGTTCTGTGGTGGAAATTCAGTTGATCGATTTTCAGTAGCTCACAAACCAGAGCTGAAAGACTGTTTCCTTGTCTGCTGTGGCTCTTGGGGGTTGCTGGTCTGTAGGAGGGCCCATGCTGACTGATGGCTCTGTGGGGCTCTTGCAGGCACTCAGATAATCCCTCTGCCTTTTGTCAGAGGAGACACATAAGAGGATGGAGAGGGAATACAGTGTTGATGAGAAAAATCTGCTAAGTGCCACAAAACTAGAACCAGTAGGTGGGAAACTGTAATCACTTCTGTAGGCAACACTCCCAACCTCTGTTTTGCACCTTTTGGCTGCATGGTGGTCTGCTGAGCGCTGTGGAGTGTGATATGACACATGAGAGCATTTTGGCTCTGGGGTTTGATGGCCCACATGGGCTCAGAGGCAAGATGCAGAGTGAAATACCCTCTCGGACATGGTCTGTGTTGTCTGGAGCCTGCTGTTCCTCCAGCTACCTTTGATACCAGTTTTGTATCAAACCAGGCAGAGTATAAAACTGCTGCTTTCTCCCATGCATGATAGCTGCTGTCCTGAGTTAGTGTTGAATAGATGTGGGTGTGTAGGCAAACACAGACATACCAAGTGTAAACTATGTGCAGTTGAGGTCACTCGGTGACAGCAGTATCTCAAATGTTACACAGACAGACCTTCTTGTCTCACTTTCTGACAGCTAGAATAAATGTTACAGCTCTCTGTTGAGACTTGCCTGTTCGTAGAAATACCCTCATCCCTGCTGTGGCTGAGAAGGTCACCCCTGGCTCCCTTTAACGTAACAGCTGTGGGACCAGAGCTCTCTCCATGCTGCGCCTGGGCTGCACTGCCTGGCTGTTGTTAACCCTCAGACAGCTGTAAATGGGCTGCTGGAAAGGCCCAACATGAGATGGCCCCTCTCCTGTTCTGTGCTGTTGCTCAGAGTTTATGTGGTTGTTAGGGGCAGCACTAAATAGGGAACCAAGACACCTGAGCTCTGTTCTCAGCTCTGTTAGTTGATCTTTGCTTTCTTTAAAATAAGTAGTGAAGGTCTTACAGCAATCTTACCCAAGCTTCCCTTTCCAGCAGGATGTGTGTGGCTGATGTAATGCTCCTCCTTCCTGTTCCCTTTAGGATGCCAAAGATGGGAGGATCTACAATGAACAGAATTTCTTCCAGCGAGCTGCCAAGGCAGGCACAGGTTGGTGCTTCTTGGGAGGGCAAGGATTAAGGATAACTGGCATTCCTCTCTCATCTGTTATGCGAATCTCTTGGAAGGCCAGCCTAGGATAAATTAATCCCCTGCTCGGTTGGTGCCAGAGTGCTGAGGAGTGTGGTCAATGCCAGCAGTGTGTGTGCTGTAGGACAGTGCAGTATGAGCACAGCTTTCTTGTGCTCCTCACTCAGTCTTGGTGTGTCTGGGAGCTGTCCAGCCCTGCAGCCTGACTCACCTTGGCTCACTCTCCTGTGCCTCTTCCATGGGTGGTTCTGTCAGCTGCTCTCTGGTATCAACTCCATTGATCCCAAAACCTGAGCAAGAACAAAGCTGCCCAGAGAATGTGGGTGGGGGGATGGAGGAATTTATGTCAAATCTACACTTCTAGGAGCTAGAACTTTAAAAATCTGCTTGTCCATCCCCCTCTCTCTCCCCCCTCTCCTTGTTTTCCCTAGCCCTGTACCAGTCCCATGCCTTAGCCTGCTCTGGTATTCCCAGAATCTTCCCTGTTCCATTCTTGCTCTACAGTGCTGTATGCATTGACATGCCAGTACTCCCCCACATCAGACTGGAATTCTGGGGACAGAGTCAGGATGAGAGGCTTCCCACTGTCAGCTGTCCAGCGCAGAGCAGACCTTCAGAGGAGGAGCATCCCTAACTCCTTCCTCCTGGAGCTCCTCAGCAGCATCTGCTGCACTGTCCTCTTCTCTCCCCTTGTAGTGGAGAAGTGGAAGAAGTGGCATTCCGTGCCGCTGCTGGGCATCCCCAATTGCGTTGGCTTTGGACTGCATGCAGACAGCTACAGGTGAGGTGACCGAGCTCTTGGGCTGCCTGAGCATCTCTGGCTTTCCTTCTCCTCCGCTTGCTGTGTGCTTTTGTCTGGTTCCCCTGAGCTCCTGACCTTAGGCACTGCTGCTATAATTTATTAAACGCTTTGCCTGTCATTACTTTGTTTACTTCAGTCCTTGTGTTGCTGGTGAAGTTACTGCTTTTGCTGCTGCTGCCCCTCAGGCCAGGGGACACCTTATTCTGGTCCTTGGCACTTAACAGAAAGGGGAGATTCAGGCTATGTGTCTGCAGCACATGATGAGCACATCTGTCTCCTTTATTAGAAGTTTTCTCATATTAAAAGTCAAGCAAGTGTTTGCCCAGGTCAACTTGGAGTTGAAGTGAGGTCCAATGGATCACTTGACAGGTGTCTGTTGCAGGGTCTCCAAACCAGGTAGGTACTGCCATGTGCAAAGGCCTTTTCTCCTGCAGGTTTTTGGTGTTCTCTGACTTGGGGCGATCTCTTCAGTCGGTCCTGAGCGATGGCCTGCATCTGCTGAGGGAGAAGGCAGCTTTTCAGATTGCAGTTCGTGTGGTATGTGGAGAACCAATCCTTCCTGAGAGACTTTTTCAGAAAAGACTTCTAACTTCCTTCTGGATCTTCCAGAGGTGTTTTAAAGCTCCTCCAGGGCTTTAGGTGGGGTCTCTAAGTAGCATCTTTCAAGCCTCCTGTAAACTTCAGCAGCATCTTTTGAGCACTGTGTCACCTTGAAGGAATTTGGGATAAGAAGAATGAGAAAAACCTGACCTTTGAACTTGAAGGCTGTGAGACGTGGTGTTTTTAGTGCTCCTCCGTATGGCTGCAGGGAGCTGGGAAAGGTCCAGCTCAGTGATAGCCAGGGTGCTGCAGGAGCCTTCTTGGGTCTGATATGCTCCCCCTGTTTATTCCCAGCTAGACTGCCTGGAGTACATTCATGAGAATGAGTATGTGCATGGGGACATCACTGCTGAGAACATCTATTTGAACCCATCAGACCTCACACAGGTAGGGAGCAGGAGCAGTGCTGCCAGGAAAGGGCACTGGAGGTGGGATTGTGACATGGGATAAGGTAGTCCCCAGTCCCTGCCTTGGGCAGGGCAGCAGAGCAGGCTGGGCAGTGCTCAAGCAGGGGCTGTGGGGCAGCACTGGGGGCTGCACTGCACTCGGTGGGTACTCTGTGCTGCCCTGCAGGTGACCCTCGCTGGCTATGGCTTCGCGTTCCGGTACTGCCCCGGGGGGAAGCACGTGGCTCGGCGCGAGGGCAGCAGGACCCCTCATGAGGGCACGGTGGAGTTCATCAGCCTGGACAGTCACAAGGGCGCAGGTGGGTCTGGCTTTGTGGCACGTGCTGGAGCTGCTCCTGTGGCGCTGCTCCCTGGAGCTGGGGCTCCCCACTGGTGTTGCTGGTACTGCTGCTTTCCAGGCATTCACGTGCACCAGGAACCGGCGTCCTATTTGGGCTGTTCACTCCTGCCTCCTGATGGCTGCTGTGTCGGGACTTGCCAGGTCACTCAGTGACTGCAGCAGGGATGTTCCTGCTCCATCTGGAGCCTTGGCTGCTGCAGGCATGTGGGGAATAGAAAACAGGGCCCTTTGTGCTGGCTTAGCAGGGATCTGTTTCAAGCCAGACTGGATCCCTGCCCAAAACAGACTTGCAGCAGGCTCTGCTCTGACCTTGAAGCAATGAGAGCTGGAAAGGCATTTAAATCATAGAATCACTTTGGTTGGAAAAGACCTTTCAATGTCATTGAGTCCAGCTGTAAACCCAGCACTGCCAAGGTCACCACTAACCCAAGTTCCCAAGTGCCACATCTACATGACTTTTAAATCCCTCCAGGAATAGGGACTCCACACTACCCTGGGCAGCCTGTGCCAAATTCCATCCTTCTCCTGGTTGGGATGTAACTGCTCTTTCACAGCGTTCAGGAAATCTTCCTCCAGAGGCTGGGAGGTGATTTCTGAACTATGTGTTAGCAGGCCCCCAGGAGTATTGATATCCCAGAGCACCTCCTCATGAAGCTCTTGGATTTCTTTACTTCTGCCCCTTCATGAGTGACATGTGAATGTCTCATGCTTCCCATCAGGACCATCTCGACGGAGTGACTTGGAATCTCTGGGCTACTGTCTTCTGAAATGTCTCTGTGGCATTTTGCCTTGGTCTGATGAGCTGGACAAAGTAGGAGCTGTGACGGAACAGAAAGAAAGGTAGGAGAAATCATCTACTCTTTCGGGAAACGCTCAGCAGAAAGCAGCGAGGGGGGTTTGTGACTGAAATCCCCCAGTCACGATACACTGTTGGGATGCGGTAAATCCTGGGGCTGAGCCTGGTCCCAGGGTGTTTGGTGAACCCCAAGTTCTGCGTCATCCAGAACACAGCCATCTGAATTCAGCGTTTTGGGGATTTTTTTTGTCCCTGTTGTCAAAGCCAGGTGCTCAGGTGCCTGCTCCGTTGCTTCTCACCTGACAGGACTCTGTGCTGACTATTCCAGGTACAGAAAGGATGTGAGATGCCTTCTCCGACTGTGCTTCAGGCAGCGATCCATTCCAGGTATGGGCTTGCTCTCAGTGGCAGTGGGACTCAGGGATGGAGGGCTGACTGTACATGAAGCCAGAACTTTCTCTGTGCTGGGCTACTGGTCCAGCATGGCTTCCAATTGTGATGGTGCCCGAGCATTGCATTAGCTGTCTGGCAAGCTGGGAACAAATCCCTTGTTTTCTGTACAGAACGAGGGCTGCTTCCCATGATCTGCTTTCATGAACCTTGCTGAGGGGACAGGGGTACGGGTGGGTTTAGAAATGCAGTATCTGGGGCTGGATGTCATTTCCCCATCCCATTTTGTTGCCCAGAGAAGCTGTGGCTGCCCCATGCCTGAAAAGTGCTCAAGGCCAGGGTGGACAGGGCTTGGAGCAACCTGAGATAGTGGAAGATGTCCCTGCTCATGGCAGGGGGTGGAAGGAGGTGGACTTCAAGGTCCCTTCCAACCCAAAACAGCTGGTGATTCTATTTTATTCTGTAATTCCATGATTCTGTCTTTAACCTTTGTGTTAGCCTTGGTTTGGTTTTCCTCTCTGTGCAGCTGCCTGGGGGGTGGGTGAGCTGGCTGCAGGACAAGCAGCCTGAAATGGCCATTTGGCAGCTGGAGTTTCTGTGCTGCTCCAGTGTGAGTCTCTTTCTTTGCAGATGCCCTGGAGAGCTACCTGGAGCAGGTGATGGCACTGGAGTACGAGGAGAAGCCTGACTACACAGCCCTGCGGCAGCTCTTTGGGAAGCCACTGGAAAAGATGAAAGCTTCAGCTTATGACTCCGTGGATGTCCGAGTGGTGCCCTAGGTGAGTACTGGGACCTGCTGCGTGTGCCCTGTGCTGCCACAGGCAGGTGAGGACAGAGCAGGCTGGGCTGTGACATCTCTCTGGGTGAGACCAACCTGCTCCTCCTGATATGTCATTCCCTATTGAAACCAGTCCAGTGCTACACAAAGCCAGGCTATGTTTCCTCAAGTTTTTCTGGAAATACTTGCCCGTGAAGGAATACGACAAGGGTTAATAAAGCAAAGGCTGAAGGGGCTGCAGGGCTGGGGAGGCAATCACAAAATGCAAACTTCATGCCATCTGGTAATTTTTTCTTTTTTTAAATCTGAAGCTCTGGGCTGTACTTTTTGCTTTTCTCTCTCAGAAAGCAGCCTGTAGTTCTGGTTTTAGTGCCTCAGCCCTGAGGCAGTGGTGGCTCTCAAGCCCAGGTGCTATTTTAGCCATGAGGCACCTCCAAGAGTGAGGTTTGATACAGAGCCAGATCTGGTTTTAGTGCAGGGCTGCATCAGCCAAGGCTCTGCATCCAGCAGCAGGAACACAGCGCCAGCTCTTCACCTAATTTCCTCTTCCTGGGAAGGAATTAAACTGATTCATCTTCATCCTCTCTGCTTTTATTTTTTCAGATCAAGAAAACTTGCAGAGGAAGAGTTCAGAGCTTTCTGCAGTGAGGTCTTTCCCAGATATATTTTAACTTTTACCAGTTTTAGAATGAGAGAGGTTTTTATACGCATTTTCTTCCCATGATAATGTGACCCAGTGCTGAAGTTTGAGCTGCTGCTGTACCAAGTTAATCTGAAGACACTCCTGCATGGCAAGTCAGGGGAAGCAGAAGCTGGCGAACTGCAGTGGAGCCACTGTGAGCTGGGAAACTAAATCAGGGATTTTCTCATTTGAACGAGAGTGGCAGTACATGGTTTTGTAATAAACTTTGTGGACAAGTACCCAAGGCTGCTGTTGGTTATTTGGCACATTCAAGGCCTTTCTGGGGCTGCTGTAGGGTTGTGAGGGTGGTTTGAGCCCTGTGCTCCTTGTGAGATTTGTGTAAATAGCCTTCAGGCAGTGCCACTGCAACTTAACCATCAGAATTCAGCTCAGAGCTAAACCCTGACCTCATCCCAGCAGTTCTCCAAGCCTCAGGCCAGGGAATGAGGGGAATGAAGACCAGGACCCATCTCTAATAACAAAATGATTTTATAAAAAAACAGTCAATAAACACTCACTACACTGTGTGTATCTGAACTGTTGCCTATGCCACAGTAACTTCTAAACAGTCCTGGAGTCCAGTTCCAGTGTTAACTTCAGTGACATATTTTTGAAGTCTTGTACCTTGGTATTCCAATGTTCACTATGTGTTAAGGCACAGAAGGATTTTTCAGGTGAGGAGAACATGGCAACAAGAGAAGAGGCAAATGGGGTTTAAACCATGTGAGAGGTAGGTGAGAAAGCAGCTCAGACCTGCAGTGAGCCTTCATTTACCTCTGGGGTTTTTCAATAAAAACCTTTTATCAGTGCAGCAAATGCCATAGACAAGAAGAGAAGGGAGCTGAGGGAGACCTGGACAGAGTAAAAAGGCAGCACAACCTCAAAATAGGTCTTTCAAGTGGAAGAATTCAAGCATAGTGTTACATTCAGAAACTTGAGAACCAATGTCAATTAATTTCATTCATAGTGCCAGGCCTCAGAGGAAGCAAGGGACAGGACAGTTCTTTTCTGTCACTAAGAGGGATGACAAAACTGGGCTATAAAGTTTCATAGAGAGAGCAGAACCTTAGTTAGCAGAGGATGAGACAACAGGGGATACGTAAAAAGGCAGCTGTGAAGGGAGGAAATAGCCCAGATGTACAAGACAGACAAGGCTGAAGGGAAGGGGGTTGTTCTTTTGGAGGTATTTACAATTACTCACTATCATCCCTGTGTGACTGCAACAGAAATACGGTTTCCAGGAATCCTGGAAAAGTTAAAAGTGTGAAGAAATCAGAGGCTTAAGAAGCCCAAGTTCAGCCTTTCTTCAGTGTGTTCTGCCATGTTTTTTCTCTTGACTTGCCTCCTGTGCAGGTAATGGGGCTGGCACGGCTCCCTGTTCATGGCATTGCCGTGGGGCAGTGCTGAGGTAGGTTTGGGAGGAGCTCCAGGGCTGCCTTCAACAGAAGATGTGGGACTGGCAGTGTTGACAGAAGAGTAGCCCGAGCTCCCCTCTGGATTGGGATTCCTTGGGGTGAGATATGCCCCTGGCAGCTCCCCCTCCCTGTGAGGTGCCCCAGAGCCATCCCACTCCTCGTTTAGGCTGTCCTCATCACTGGAGTCCTGGCCACAGTGCTCTGCAGGGTCCAGGTACAGCACTGTCACATCCAGGATCCCACTGGGGCTGGTCACTGCAGGATGGGAAAAGAGAAACCTTCGTTTGTCCCAATCCAGCACCAAGCAGGCCCTCAGCACAGAGTCAAGCAGAGAAAAGCCAAGCAAGAGTCAACCTTCTGTCTGCTCACAGCTGGAGGGCAGGGCAATAAGTTCACCCTCTGTTCACACAGCATCTTTTCTTCCCTCAGACTATTTGAACAGGTACTAAGAGCTGTTAGAAAATGAGCAGCCAGGCCCAGGGTCAGCAAAACCCAACAGCTAATTAGTGTTTCTAAGACAGTGGCTCGTTCATCACATTTGGTGCACTGCAAACAGCCTGACTTTGAAATGCTGAGCAAATACAAAACCCCTCATCATGTTCTGAAGCAGTGCAGAGAAAGAACAGATAGATACCTCTGAGAAAGTTTAACAATTATAACCACGGGGGAAGGGGAAGAGTTTTTCCAACTGGTCTTCAGATGAAAGTTCAGGCAAGTTCAGTTTTAAGCAAAAATGAAAAGACAGGTTTCATCCTCTTGGCTGCTTTTTATAAGAATAAACTGCTCACCATCTCCTTCTCGCTCGCCTTCACTTTCCTGATCACCTTCATAACCAGAGCAGGAATCTAAACTCCAGTCGAGGAAGTTGTCCAGCAGACTTTCTTCCTGGGAGGACAGCTCTGCTGTGGGTGTAGTCACAAAGCTGCCTCTGTCATCCTGAATGCTGCCTTCCCTCCTCCTGTAGCAAAAAAACCCAGAAATCACATGTTAAAAGCCAAGTCTTTTCCAGCTCTTTTAATAGGTATGTCAAGATGGTGACAGGAAGATTGATTGTATTTAGGAATGAAACCTCAGGGTACCAGAGAGGAGGAAAGGCTCAGGCTGATCTTCAGAGCCACTGACAGCCACGAGTTAAACTCACCTTTTAGCTCTTTTTCCAGAGGGAGAGCTGAGGAAAGTCTGAATTTCCACCACGTTCCTATGCAAGGGACTGGGTTCTGGGTCCTCCTGTTTCACACCCAACAATGAGCAGAGCTGGCTGTAACTCATAACCTAAAATATTAAATAAATAAATAGATAAAAAAAATCAAAGTACCTGTAAGAATTAGACCATGAGATTCTCATAAGAACTAAACAGCCAGAAGGAAGCTATTTATTTTCTAGGAGAAATCTATCCCAGTGAGTTGTTCCCACACGCACACTCAAACATCAGTTAAGAGTCCCTGCAACTCAAGTTTTAAACTGCCACTTCATTCACACAGCCTGCCATGGGGCAGCAGCTCTGCTCTGGGTGTCAGCCAGCAGCAGATGCAGCCACAGCTCACCCACCTGTTCTTTGCCTATTTCTTCATAACGTTCATCTTCAAATCGCTGTTTCACTGCCATTAGGGACACCTGCCTATAATCCTTTGGGACATCGTCATGGAAGCTGGAAAGAAAGATTACAATCCCCATCTTAGAATGGATTCTATGAAACAATATTAAGAAAACCTGCTGAGCTAGGTACTTTCCCTCTGTGTCCCTCAGTGCTGTGCTAAGGAAGTTGGTGTTTCAGCAGCTTCATCAGGACACCTGGTGGCTTCTGAGCACGTGAGCATCTAATTCCTTTTCTGTCCCTGTTTTGTGTGACCCAGGGCCAGACCGGCTGGCAGAAATAGAACAGCTGTCCCTGAACTGGACCTTAGTGCCTTGTGCAGGGGAGCAAGGCAGTTACCCAAAGGCCCCTCCTTCACTGGGAAGGGCTGACTGTACAGGTGCAGCACATCTGCAAGACCTGCAATCCAAGTAGTCATGTGTCCCCCCAAAAGAGTCCCAAAACCATTACCACTTTTGGTGGAGGCTCAGCACACAGGGCAAAAGGTCTTCTTGAGAGAAACCAGTGCACTCAGACAGCTGGCTGGTCCAGGGGTGTGCTGGAGAAGAGAGTACACATTCGTGTATTGAATTACATATTCATGAAGTGCAGTTCTGTAGTCAGTTAGCTTTTTTTTTAATAGGTTAAGGATCATGATCTTTGCAAGCCTGTCCATAGTTTGTTCATGTTCACAACTGGCTTCAAGCATAGGCTTATCTGCCAAACTGATGCTATACCTAACGATAGAAATCTTCAGTCTCATTTAAACACAAAGTTTGCATCGTCTGATGCTGATGCTCCAATTCATCACTGCCATTAAGAGGTAGAGTAGAATCACAGAATCATGGAATGGTTTGGGTTGGAAGGGACTTCAAAGCCCATCCCATCCCACCCCCTGCCATGGGCTGGGACACCTTCCACTATCCCAGGCTGCTCCAAGCCCTGTCCAACCTGGCCGTGGGCACTGCCAGGGATCCAGGGGCAGCCACAGCTTCTCTGGGGCCCTGTGCCAGGGCCTCCCCACCCTCCCAGGGAACAATTCCTTCCCAATATCCCATCTACCCCTGCCCTCTGGCAGTGGGAAGCCATTCCCCCTTGTTCTGTCTCTAGGCCCTTGTAAATAGACTTTTCGCATATCTCCTGGCAGCTCCATTCAGGTACTGGAAGACCACAATTAGTTCACCCTGAAGCTTTTCTTCTCCAAGCTGAACAATCCCAATTCTCCCAGCCTTTCCTCATAGCAGCGCTGTTCCAGCCCTCTAATCATCTTGTTTGCCCAATACAGCCAAACAGGCTGAATTCAGCTCTTCATTCTGAATTCTTATACCTGTCCTCTTCTTCTCCACCCTTCCCTCCACCTCCCCCAGCCAAGTGATTGGGACATCTTGCCTAAAGACAACCTAACACCCAAAAACCCCCAAAAAATCTCCCTAGAAAGAGAAGGCAGACTGGCACTCCATGCTGCAGCTCCACTTGAGGCAAGATTGCTTACCTTGCCCATGCAGCATCTTGGCCAGCAGCAGTGCAGCAGCAGCCAGCCGGGCTGGGGAATACACACTGAGGCTCGTGTTCAGGAGGGACAGCTCACAGATGAAGCTGTAAAGGTGAAGAGTTCTTCTCTCCAGCGAGACGATGCTTGACAGAACTTCTTTGTAGTCCAAAACGGTGGGTATCTAGCACAGAAAGGAGAACAGAGGTTGGAAATACAAGACCAGCACAAAGTGTTTAGAACAGCTGTTCCCAGGTGCTGGGTTTTGTTTGTTTGGGGCTTTTTTGTTTAACTACTACATTGACATTGAAACATTCTCCAGTGAGAGAATAAATGGCTTCTTAAAACGGAAGTTTTAATCTCTACAGAAGGCAGAGGGTTCTGTATTTGCATGCTCTGAGACATGCACAGGCTCCACAGCTGATTAAGAACACTGACAGAAACCCCCAACTCCTTAGATAAGAACTGCTACAGCCTGACTTGAATAGCAGCCCAGTGGGGGAGAAATATTCCATTCACTTTCCAAACTCACCCTTATCTTTCCTTCTAAGGCAGAAATGATCTCACCCATCATTCTGACCAACTCTTCATATTTGTAGGAGTTGTCTGTCAGCCACACAGCTTCCCGTATTGTTAGCATCTCTTTGCTGATGAAACTGCAATGTTAAATAATCAGTTAGCCCCAGCAGCAAGGGGATTTGTGCACTTACAGCAGATAACTGCACCCACAACGACCAGAGTTAAACAACTTCACAAGGCACTTTCCCAAGTAGACCAGGAAAGAAAGAATTGCAGCTCTTTATTTTGTTCTGTAAGATGGAACCACCTACAGGAACATTCCTAATTTGGAATGTTCTTCCTAATACAGAAGAAATTCTTGCCTGTGAGAGTGGTGAGGCCCTGGCACAGGGTGCCCAGAGAAGCTGTGGTTGCCCCTGGATCCCTAGCAGTGTCCAAGGCCAGGTTGGACGGGGCTTGGAGCAGCCTGGGATAGTGGAAGGCGTCACTGCCCATGGCAGGGGGTGGAATGAGACAATCTTTAAGGTCCTTTCTAACCCAAACCAGTCTGTGATTCTGTGATCCTAATTCTTCATCTATGAAGCCTCTCCTCTCCTAGGTTAAGATGCAAGATATTAAGGAAATTAACACAGGATACTCTTCCACCACACCATGCCGTTCATCTGAGGGTAACAGGCTCAACTATGGATCACTGCTGCTGTTACTCCTTTCCAGCTTTCTCATGCCAATACGGTGTCAAAGACTCCAGTTGCTGATGGAATGCATTTAGAGCAATCCACAGCTATGACCATGTGTTTAAATAAGAAAACACCTGCAAGGAACTACCATTTTTGCCTGATTTACAGAGTCTGTGCTTGTATGTAAATACAGTTAAGCAGCAGTCAAAGTAGAGGGAAGTCAGAGAGTCTTTCCAGTATTACAAGCAGCGGATGAGGTTGGGGGAGAAGTCTGAGCTGCAGGAAAGAACTTGGATGATCACAATGACCACCTGTGCTCACCAGCCAGAGCCCTCACCGTGTGCAAATGACCATGCAGGCTATTCCCAAAAGCTGGAGCCGAGCACGAGGTACAGGTCTCAGCTTCAAGTAACGATCCACACATCCCACTGTCATGTGAAGGCATAGGCTAGAGAAGTCCTTCATGGTAGCCACTTCCACCAGCCAGTCCACCAGGATATACCTAGAACAGGAAGAGAGACTTAAGGAAGGACGTGGGAAGGGGTGTCCCACACCATGACATCCAACTGGGGAATGAGCCAGGCCAAGCAGTGACAAGTGTTCCTGAGATGTCTCCCAAGAGAAGAGCCAACTTCCTCAAGTGGGGTTGTGGCTGTGGTGGATCCTCTTGCAGCCCTCCTGGAAAACCTGCCTGCTCCTTCCCCTCCCTGCACACCACCACACAGAGTGTGGGGAATAAACAGGAGGAGCTGGAGATGTGTGTGTGGTCACAGGGCCATGCTCCCATTGCCGTTACAGAGCCATGGTGGCACATCCGTGTGGCTGGAATGCTGCCATGGATGGTAATGCACTTTTTAGGAAAGGAACATCAGCAAGGGGAAGTGGTGGAGCTGCCCAACATGTGAGAGAGCAACTGGAATGTATTGAGGTCTGCCTAGGGAAGGATAAGGAACTTATGGATAAGGATTAAGGGGCAGGCTAACACAGGTGACACTGCTGTGGGTGTTTATTCAGGAAAAGGGAGTCAATAGGGACTTTGGACAAGGCCTGAAGTGACAGGACAAGGGAGAATGGCTTCACACTGACAGATGGCAGGGCTAGATGGGATATTGGGAAGAAATTCTTCCCTGTGAGGGTCATGAGGCCCTGGCACAGATTGCCCAGAAAAGTTGTAGAGGGAATGTAGAGATGTAGAGAGAAATGGGGAATGGTTTCTGCTGTGGGGCCTCACTCCTGGATCCAAGTTCCTACCTCATTATTTCATTCATTCCTTTCTGCACAGTGAAGATGCTTTGCTTGCTGATAGGAAGGGAAGCTTGAAAGATTTGAGAAACCATTTCTCTGGAAGTTTTTGCTTCTAATCCTAGTTGGTTTCCATTCCCACAAGCTTTGGCTAAAGCTATCTGTAGTAGAGAGAACACAAAAGAAAGTATGCTTATTTTACCAAATGCAAACAAAGGAAGCAGAGGATGGTCCTCTAATTTTCCTGCTGAAAACACTGAACATGACAAACTACTTGAACCAGTAGTTCTTAGTTTGGTTTAAATGTTGA
This sequence comes from Pachycephala philippinensis, assembly GCA_013397055.1. Classification (NCBI taxonomy): domain Eukaryota; kingdom Metazoa; phylum Chordata; class Aves; order Passeriformes; genus Pachycephala; species Pachycephala philippinensis. The sequence goes on from VWZT01014337.1 coordinate 20,889, forward strand.
GCTCACAGATTATTTGGGGCCAATCTTTTAAGTCCATCAAAAGACTGGGCATCTTTACTCCATTTTGCCACAGGTGTGCAGTAATTTCCCAAAGAAGAGAATCTGCAGAGTAGATACAGGTGTGCACATAAAGACATTACCCAGCAATGCTGGTCCTGCTTCTAAAAAGAGAAATCTAAACCTACAATGGCAGCACAGAAAGGACCAAATAAAGATCGTTTTTCTGGGAAAACTCGGTCTTACCTGTGCTTCCCAGCAGCCCTTGGCTGCGTAGTCTCGTAGCTTCCTGAGACTTTGGAGGTATCTGCCAGGATCCGACATCTACAGAGAGGAACACAAACAGATGTAAAAGCCCATGGCCTTTACACAACAGGAGAATTGTAGCACCAATATCCAGAGAAAAAGCACTGCCTGGAGGTACATCTATTATTTCAGCAACAAGTCTGTTTCTCATCACGACATCACCTTTTTTAAGAACCTTTTTTTCAGTTCTTGCCCAAGGTCTCACAGGAAATGAGAGCAGTCACTCAGGATGCCAAGGTGAGAGCTTTGACAGATTATTATTAATGACAAGGCAGGAACCTCCCCCTCCTGTTCCCTAGAGCCCTGGGATCACTGGCCAGCAGTGCCAGGCCTTCAACAGAGTTGGAGTAAAGCAACTTCTGCAGCACCTTGGCTACAACTGCTCATAGCCTCACTTCAAACACCCAGGCAGACACCAGAGCCCATTTCAGAGAGTTCTTAGCACTCTCCTTGTTTATGAAGAAGGTAAGCTCCGAGGAAGAGCAATTCCTTTCTGAGAACATTCCTTGCACAAAACAGAGACCCAGAAGTTCGTGTGAAAGTTGCTTGGAGACAAAAAACGACTACTTACAGCAGCTTTTCTGTTGTTTTCCCAAAGGAGGTAGGAGCTGATTAAACAACCCTGTTTTGATGATTCTTCAAGCATTTCAAGGGATTCTTTCTTTTTTCCTTCATCCTAAAAACAAAAGGCATATATTGGTATTCTTTCTGTCCAGACAAGTGGATGCCTCAACACTTCAGAAGCTACAGAATACTGTGATAAAGCTACAGAGCAGAATCCATCCCTTGGGAATGCCCTTTAGCCTCTCAGGAATGCTCCCACATCACTCAGTGCTGCCATTTGCAGATGCAGGCTCTGAGAGCAGTTAGTGCTTTTCCTCAGCCAGACAAATGCTTTTTGGCTTGCTTGCCACTGAAGGCTTTTTATTTTAGTTTTTGTTTTGCTAGGCATTACAACTGGAAGGCTTCCTTTGAGACCTTAACATACTGCAAGACCATGATTAAGCCAAAATTAATTTCACTGTTTGTACAATTCAATAAAGTAAGTTAATAATGTTCCTTTAAACAACCAGTAAATTAAACTCACGAGAACAGAAACTCCTGGGCCACTTGAGGAGTAAAAGAGCATCTGGCTGATTTATTTTTTTTAATCAAGGTAAACAGCATTAGCATCACCACAAAAAACCCCAAACCCAAACACATCACATCAGAAACAATGCTCACCTCAAAGAAATTCAAGACCTTAGCCAAGCTGTGGAGAATAGATCCTTTCTGAGCCTGAAGGAAGCATCAAGATAAAGCATTGTTAAACCATAGCAATTCCTGCTAGTAATTCCAGACTACAGTTTTGGTTTATCTTTCAATCATTCCTCCCCCTTGCTTTTCTCCATGTTTTGTTATCCCTGAGATAGCACTGAACCTCTCAGAAGAGACAGTACAGGCCTCCAGCACTCGTGATCTATCATGCCCAGTTTGGCAATAAATTCAATAAAATGACTGAGCCACAGTCATTGAAGCAACAAGAGCACAGGAGGCTCCTTGGGGAAACTAAAATATTTTTTCCAAAATGATGAGATGCAGTTACTGACGTAGGGTAAAGCCAAGGGCAGAAAGAAACCTGACCTTGTTGAGCTGACACTCTGCCTTGAGACTCTCATAGACCACAGCTTTACAGCAGCTTCCAGAGAAGGACCAGGGAGGACGGATGAACAGCCAGATAAAGGGGACTGCACACACATTCAGGTGCTCTGCCAAGCTGAAGTAGTGAGATGCCTTTATTCCATTCACTTCTGCACGCCCATGGCCCGTGATGGACACTGAACCAGAGAGAAAGCCAGGAATCAAGCAGAGTTTGTTCACAATGCCTGCTTGGCATTCAGGCAGGCCAAGACAGACAAGAGGAAACAACCAAGAAAAGGTTGAACTGTCTCTTTCCTTTAGAGCCTTAAAAATCATGGAGATTGCTAAAGGAGAAAAATCTTACTACAGTCAGGCTGTAGGAACACATAACCTAAGCTAGGGGGTTCATTCTGCGAATACCAACTGCCTTGCCAGGACCCTGCGTGAGGAGGCTCCTCCTGTCACTTGTCAGGCTCTTTTGATACATTTATCACACTACCAAAGCAGCCGAGTTTCATCACAAATTTGCAGAGGACAACTCCTAACCCTGAATTCCCAGGCTCTATCCCGTCCCATCACTGAACACCTGGCAGCTTCGTGGCCAGTGCCTAAGCAGAGCAAAGTAAAACTTCCTTGTGCTGTCATGTTCCCCAAAGCCCCAGGACAAGCTCCCACACTTACGGCCTTCGTTGTACAGGTACGCCAAGCTCAGCTTCACAGCAGCTTCAAAGTTACCACTTTCAGCAGCCCTGAAGGGCAAACAGAGAAGGCACTTGAGGCTGAAATCCTTCCTAGCACCAGAATCCACAGTTTGGTCCTTGTGCCCTCAAGGACATGCATCAAAACATCAAGCCCTTGTGTTCCTCCCTCCCAAACTGATGTCCACATAGTGGTCTGCCTCAGAAAGAAAAGAAGTGACAGTCAGAAGCAAAACCATTATAATGGCATTTAAACCTGTTAAAGAAATCTCTGACACCAATGGATCCCCTTCAAATCAGATGGATAAAAAGATGTTCCCCATCTTTTTAAAGCAGATTTATTATTACCCTTTCAAACTTTGTTGCTGAAATTCACCTGTTTTGTAATACACTGGTTTGCACAAGAAGTGACCAAGCCAACTCAGATTTAGAAACAGCATTATTCTCTGGAGCCCCTGACCTCACTTGTTCATTCAAATGGAAGCACCAGAAAGAGGTTTTAGGGAATGTGCTATGTTAATATTCCATAGTCCAGAATATTAATGCCTGTGAAGAGAAATAACTTTGGTATATGCAATAGGCCCTGCTCTGGTTAAAGAGACAGCAGTGACCAACTGCAGCTTAGACCTGAAATCAACCATTTTTTCATTCCCAAAGCAAATATTTCCCCTCTTTGTACAAGTCAGATGCCCCAGTTACACTGAGGACTGATTAGAATAGTTAATCTTCCTTCAAACAACCTCTTCTAAAAGGCCAGACAAATTTGATGTTCAAAACTTACCTTTCAAACATCCTCAGATTGTTTGGAGATGGCCACAAGTCTTGGAAATTTGCATGTGCCCAAACACTGGAATGATTATCCACAAGGTATTTAAGATGTGAGTGCACCTGCATAGAGAGAACACAAAATAATGACTACCAAAATAAAAGGACCAACAGAAGAACAGATCTTTGCAATCTTATTTTAGAGAAGTAAATAATTAATCACAAGTTATGTTTAACTTGTTGCCTGCCTGATAACCAGCAAGGCAAGAGATGCCAAGCCAAACCAATTTGTTCAGCCACAGTAATCTGGCAGGACATTTGCCACAGAAAAGGTACAAAAAGCAGTCAAATGCTACTGCTGCTCTTAACTTGAGCAGTGAGAAATGAAACTGTCCCTGGGACAGCAAAAATCTAAACCCTGCAGGCACTCTGAGTTTCTTCAGGCTCACTGTGACATGAGAAGCCTGTTCCGTGTGCAGTCCAGGCTCCTGAAGGCAGAGCTGAGCAGTGGTACCTGGCAGAGGGGAAGCTGCAGCACTTACAGCTCTGACTGAGAGGATGTCTGCAGCAGGGAGGCCCTTCAGGATGTGAAACAGAACATCCTCGGGGAGGTTCAAGAACGTCAGGACTCGAGGCCGTTTTATTATCCTTCGCTTTGAAGGAAAAGAAAAACATCTGGAACATCTACAGTGAACCACTGGGAAAGAAAAACACAGGACACCTCAGTTAGTGATGGAACAGCACAGGGAAAAAAAGTACTACAGAGTATTACACATGTACACAGGTGTTCACTTGAGCATGTCTTCACTGCAGCACAGGACACTGCAAACACATTAACCAGGGAAATATAGCTCATGCCACATAATGCCACAAGACTAAGCCACAGAGCAGAAAGGGCTTGTTCAAATTGGTTAATGAAGCCAAGAGACTCAGAAGGGGTGGCTCATGCTCAAGTGCTCTTCACCAAGAGCCCCTCTGAGCCCTGACTCCTGTGACCATGTTTAGTAGTGACGAACAGTTCAGCTGTCCCTGTTCAGTAGTAACAAATGGTTTAACTGTCACTACTATCATTTCATTTACCTCCCCCATGCCCCAACTTTTCCTTCTCAACTGACAGCAGTCCCTGGAACACAACCAGAGATATTAGGAAGACCACCAAGCCTACTCAAGCCTATCTTTCCAAGCAGTTGCTGCCAGGGGTGCCAATGGGAGATCCATTGCCTATATCTCCTGGAGTACTATTTCAATGCAATAATATATTTTTTTTATATATATATATCCACACCCATACATATATATATATATACAAAATGTATTATCCTCAGCAGTATTATTGCCATGAAAATGAAACGGACACCCAAACTGGGATGCCAGTTCAGCCTATACAAGTATCCAAACAGAGACCAGGGCATACATCAGCAACTCAGTGAAAACTCCATTTCTACAGACAGGAAGTGGCACAGGTTCGTTTCCAATGTGTTGCTTCATGAAACCAGGGTGGTTTAGGCTGGAAGAGAACTCTGGGGGTCACCCAGCCCAACGGCCCGGCCAAATGGGGCAGGACGACATCCAGGTGGGTTTGAACAACTCCAAGGATGTGGATGCCACAATCGCTCTGGGCAATCAAGCAGCATCGTTCAGCCACCCTTACAAGTAAAAACCACTTTCTCTTACTTTTGAACAGGGTTTCCTTTACGTTACTGGGCCCCCTGCAAACTCACCGACGCCCGAGATTTATTCCAC
>VWZT01014337.1:26119-44999 GCA_013397055.1 Pachycephala philippinensis
ATCCCGTTAACCCCCGCCCTCAGACCTCCTCAGGAGGCGCCCAGCAGGCAGAGCCCGCTCTGGAGCCGCCCCTCAGCGCGGGAGGACCCGGGAAACAGCAGCACCCGCGGTGCCCGCGGGCAGATCCGCACTCACCGCCCGCCTTCATCGCGGCGCGTCCGCGGGGACTGAGCGGGCGGACACAGCGCCCTGCCCGGCTCCAAGAGAGCGGCACGGGCGGAGGAGGGACCGGAGGGAGCGGAGNCGGAGGAGGGACCGGAGCCCGGGGACGGGCGGGGACTGCGGGGCCGGCACGCCCCACTCGCAGCGCGGGCGCGCCGAGGGAGCGGCGGGAGCCCCGCCCGCCAGGCCCGCCCTCCGCCCGCGCGCCCTTGTTTTAAACACAGCAGGCTCTGTCATTGGCCGGGAGGCCGATGGGGGCGGGGCCTGACCCGCCCCGCGCGCTGTGACTGGTCAGCGAGGATGCGAATTCGAATTGGGGCAGTTGGCGGTTCGAACCTCTGGCGCAGCGGCGCATGCGCGGGCGGCATGGCGCCCCCTGCCGTGCGGGGCGGTGCCGTGAAGTGGGGGTGCTGACAGCGCCGCCGCCATGTTCCCGCCGTCTCGTTAGCCCGGGCCGGCGGTGGGTTCGGGGGACAGCGGCGGCCCCGGCTCCCCCGGGGGCCAGGAGTCCCTTCTCCTCTCTCCGGCCCAGCCGGCAGCAGCTGTCCCTGCCGGTGCGGTGTCGCTCACAGTCACCTATGTGCAGCCGAAGCTACCTGGTGAAGGGATCTGCTGAGGGGAGCACTGGGGGCTTATTGCTGTCTGATGATTTCCACTTTGAACATCTCGCGCCTGAGGGTGTCCGTGCTGGAGCTAAAGCAGCAGGGAAGTTACTGCTTGTCCCAGCCCGGGCTAGGGGTGACCTGCTGGACCGCAGCTCTGCAGAGAAGGCTCTGGGGATCACAACTGTCCTTGACCAGCCATGTGTCCAGGGGCCGAGGTGGGGGATGCTGGGGTGTGAAGGGCATTGCCAGCAGGTCAGGGAGGGGATCCTGCCCCTCTGTTCAGCCCTGGTGAGGCACACCTGGAATGCCGTGTCCAGTTCTGGGCTCCTCAGGACAGGAGGGATGTGAAGCTCCTGCAGCAGGTATAGAATCACAAAATAGAAAGGACCTGAAGGACCATCCAGTTCCACTCCCTGCCATGAGCAGGGACACTTTCCACTATCCCAGGTTGCTCCAACCCCTGTCCATCCTGGCCTTGAACACTTTGAGAGATGGGGCAGCCACAGCTTCTCTGGGCAACCTGTGCCAGGGCCTCCCCACCCTCACAGCCAAGAATTTCTTCCTAATAAGCCAACCCTGGCAGTGGGAAGCCATTCCCTCTTGTCCTGTCCCTCCAGGCCCTTGTCCCAGGTCCCTCTCCAGTTCTCTTGAAAGCCCTTTCGGCACTGGAAGGGCCTCTGAGGTCTCCCTGGAGCCTTCTCCAGGCTGAACACCCACAGCTCTCCCAGCCTGGCTGCAGAGCAGGGGAGTTCGGCTCTTGCAGCATCTCCATTGCTTCCTCTGGACCTGCTCCAGCAGGTCCACAGAGGGAAGATGATGAAGGGACTGGAGCATCTCCCTGACGAGGAAAGGCTGAGGGAGCTGGGGCTGTTCAGCCTCAAGAGGACACACAGTTGAGAGTGGCCCTCATCCATATCTGTCAGTGTCTGCAGGGAGAGGTCAGAACACAGACCAGGATCTGCTCTGTGGGGCACAGCACAAGAGGCAGCAGGCAAAAAGTGGAACACAGGGTATTCCATCTGAACATGAGAAAGAACCTTCCTGTGCACGTGACTGAGCACTGAAGAGGCTGCCCATAGAGGGGGTGGACTCTCCCTCGCTGGAGATACTGAAAACCCATGTGGACACAATCCTGTGTCATGTGCTCTGGGATGACACTGCTTGATCAGGGAGTTGGGGCCATTTGATCCACTGTGGTCTTTTCCAGCCTCAACCATTCTGTGATTCCCGCTGCCTGGGCAGAGGCTGTTTCTGATGTCCTGAGCTGCAACCTTGCCCCAACCCTCCCCAGCACACCCCTGTTCCTGCCCCTTCCTGGCCTTGTGTGGGGGCGAAGGGGAATTAGGCAGACAATTGGGAGTCAAAGTTCAAACCTGAGTGTAGGATTCAGAGGAAAGCACTGATCCTCATAAGACAAAGTGGGATAAGGAGGTGTATTGAAAAGGCTGGCAGGCAAACAAAGCAATGTAGGGAAAATCAGATATCGAGTTCACTTGGCTGAAGACTTTTATGAGTCTTGAGACTCACAAGACTTAAAGCAGTGAGAAGAGGAGCTCTTGTTTTGTAGGACACGAAATGACTGCACCCAGTTAGAAACTTTTCCAGTGTTGTACCTTGAATAAACATCATCAATCCCAGCAGAGCTGAGGTTTCTTCCTGGTAGTCTTTATGAGATTTCTTTGACGATTTTACAGGTGCTTTTCATTGTTAGAACATGAACTTCTGGATGCTTCTCTGCACCTGCACCCTTGCAAGGGGTTGGAATAGCTTTGAAATCTCACTAGAGATCTCATTTTATGGTTGGGGAGGCTGAGCTGGGGTAGCCTGATGGCTTCTCTGAGCCCACCCACAGCACCGGCCATGCTGGCCCTGGCACCTCGTGCGTTGTCCCCCAGTCCCGTGAGGTGACCCCAGAGGGAGGAGCAGCTGTGGACAGCCTTTCTCCTGTGCAGCTCCACCTCCACCTCCATCCGTGAAACTGTGTCATATTCCTGGGAGCACAGCAGCTGCCAACATGGAAAAGGGGCACCAGGAGCACAGGGAATATTTAGCTACTTTTAATTGAGAAGCAATTTGAGTTAAAAAGTTAATCATGCTGTCAGCTTTTGTTCCTCATTTCTTCTCCCCCTCACAGCTGTTTCTGTCAACTAAAAATAAATTGAACCAGCAAACAAAACATGAATAATCAGCTTCCTATGGAGAGCTCAGATTCCAGGAAGAGATGCTCCTTGGGTGATCTGCAGTGCAGAGTCCCCTCAGATAGATCCCATTCTTCCCAAACATGGCAGCAGCAGAGGAAGGCAGGGCATGGGGAGGGTTAAATTTAAGGGACAGGTATAACCAAAACCTGTGTGGGCACTGGGAGCTGGGAGGTGAAATTTTCAGCAGCAGTACACCTTGGCCTGGTTTGTTCTCTCCAGAACAGGATGGCAGGACATCGAGGCGGTTTTGTCACTGACAGACAAACCAGAGCAGAGGCTGACTGGTGTGAAATGGGACTTGTGTTACCCGAACACGGACATCTGACTTTCCTAAGCCTGTGGGTTGCAACCCTTCCCTGGAGGTGGCAGGCGGGACAGGAGTGGGACCTGCACCTTTTCCAACAGGCAGCCGGATGCTGAGTGGGATATGCCATCCTAAACACACCTGCACCAGTTGGGAAGCCTTTACACACTGAGGAGTCAGTCACTACAGAGGAGAACGCAGATTAGTGCATGTTTTAATCTCTGTTCCAGGTCTTGAGCTGGATTTCATCTCAGTTTAGAGAGGGACTTTTCACAACAGGGAATGGCCTTAAGCCGTTTTTAAGCCTGGTCCTATCACTATCCTATCACTGTCCTATAACATTCTTCCCTGTGAGGGTGGGGAGGCCCTGGCACAGGGTGCCCAGAGAAGCTGTGGCTGCCCCTGGATCTCTGGAAGTGTCCAAGGCCAGGTTGAACGGGGCTTGGAGCAACCTGGGACAGTGGAAGGTGTCCCTGCCCATGGCAGGGGTGGGATGGGATGAGCTTTAAGGTCCCTTCAACACATCATTCTGTGATTCTCTGATTCCCCTTATATGCCTTTTTCTCCACTGAATAGCCTGCAGAGGGTTATGTTTCTCCTCAATCCAAATGCCTCCTTGCTTCCTTCTCTTCTGCTGGCTCTGGAAGTGAGGGTAAATAAAACAAGGCATTTTGTTTGCCGTGATTGTTGTGATTTAAACAAAACTCAACACAGGTGTAACACTTACTCACTGTTCTGCCAAACTTGGGATTCTCTGGGGGCAAGAGTTGTTGTTACCAGCTCCAGTTCCACTCCAGGTGTTGATCCCTCTTCTGAAGAAATCCGAGGGCCTGAGACCGTAGCACCTAAGCAAGACATCCAACAGCAACATTCCCCTAGAAAAACTGAAAATTTGCTGAAAATACCTCTTAGCCAGGCAATATCAGCTCCCACTTTCACAAGTCCATGTGTGAGAGAAAGAGGATTCATTGCTACACAGATCATTGCTCACTCGCTGCCTCCACCACTTCAGCCTTTAAAGCCTCTTCAAATGGGCATCTGTGAAAATCTCTCCTATTTTTCCACGCCAATTTGTATATTGCAATCAGATTCAAATGTGCAGATTTTAAGGAAAGAGCAAAGATGAAGAATTTCAGTCAAACAGGTTTTTGAGAGAGTGATATAAACAAGTATTAATGTAACATCCCGTCTAAACTCTTCAGATACTGAACAGCTTAACAAACAGCTGTATTTAGACATTTGGAGTGTTCAGTCTGGTGAAAAAGTTGCAGACAAGCACCTGAACACTGGAGATTGCATTACACACGATTGCAAAAGTAATTTCATTTATATAGACAGTGAAATGACATCTGTCGCATTGCATGGCAGAGCTTCGTGACTTGCAGAGGTTTTTCCCTCGGATGAACACTGTCCAAGATAGTTCCAGAATTGAAAACAAAATGCCTATGATATTACAGGGCTACATAAAAGTTAATCAGCCAAGCTGAAACCTAAGAGTAATTAGCTCAGCTGCAGCAATGTCCCAGCTATGCTGCCTTCAGGATCCAGCACTTCTGCAGGGCCTGACATGATGCCACTGTGGATATGAGGGTGCCTGAGGCTTGGGGAGAAAGTGAGGAACAGGGAGTCGTTTCACTACAATTTGTACACAGTCTGTGATTATTCAATCAATGAACATGAGAGTTTTATATTAGAACGGCCCAAGAAGGTGTTCTGGCAGCTGTAAAGTGGTGTCTTTCCTGCAGTTCAGAGGGCAAACAAAAGCAATCTGGGCCATTTGCTGCATGAAAGGCTCAAAAGCTCCATGAATGCACCTGGCAAATCACTCTCTGCTAGAGTGGTGAGAGGGGAGGAGGAACAATTTTCTTTTGAAAGAGCCAATTGTCAGTTGAAATATTGGTACCAGTCCTAGTAATTTCTGTTTCACTTTTTAAACGGTGAGATAATTCAGCCTTTTATTAGACCCTTTGCACAGTATAATGACAACTGGGCTGGAGAGGGAAGTTGCTCTCCAAGGGAGGAAAGAACTCCTCCAAATCTGAAAATCTAACTGTGAATTCAGTACAAGTGTTTGCCTGAGGTCCCAGGATGATGAGGCAACTATGGCTAAAGTTTTATGTCAGGACATCTCAGCATATTCTGTGATGGTCACATTGCTATCCTGTAGCTATTTCCACATTGCCTTACAGAACAGTGTGCAATCTCTCGGTTTTACACTCATACTAACATTTATTAACAGTGCTGTGGAGCTGCAAATCAGCAGTGAAGAGCTGGACATCTCTCTATCTTCACTTTCTCCAAACTGTTTCTCTCTCAGAAGGAACCTGCTGGGGAAACATCCCAAGAGTGAAACCTTTCCCTTGCAAATCAGGACATGGAACTACCACGAGGTGGCATCAAACCCATGTGATGGGGCATCGAACTTTCGGTTTCAGGGCATTTTTCCGATTTTAGGACATCTCAGGGCAGGGCTCCTAACCCAAAAGGGGTACATCGGTATTTTAGAAGAGGCTCTAGTTTCACGAGTCTTCTTCATGCTTAGTACTGCTGTGTGTGATTTCACTGCCTTCCACAGGTGGTACATGAACAGGGATCAGGCAATCTGCAGAAAGTAGGTTAATGCAGTGCTTTCCAAAATCCAGGGCTGGCCCCGCCAAGGAAGAGGAAGGGTGAACATGGCTTTTAGGAACAAATGATTTAGCAAAAGTGTCATGCAGCAAGTTTCTTTTCCCCGAAAACAGGGCTGTGAGTTCTGCTGGTGCTCTCTGGCACCTGCCTCTGAAGGCTCTGCGCAGAAGGTGAAACCAGCACGCGGCACCCTGAGCCAGCTCGCAGATGTGTGCCTGACCCGTGTGAAGTCCTCCTCCTAGCAGGTGTGTGACAGGTGTGTGACGGCACCGTGTGGGAGGTGGCGGATCACCTGGGAGGGCTCCTGGGGCTACTGCAGGACCCAGGGTCACACTGCACAATGCGCACTCAGCATGGGGGGACTCGGGGTGGGAGAAGCGCAGTGGTGCTGCAGGAAACCCATGGAAAAAGGAGCATGAGGAGTAATGCTAATGGCCCATGGGACCTGACAGCTTTGTGGCTGCGGTGGTGTGGGTGAAACAAGTGCCTGGGCTCAGCTGAGGTCCTGTACCAACCCACCAGCTGTGATGGCCAGACACAACTTGGGCAGCCCCTAGGAAACGCTGCAGAGCAGTGACTGATCTCCAGACGTTCTGAGGTGAATTCCAAAGGTTCTGAAGGAGGTTCTGGAGGTTCAGTGACTTCACTGTCAGCGCAGGCGTTTCCCATCCCCTGTCTGGTTCCAGGTCTTCACTTTGGGAGTCTCTCAGCAGGGCAGCTTTTACTTCCACTCCATTCAAGTGGAAGCTTATCCCCTCCCCAGCCAAGCACTAATTAATTAATGGCAGACAGTGGCATCTGTGTTACCCCAAGTTTTGGGACACGTCAAGGAATACTGTCCCAATTCCGTGCTGATTACACTGCCTCAGCCACTTAATACTGGGTGTAGGGTTGTTTTTATTTCCTGTAAAGAACAGAATGTTTGGCAAAAGAGGAGAGTGAGAATGACAACTGTGTACACATTTCACATGTTTCTAGTATTATTTCTCCTCCAGAGAAGAACAGAGCTGTTATTAATAATCACCTTGCCAAGTTTCTGAATTGATATTTTGAAATGAGCTGGGTATATAATTTAGGAACCACAGGCAAGGGAGAAAATGTGCTTTCAATTGAATTTGAAATGTGTGGAGAGTGGATGATGCAGTGAGATAAATGTTGGCGATTCTGGAGGGCTAAAGCTGAGTGAAGAAAGCTGTAAAACAGACATTTTGCAGCTTTTGTGAAGTCAGAGGTATCTCAAGGACTTGGGGAGTGAAAGAAGGTACAGGTGGGGGAGACACAGGCAGAATCCATGCAGGTGAAGTCCTTGATCTGGAATGGAAAAGGCATTTATGTGGGGCTAAGCATCATGAGGTTATGTCTCTGCACAAGCCAGACAAGTGCCGGGGCCCTGGAGGTTTCAGGTGGGAAGGAGTGAAGGAGGCTGCAATAGTTGAAGATGCTTGGCAAGTGTGTTGTTGCTTAGGTAGAAGCAGAGCTTGCAAGGCATTGTGGGCAGGAGTAAGCCTTTGGAAATGTGCTTTCAGCATGTGAAGGATGCGAGGTGAACTATGGTATGGTAGAAGTACTGGGCAACTTTGTCAGTGTTCCCTCTCTTGTCATCTCTGACCTCCTACAGAACTAAGCTCCTGTTTGAAAACAGAGGAGGAGAATGAGCTGTTGAGGCATTACAATTCCAGCCTCTCCAGCCATGACTCAGTGTTGCAATGTCTGCGTGAGCCTCCCTCCACTCGACCTGAAACAAGATCTCTGAAGGAGAACTTGTGTGGGGTTACTGCTTGCTTGCTGTCTGTAATTCTCTTTCCTGGAACAGACAAAATCCCTTTAAAGCCCTGCCCATGGCTAACTTTACACTGGACGTTTCTCTTCTTGCCTGTGTCCCAGCTCAGACTGCTCAGTAGCAGGACTGGCATTCATTTATCACAGCAAACCCATCCCTGCAAGCCTTAGATCCAGTGCTGCAAATATTCTTGAGTGTTTCCTACCTCCTGGCTACTAACCGGCCCCTCGTCAAAGGACAGGCAACAAATGGGTGATAGAAACTTCCTTTCCAGGTGTACACTACAACCACTGGCTAGCTGCGGTCACGGAAAAGCTCCATTGTCATAGAGCAACCATTTAATAAAGACCAAAAGCCACACATTTGGAAATGTGGCATTTCCAGACAGCAGACTCCCAGCCCTGGGGACCCCATGATCCCTCAGAGACCCCCATGGCCCCCCAGGCCTGAGTGGCTTATGCCCGAAGTGCACAAAACTCTGGAGCTGCCCATGGTGCCTTCCCTCCTGGCCTGCACCCATGGTTTTCATAACACATGGATCATTTTCCAGGATGTGGGTCTCCAAATAGAGCTGCTTCCCTTCCTCAGGGTTTACCTGCCTGGATCCAAGGCCAGCTCTGGTGTGAGTGTGCATATCTCAAATCTGGGATTGGGGTGCTGTGAGGACAGGGCAGCGAGAAGCCTTGTGTGGTCTCCAAGGCTGCCTTTAAGCTCAGGCTCCTGTCCTTGGGGCCACAGCATGAGCCACATCCCAGTCGTGGCTGCACTCCGTGTCTCTCTGGTTTGGTGCCTGGCCTCTGATGGACTTCTCGGGTTGAGCTTGGGCCATGTCCTACTGCATGAAGAGATGCTGTGCTCTCCCTTCTCCAGCAGGCAGGGCTTTCTCTTCAGTAGCATGTATCAACATGGAGTCTGGACCATGATGAGAAGACTGGAGCAAAATCTCCCGTGACTTGACTTGGATTAAACACAGCCCTACCAGGCTGAGCCCTGTAAACAAGGCAGCTTCCAAGGAGCTCCCAGTGGTGCATCTGCACTTGTGAAATCTAAGCCTCAAAGCACACACACAGCATGCAAACATCAGTCACTTCCCAGGCTCAGCTTCAGCAAAGAACAAATTTATGCAGAGCCACGATGGAAATTCATTTCCCTGAGTTTTGCAGTGCCGGAATTTCATGGTGTCTCCTGTTACACTTCAGTGGCAATTTTACAAGGTAGATCTTTAGAGACTTGGATTCTTAATACAAAAGAGAAGTGGAATATGAAACGTTGAAGAATATCTTCTAAGCTCTCTGCAGACAGAAAGAAACTGCTTGCCCTCATGTCATTTGTCTCTTGCAAATAGCTAATGACATGCATTAAATACACGTCCAGATCCTCAAATGTATTTTCCCAAAAGCCATCGATTTTCTTCATGGATCCATGACTGGTTTCTTTGTACTGTGCTCCTCTTCACAGCAAACTTTGCAGAAGTGTAGGAAAGACTCTGACTGCTGAATCTAATTGCAGGAGAATGAATCATTAGCACATTTCTAAACAGTTTAACTAGAACAGAAAACCGAATCAAGCTGTAAGATCACCATCTAATTAATTAGAAGGGCAAGGGTTAAGAATGGAAAAATTTCCCATATGAATTCTTTTGCAATGGAAAGTTAACGATTGTGAAGCAAAATCAGATTGGGCAAGCTATGACAAAATTATTTTAAGTTGCTTGGGTTTTGTTTTGTTGGTCTTTTCTTTTCAATTTGGGACAAATTATCTGGTTTGTTCTTTTGAATATAATAATTTTCAGACACAGCTGTAAGCAGGGGGAGAAATTGCAACTCCCTCTGGATTCCATGAGGCAGGAAAAAGTCTGTGCCACTGTGGGACACTGTTGGTTTCTTTGCTGTCAGTTAATTGCAACATAAAGGTTGGAATTAATACAAAACATTTCTCTCTCCATCCCAATTGCCTTTGTTTCAGTTTGCTTCCCCCAAATTGTCTCTGAGTAGGTACGAGCGAAATGTCTGTATCCTGCATTGAGAGGCACCACTGACTCTGTACCAGCTGCAGCTGTGGCTGAAATCTAGGTTAGAACAGAAGAATTGGTTCTGTATTCAAAGTATATTTCTTAGTCTTCTCTAATGGGTCAGTGTGGAGCTTCCCACATGCAGATCCAAAACACAAGGTGTGTGCACCTGGGTAGCCTTTGGTGAGGATGGGGGGGACCCCACGAGGTGAGGGGATGGGTGCAGGGTGATGTTCTTCTGCCTTTGAGGCTGTTTAGCTTTTAAACAGCTGACCTGCATGCTGTAATGACATCTCCTACATTCTGTTGGCTTGGAGCCTCTGTGCTCACAGAGGAAGCTCTGGATTTGCCCTGCCTGAGTCGATGCAGCAGAGCAAACCTTGGCCAGGAGCAGAGAGCATGTGGGAGCTCCTGCCTGGCACAGCCTCTCTGAAACATGAGTAACTGCAGGGCTCCTGGGGGTACACTGGGGGCTTGCGTGAGCTCTGCCTTCCAGCGACACTTCTCAGACAGACAGCCTTTTTCACTCCCTGGCATGGGTGAGTGGGAAGGCAGAGCTCCAAGGAGGAAAGACTTCTTAGCAATTCTGTCTTCAACAACTGCGATCTTTAGGAGTGGATGAACACTCATCTGCGAAGGAAAACACAGCCAGCAGAACTGGTTGATGCTGGTCAGTCACCCAAGTCAGCTTTGGGTTTTCCAGCCTATTCTTGGTCACAGGATTAGCTCATGGTTCTGGTGGTGCAGTACCTGAGCCACTCAGCTGTGCAGCTGAGGTGTCACTCACAAACCTGACAAAATCCCATGAGGTGTTAAAGATGCTTGAGTTAAATGGCAGGAGCCATTGCATCTCCTTTCTGCCACAAACAAAGCAGTGGAGGCCACCACAGAAGGCCCAGACAATGTACGGAGGGCTGAGCAGAAGTCCCAAAGCTCCCTGGTTGTTTGAAAACCAACCTTGTAAAAGTGCATTTTCCCTGCACAGCCCCACAAAGCTGGGGAAGGGGCACAGCAAGGGGGAAGGTGGGCACTCACTGCATGGATTGCATGAGCCTGGACTGCCTGTGGGTCAGGTACTTCCACTACAAGGAGATGTGGATTTCTAAGGAAGGAATCTGTCACCCTGTTTGTTTGTACTCAGGAAAGTAGGCTTTGGGTGTATTTTATGTGCGTATGTCCCACACACTGAGGAACTCACCTGAATGATCCTCACTCTCCCTCCAGCAGATCCAGCCATGCCAAGTCCCACCTGTTCAGATGCCACAAAGGCCCAGCATGAGGCCAGTTTCCACCTCCCAAATCCCCACTGAGTAGGTGAGTGAAATTTTCATTTTGTTCCATGATCACCACGATGGGAATGAAGAACTAACACTCATCCAGCCCACATTCGGACCTTAATTAAATCATCTAACCTGAGTCTTGGTGCCCACTGGTCCTGGTGGAGCCAGCAGTGGAGGGCCAGAGCCAGGGCTTCTCTAGCATGTGGATCACACACTGTGTGGGTGTATCACCAAGACAGACCCCATTTTTAGGCTCCAAATGCATAAAGTGGGGCGAATTCAGGCAGAAGTGACATCCTTGAAGTTGGAAATAAGATCTGCAGCAGGCAAGCCACAGTCTGACAACTCAGTGTTCTGGTGTAAGTTAAATTTAAAGACTGTTCCCGCAAAACCACACCCCTGCTGAATTTCTGTTGTTGGCATTACAGTAGCACTGAGTGGTCGTTGCTCTGTGTGAGGACCCTCAAGTTTCAGGCTCTGCACAAGCACTGTGAATTGGTTCCTGCCAGAAACGTGTGCTCACTTGGCACTGCATAGCAATGTGATAAATCCAAAAAAAATTGTGTCCAGGTAGTCATAGACACCAAGTTTGAAGATAACATTTTCCAGTTTCTGCTGTAAATCAAGATATTTTTTAACATCCCGTGAAATAAAACATTTGCAAGGGAGCCTTGGTGTGAGAAAAGGAAGTTACTGATACGCTTGTAATTGCGTTTCTGGCTTTATGAGCTACAAAATTACCAGTGATTTCTGCAAGTGGGCTGAGGGTGTAACAGAAGAAGCTTGAACAAGCAGATCCAAAGAGACCACCATGGGAATGTGTTCAAAGAGCTGCCTTGGGCTCAGCCTGTGTAATGTGTCACTGACAGCTGGCCAGGAATACAGCAAGCACGGTGCAAAGGCCAGGCTCTGTCCCAGGAAGCTGCAACCCACCGCCGGCAAACTCGGAGCCAGGACAAGGAGGAGGGGGAGTGTGTCTGCAACAGGAAGGAAGAGAAAGCAATAAACACAGTTGCAGAAGCAAAAAGGTTGGTGGAAGACAGTGGAAAACAGGGAGTGACTGGACAAGAGGGGACAGGATGGAGAAGTGGTAGCCTGCAGGACAGCAAGAAGAGACAGGAACAGACAGTGGGAAGGAAAATAAGCTCAAACTCAATTTTTAATACTATTCATTGTGGATTGGGGCATGTACCCACTGTGCTGAGGCCTACAAGCATCAGCCCACCCTGGGTGTGGCACACTAGGAGAGCTCTGTACTGCTCCCAGCCAGCACAGCAGCACCTCTCTGTGATCCTGAACCCTTCCTTGTGGCACCAGGAGGGTAAACACTCAGGCCAAGATCGCTGAATGTGCCTTCCTGGCATTGCCCCAATGCTCCAGCAGGTCCACAGTTAAACTATTACCCTCTGCTGGTATCTGTCCTCAATAATTAAAAAATTTCATTTTCTTTGTGGTGATGCTGTAACTGAGTGAGCTGGAAACATTCCCAGAGAGAGAAGAAAACTGTATTCTGAAGACATTTATTTTAATTGTTTTATGAGGCTCCCGTAGAAAATGACACTAAGTTCTCTCTGAAGAGGCAGCGTTAAAGCGTGGGAATTGCTCCTGCCAAAGAGGCACCTCATGCTGAGTCTCTGACAGGTCCACTTTGCCTCTAATGGGCTTCTTCGTGCTGCTGTATGCTCTTTGCAGTTGATGGACGGCTTGATTTTCCGCCCTTCATCTCCAATGACGGTTAGTCAGCTTGACTTGGACTTCTCCAAATGGAGATAAGAGCAAAGTTGCCAGGAATCCAGGTGATGTGAGAGAAGGTCTCCGAGGGATAAAGCTTTCCTGATGGGGTTTCAAGATGTCAACCTGAAGCCATTTTCAAGAAGAAAATTGCAGGGGAAAAAAAAGAGAAACGGTGGAAGAATAAAAAGTTGAGAAGAAAGGCTTCAAATGCTCTGGAGTGAGCACTGCACTGGCAGGACCCCCGTGAGGCTGTGACAGTACAACTCCTGGACTGTAATTACAAACTAAATATGGCTTTTCAGGGCAGTCTTAGGTCCAGACTAGGTTGAGAAACCAGAAAATAAATTTCTGGAAACTTTGGTTTGCCAGTGGACAAGTTGGGTGAAGAAGCTGTGGCCTCTTTCAGTGCTCTGGGCTGTGCTGGGGAGCCACAAGTGACCCCACCCCAGGCTGCAAGAGGACTCAACAATGTCCCATGAGCCTTCCCTCAAGCATGACACAGACCCAAACAACCAAACTTCACATCCAGTGCTTCAGAGTGTGGTTTAAATACTCACAGGGAGCAGTAACTTTGGGAACCAGCTTCACTTCACTGAATAGTCTCTCCGTAATCACAGCCGGTACAAACCGAGATCAAAAAAATGTGTTAAAGTCATTAGCTGAAGATTGGTGAGGAAGTTATCCAGTCCCTTGTGATTATCCATCAAGGCCCAGCACTGCACTCCATTAGCCTTTATGAAACACTCAGGGTGTGTGTATGCAGAGAAGACGGTAATTGCTTTAATTATAATTCTTTTGACTAGCAATTTTTTATTCACTGTCAAGAAGGTTGCCTGCTCCTGCATTTGTGGAGAACAGTTTTTATCTCCTCCTTCCCAGGAACTTGTTTAGCATGAGCAACAACTCCTTGGATGTCTACAGCTGCTCTCTGCAGCAGAACACAAGGTGTTTGTATGTGTGTGTTTGCATGAGGAGAACCATCAGATTTTGGTGCTTTCCAGGCTCTCTGTACCACTGTGCACCTGCAGATGCACAGCGCAGCTGTTTCAGGAGCCAGCAGGCACCTGCTTTCCTCCTGCCTCATCTGACCTCAGACGGGCTCATAGATATTGCTGCTGTCTGGCACTTCAGCACTTGCCTTGCTCAAATCTTGCAGTCCCAGAGGTGAGGTGAGCTGGCCCTGACTGGGGGCCAGGTGCCAACAAAGCCATCAGTCCCCTTCTCAGGTGGACAGGGGAGAGGAAATATAATGACAGGCTGGTGGGTTGAGATAAGGGCAGGGACAGATCACCCAGCAATTACTGTCACAGGCAAAACAGACTCAACTTTTCAAATTAGTTTAATTTATGACTAATCAAATCATAGTAGGATAATGAGAAGTAAAACTAAATCTTAAAACCTTTCCCTGCCCCCCATCCCCCCACCTTCTTACTGGGCTCAACTTCATTACAAATTTTCTCCCTTTTTGCCATGCAAACCCAGTACAAAAGGAGAACTGTTTGGATTGCAGAGCAAACTTGTATTTCCAGAGCTCACAACTGATAGGAAGGATCATTTGAATGCATGGAATTAGGACAGAGGTTGGGATAGTGCTAAGCAGCCTGCTGGAAGATTGCAGGACCTGTGTGGAAGAAGGCTGGCAAAGCCATGGATGGCGCTGGGGTTAAGGGAACAGATTTAATCACATCACAGTGATGGCATTGTGGACACTGGGAACAAGGCACGTAGGACTGCCAAGGCAGAAGGTGTCTGTGACACTGCATTTACAAAACACATATAAAATATCCAAAAAGATGGGAACCCCTGCTGCAGGCAAGTAACAGTATCAGAGCAACCTGCGTAGGCAGAGTGTTCCTGTGTTGATTGAAATCAAGCCAGGTCAGTGGGATTAACAGCCTCCTCCTGGGAATGTACCGAGGGAACTCTGCATGACTGCGGGCAGGCTGAGCCTCCTCTCTGTTCAGTTCCATCAGCAGGAGGACAGCCTTGGGCACGGCCTCTGCTGGCAGCACCACGGTCATCCTGCGTCAGGGCCGGAGCACTGCCAGTGGAGTTCTCTGATCCCCACAGAGAGTCTCTCATCTAATCTTGGGCCAAAATTTGTCCTGTTTCAGTTTAAGATCTGGCAGAGGTAGCCCCCAATTCAGGCAAGTGTTAGAACCCAGTTAAAGCATTCACCTGAGCCATGCAACTGGAAACTCCACATCCAGCACCTGGACACCTGTGACCTGGGCAGGGGCAGGGCCTTGGGCACTCCCTGGAGAACTCAATCTATTCTGTGTTTCAGGAGGCATTGCTGTATGGGTGCCGTGCTGCCTGGCCAGCCTGCGTTTGCTAGCACCACAAAGCAGTTTTTGGTGAGAAACACCTGGCACAAAACTGCAGTTTGTGCCTCTGCTGCTGGGGTTTGCTCTCATCCCCGGTCAATAGCACCACTCTGCAGCCCAGCACTTCATGAACGTTAAAGCGACAGCACGATGCACAATAAACATTCTCAAGGCTGCATTAAATACCAACTTGACATCTTTTTGTCAAGCAAAAGTGACAAACAAAACACGAATACTGACGATGTGGATATCAAGATGAAGATGAATAACATAGAACAGCTCCTGTGATGCACAATGGGCTTATACTACAATAATTTTTAGACACAACTGAAGCTTCCTCGGGTGCCAGTTGAGAGGGTAAAACAGCCATTCCCAGCTCACCCACCTCGCCTTCCTTCCATGCTTCAATCAACAGAGGTTTGGATAAACAGATGGAGACTTGGGTCAGTCACTCATCCCAGCACCTGCACTCTCTGTGCTTAGCCAGGCACCGTGAAGCACATCAGTTGTGCAGCCTGTGTTGCCTTTTTCTTGGTCTTAAAATTGAAAGCCAGACGTGGTTAAGGAGAAGAGGGTTTTACCTTGGTATTTATTTAAGGACCCTTAGAGGTGCACCACTTTGTCCAGGTGGAATGTGCAGAAAAGCGCACCGGAATGCACACACATGATAGATCGTGTATACAGTTTATAGGCCTTGCAAATGAGCACATCTATCAAAGACTTGCCAATGAGAGGCTTGAATGAACCCCCCATTCCGAAGAATCCCTTCCTGGATGGGCCTATCTTAGTTTACAGGGTGTGTTCTAGTGAGGACCTTGGTGTCTCAGGCTTTCTGACTCCTGGCTGTGGAGCCTTCAGGATGTTTGGTCTCTTGGCTTAACGGAAAATCGGGTCTCAGCTAAATTATCAAACTTAAGAAATTACAAGTATGTGTGCTAAAAGCACTGAGGGTACATAAAAGCTATGTAAAAGGGTCTATAAAAGGGGTATAAAAGAAAAGGCAAAATATCATCATGGCATTACCTGAACACAGAGGGATCTATTTACACTCTATCCCACATTCAGAGCTTTTTGTCTCTGCAGTCTGAAGAACTGGAGATTAAGTGGTTTAGTTTGGATGTAAGGTTGGAGCTTCACAGGGGAAGGCAGCCTCCAGAGCAGAATGGGGCTGAACTGCTACGAGCCTACCCTGAAGAGAAGTGTGTGTGCAGCCCCATCCCTCCCCTCTCCCAGATGGAGCTGTCTCTGACTCTGCCAGACTTCAGGCAAAGTTAGGACACACAGATTAAAAGTCTCCTGATACTGAACTTCTCTGAAGTTTGGAAGAGCCAGCAAGACACATTTAGGAGAGAAACATTCACCTGTCCTTACACAACAGGGAAGAGAGAGACAGGAGCAACGGAAAGCTTTTAGAGAGCTATTTGCAGCCTTTCCCGGCCAATTGAAAAGCTTTACAAATTGCTGGTGAGGGTTGTGCCACAAAAGCTTCCTCGGTGTCAGTCCTGTCTCCCAGGAGGGCACAGGTTGGAGAGGTGCATTTCAAAGGGCAGCAGCTGTGCCAGCTGCCAAACAGGGATGGCCTCCATTTAGCATGAATCTTCACCAGACCTTATCACAGCATCCAAGGGCTGTCTTTTAAATCATCATCTTCTGACACAAGGCGCTGCAGTCCCTGGCCTAGTGCTCAGAGCTTCAGCAGGAGATGTCAAGATGAAAAGCAAAGGCTTTGGATAAGTCACATGTGGGACCTACAGCAAAAATGGGAACCAGTTCCAGATGTCCAGTTCTAAAGGCAAAGCATCTTCTTTAAAGCCATCTTCTGTCACCAACAGGAAAGTTCCTTACATTTACTGCCTTATCATCATGGAGAAATTGAGCCCAACACCAGCTGCTAGCGACCAGCAGCAGAGTTTCTTAGAGAGCAAAACTTCCATGTCAGATCTTCAGAGCTCTCTCTCACAGCCAAGGGCTGTTTTCCATCTGGTTATTGCACAATGCTTAAACAAGAGGATGGGAAGATTCCTGTTCTCAGCGAGAAACCAAGTGAAATGTCAAGAGGAATATGCCTGCGTGTTTAGCATTGAATGTAAATATGCATGAAACCCCAAGGCTGAGTCCTTTCCTCTGAGAAGATGTTAATAAAACTTTACCCTTCAGCTCACAAGCCTGAAAACAGATGAATAACAGCCACATCCTGGTAAGCTCCGGAAAATTTCTTAACAGAAACAGAAGAACCTTCTGGGCACTCTTTCATTAAAACATGAAGAAAAAAAATACCGTTTTTTCAGTAAGACTAGGAATGTCCTCCTTCCACAGTCTGGCTGCTCGTGCTCTGTGCTCCGAGGAGTGGCAGCCTGGGAGAGCTGCTCCCTCCTCCCGAGCCGGGGCCAGGTTGGGTCTGTGGCAAAGAGGAGTTTCTGCAGTTGCAGCACACAAGTCCGAGGGCACTGGCTGCCTCCCAGAGGGGTGGTGTTATCCCCTGAGGGAACACGTGTGTCTGACAGCCCAGGGCTGGGCGCAGCTGAGATTTACACCTGCAGAAGGCAGGAGCTTTCCTCTCCTTGCTGGGGCTGCCTGTGTGCGCCCAGAGGATAAGTGTAGGTGCTCCCTGCTCCTGAGGAACTGCGTGGCCGCATGTGCTGGGAGCCAAGTCTTAATTGACTTGTGCTTGCTTTCAATATATTGCTGTGTATCTAGAAGACCCTGAGTTCTTCAGCACGGGGACATGTCTCATCTGAAATGAAATTTCACCTTAGGTGCTATTTTAATAAAGAATAAGACCTATTATTGCTATGAATCTGCAGTGAAATTACTGAAAACTCTTCCATGTGTGAAGCCACAGACCAGCACACCTATTGAGTTCCCATTCCTCATGGTGGAATTCACTGAACTCACACCAGAATTCACACAGCCTTTTGTTTTTACTAAATTAATCTGGGGTCCTTTGAGGGGCTTGGCTGTTAACACATTCTCCCTCCTGCGGAAATTAAACATTAGAATTTCTCCGTCTCAGTGCATTCCAAAGAAACAAAGGCATAAAACACAGACGCCTCCACCTACGTTAAGCTGGTGTTGAAGAGGAATGAAATGCATTTATGAGTGGAGGGAGAGGACAGGAGTTTGTGAGTAGTTCCTGGAGCCAAAAATCCTGTTAAATCCTATTTATCCAGCAAATACTCTGAAGCAACACATCTGACCTGGAGCCAGACTGTGCTGGAAACATGGGCAGCTGTCAAGGATGCAGAGGGAAGCAGCAGCTCTGCAGGGATGAGGGCTGGGGAACTGCTCAGAAATAGAGATGGTCCCTGGGTAAGGGGCAAACTCCAGCAGCTTGATGTGAGATTGGAGGAAAAAACTCCTTCCCATGGTCACAGCTGAGGCATCAGATAGCACTTCAGACTGGGGCCACTGCACTGCTGCATGGACTTTGGGGCTTTCCTTTAAAAAGAGGAGGGAAACTGTTCCCTTTAGGGGTGGGAAGTGACTCTTAGGGAACTGCACCGTTGTGGCAAGTGATGATGCCCCCCTTGACTCAAGTCTCACATGGCTCTGTGCTTGCTCAGCCTTTTGTGGGCACTGTGCATCCCAGCACCTGCTGGCGGGGCCAAAGGGGGCAGACAGGGCTCAGGGCAGGGCTCAGCACAGGGCTCAGAGCAGGGCTCAGGGCAGGGCTCAGTTCCAGGCTCAGGACAGGGCTCAGGGCAGGGCTCAGTTCCAGGCTCAGGGCAGGGCTCAGGGTAGGGCTCAGTTCCAGGCTCAGGACAGGCCTCAGTTCCAGGCTCAGGACAGGGCTCAGGACAGGGCTCAGTTCTAGGCTCAGGACAGGGCTCAGGGCAGGGCTCAGTTCC